>JAKZJZ010002511.1:0-15992 GCA_022702705.1 Papilionanthe hookeriana x Papilionanthe teres
AGTCATTAGGCCGAAAATTGATTATTTCGAACAAAAGTTAACTTTTTGGCGAATGTTGACTTGATTGAGATCGATGAGTTGTCATTAGGTGCAAGAATCAGCTATTTTGGCAGAAGAATTGACGTTTTGGTCAAAAGTTGACTATTAGGTCATTGGATTTATCGATGTCAAGGATTGATTCATTTTGATCGAAAGTTGACTATTTTGATCGAAGTTGACTTTCTTGGATCAATAATTGGTTATTATTGATATTAGAATTTGAGTTATTTTGGCCATTTGACTAAAAATTGATTTTTTTTACCAAAATTGATGTATTGGGTTAATAGGTTGGTCATTGGGTCGAAAATTGATCATCTTGACCAAAGTTGACTTTTTGGTCAAAAGTTGACCTGTTGGGTCAAAGGGTGGTCATTAGGTCAAAAATTGTCTATTTTGACCAAAGTTGACTTTTTCGTCAAAAGTTGACCAATTGGGTCAATGGGTGGTCATTAGGTTAAATATTAACTATTTTGACCGAAATTGACTTTTGGTCGAAAGTTGGCTCTCGATATGTTCGTAGTTTTGTCAGTTGGGTCGAAGTTGACGAATTTCGACCAAAGTTAACTTTTTGGTCGAGATTGCTTATTAGGTCGATAATTGGTCATTAATTCAAAATGTGCCTATTTTGGTCTTTAGCCATTAGATTGACTTTTTTGACCAAAATCGATCGTAGATTGACTTAGGTAAAGAATTGATTTTGAACAGTTGACCTCTTCGGTCAACGGGTTGGTCATTAGGTCTAAGAATTGACAATTATGACCAATGTTGACTTTTCGGTCGAAAGTTGATCTGACTAGGTCAATGGGTGCTCATTAGGTCAAAATTGAACCATTTTAGCCAAAATTGACTTTTTGATCGAAAGTTGATCTATTGGGTCGATGGGTTTGTCGATGGGTCATGGATTGACCATTTTGACCAAAGTTGACTTTTTTATCAGAGATTGTCTTATTGAGCATTGATAATTCGGTCATTAGGTACATTGAAATTGCGATATTTTGACGCAAAATTAAATTTTTGCGATCGAAAAGTCGAACTATTAGATTGACTGGGGTGCACATTTGTGGTCGTAAATTAAACGATTTTGACCAAAGTTGACTTTTTGGTCAAAAGTTGACCTGTATTGGTCAATTGATGAGTTGGTAATTGCGTCGAAGGACTATCATTTAGTAGATGACTTTTTGGTCGAAGATGATCAATTGGTCGATGGGTTGATCAATTAGTTCGAAAATTGACCATTTTGACCAAAGTTGACTTTTTGGTCAAAAGTTAACCAATTGGGTCAATGGGTGGTGATTAATCAAAAATTGACTATATTGACCAATATTGACTTTTTGGTCAAAAGTTGACCTACTGGGTCAATGGGTTTGTCATTGGGTCAAGGATTGTCATTTTGACCAAAGTTGACTTCTTCAGAGATTAACTTATTGGGTTAATAATTGGTCATTTGGTCAAAAATTGACTATTGTGACCAAATTAAATTTTGGTAAAAAATCGACCTTTTACCATAGTTGACTTTTTGTAAAAGTTGACCTAATGGATGATAGGTGGTATTAGGACGGAAACATGATTATTTTGACCGAAATTGAACTTTTGGTCAAAAGTTAACCTATTGGATCAATGGGTATGTCATCGGGTCCGGATCAATAGTTTTAACCAAATTGACTTTTTGGTTGGAGATTGATCAATTGGGTCAATAAGTTGGACATTAATTCGAAAATTAGCTATTTTAACCAACTTTGACTTGTAAATGTTGACCTATTAGGTCGATGGGTTGGTCATGCTAGTCGAGGATTGACTATTTTACCAAAAGTTGACTATTTGGTCAAAAGTTGACCATTGGGTCAAAGGGTTATGTCATTGGATCAAGGATTGAACATTTTGACTAAAGTTGTTTTTTGGGTCGAGATTAGACTTACTGGATCGATAATTGGTCATTAGATCAAAAATTACTATTTGACCAAATTTCACTTCTTGGTCAAGAGTCAACCTATCTAGCTAGCGAAGTAGTCATTAGGTCAAGAAATCGACCATTTTGGCCAAAGTTGACTTTTTGATCAAAAGTTAATACTTTGTAACAATGTAGTCATAATGTAAAATCGATCACTTTTGACGAAAGATGACTTTTTTAGTCAGAAAGTTGATCGATTAGGTTAATGGGTGATCATTGGAGTCAAAAATTAACTATTTTAATCAAAATTGATTTTGATCAAAAGTTAACTAGTTCAGTCAACAGGTTCAGTCATTAAGTCAATATCAACTATTTTGATAAAATTGATTTTTAATCGAATTCGACTATATAGATCAATAATTGATCATTAGATCGAAAGATTATCTATTTTGAGTAAAATTAAATTTTTAGTCAAATGTTATCTATTGAGTCGATCAGTTAGTCATTAGATTGACGAATTTGACTCTTAATGACGAAAGTTATTTTGAGTTAAAAGTTGACTGCATTGGGTCAATGAGTTAGTCATTGAGTCAAGATTTAATATTTTTATTAAAGATGTACTTTTTAGTCGAAAGTTGACTTATTGGGTCAATTTGTTGGTCATTAGGTTCAAACTGACCATTTGACCTAAAGTTGATTTTTGGTCGAAAGTTGACATATCAGATCAATCAGTGGTCATTGCATCAAAATCGAATATTTTGACCAAAGTTGACTATTAGGTGATAGAAGTCATTAGTTCAAAATTTGAGTCATTTTGACAAAGGTTGATTTTTTCAAGCAAAGTGGACTTTTTGTTAAATGTTGACCTAGCTTGATCAATGGGTTGGACATTGGATCGAGGATGGATCATTTCGACGATATTGACTTTACGGTAGTAAGGCGCATTGTCAGTCGATGGGTTAGTCATTAGATCGGAATTGCATATGTACAAAGTTGATGATTCGGTCGGCGATTTGCTTATTGAGTCGACAATTCGTCATTAGGTCAAAAATTGAATAATTTGACCAAAATTGACTTTGGTCAAGTTGATATATTAGATCAATAAGTGACGTCATTTAAAATCGAATATTTTGGCGAAATTTGACTTTTAGTCAAAAGTTGACCGATTAGATTGATAGGTTTGTTGTTGGGTCAGGATCGACCATTTCAGCCAAAGCTGTCTTTTTGGTCTAGAGATTGACTTATTAGGTCAATAAGCTATTAGTTAAGTCAAACATTAATGATTTTGACGAAAATTAAATTTTTGGTTATAAGTTAACTTATTGGATCAATGAAATTGTCATTAGGTCGAGAATCGACCATTTTGACCAAAGATGACTTTTAGTCGAAAAGTTAACATATTTCGATCGAAATTGAGTTATTTGTAAAAATGATTAATTCATTAGTCGAAACAGGGATCATTGTTGGAGTAAAAAATTTACCATTTTCACTAAAATTCGACTCTTTGGGTCGAAAAGTTGATTTTTTGGTCGAAAAGTTGACCTATTTGGTCGATGAGTTGGCAATTGCGTCGAAGGTCGACCATTTTGACGAAAGATGACTTTTGGCCGAAAGTTGATCTTTGGGTCAAGGGGTTGGTCATCTGGGTCAAAATTAACCGATTTTGACCAAAGTAAACTTTTGGTCAAAAGTTGACCTGTTAGATTGATGGTGGTCATTAAATCAAAAATTGACTATTTTGACCAAAATTGACTTTTTGGTCGAAGTCGACCTGTTGAGATTGATGGGTTTGTCGTTAGATGTTACCACTTCGACGAAGTCGACTTTTGGTCGAAGATTGATCGCGTTGAAGTGGTCATTAATTGAAGAATTATTATGATTCTTAGGTTAAAATCGGTATTTTGACCAATTGAATTTTTCGTCAGAAGTTAACCGAGTTAGACGGTGTCATCGGGTCGTAAATCGATCATTTCGCCGAAGTTAACTTTTAGTCGAAAGTTGACTGTTGGTGAATGAGTTGAGTAGTGTGTGAATCGCCATTTGATTGAAGAAGACTTTTCGTCGAAAGTTGATCTTGGTCGATGGACTACGTACTTGGGTCAAAATCACTATTTCGGCAAAATTGACTTTTAGGTCGAAAATCGACTCAATTACGTTAATGGGTTGGTCATTAAAGTTAAAAGTTAACACTTTTGCAAAAATTGACTTTTCGGTCAAAGTTGACTGTTAGATTCAATCAAGTTTGCGTGCGGTTAAGGATTATCGACCATTTTGACCAAAGTTGACTTTGGTCGCAGATTGGGTTATTAGGTCAACGAGTGGTCATTAGGTCAAAATTGACTATTTTGGTCATTAGGTCGAAAATTTACTTTTCGGATCGAAAATTGATCTATTTGGTCACTGAGTTGGTCATTGGGTACAAAAATAGACTATTTCGACCAAAGTTAATCGTTTGGTCAAAACGACCTCTTCTGACATAGCGTGTCATTAGTTGAGCAAGCATTTTACCGAAAATTGATTTTCTCGATGAGATCGGATCTATTGGGTCAATGAGTTTATCATCGAGGTTGAGAATTGACTATTTTGACCAAAGTTGATTTTTTGGTCGAAAGATTGCCTTATTGAGTCGATAATCAGTCAATAGACAAAATTGACGATTTTGTACAAATTAAATTTTTGAGTCGAAAAGTTGATCCATTAGGTCAATAGGTGTGCATATGGGTCGAATTAACCATTTTGACGAAGTTGACTTTTGGTAGAAGTTTGACTATTTGGTCGATGAGTTCATAATATGCGTTAATAATTGATCATTTTGAGCAAAAGATGACTTTATTTTTGGTCGAAAAGTTGATCAATTCGGTAGTGGCCGCTTCGGGTCGAAATCGGCTCATTTTGATCAAAGTTGACCTTTCGTCAAAACTTGACTTTTGGGTCGACGAAGGCCATTAAGTCGAAATCGGTGATTTTGGCCAATATTGACTTTTTGGTCGAAAAGTTGACCTATTGGATCGACGGGTTCGTCGATAGGTCGAGGATTGACCATTTTGACCAAAGTTAACTTTTTGGTCAAGAGTTAACTTTTTAGTGTCAGATAATTCGTGAATTCAGAGTTGAAAATTTTCTATTTTGACCAAAATCGAATTTCGGAAAGATCGTACCATTTTGATCCGTAGCTGACTTTTTTGGTCGAAGTCGACTTGTCGGGTCGATGGGTGAGTCGTTATGTCAAAAATCGATTATTTCGGTCCAAAATCGACTTTTTAGTCAAAGCTAACATATAAGATCGATTGAAAGTATGTCATCGGGTCGAGGATCGACCATTTTAACCAAAGCTCGCTTATTTGAGTTAGAGATCGACTTACTGAAGTAAATAATCGGGTCGCTAACTCAAAAAATTGATCTATTTTGACGCAACGATCGACCTTTTGGTCGAAAAGTCGGTCTATTCGGCCAGTGGGTCGGTACGTGGGTCAAGGATTAATCGTTTTGGCCCAAGTTAAGCTATTTGGTCGGTGACTGACTGGATCGATGGGCTGGTCGTTATCGGGTCGAGGATCGATCATTGGGTCGGGGATCGATTATTTCGACTCGAAGTCGACTTCACGTGGTCGGGATCGGGCTGCGAGAGGCGATAATTGGCGGTCAGATTCGTGCTGACAATTTCGACCCAAAATTAACTTTTCGGTCGAAAGTCGACTTATCGGGTCGATGGTGACCGGCTATCAGGTCGTAGGCCACCTTTTGACCCAGGCCGGCTTTTATCGCCAGAAGTCGATCGATAGGGTCGATGGGTCAGGTTAGTGGGTACGAGACTGGAACATTTCGGCCGATGCTTGACTTTTCGGTGCGAGATTAACTTTTAGGTAATAATTAGTCTTTAGGTCGAAAATCGATTAGTTCGATTCGAAATTAAATTTCTTATCGAAGTTGATACTGGTCGCTTTGGTCAACGTGATACACTAGATCAAGTAAATTATCCATTTTGACCAAAGTGCGTACTTTGGTCGATAGCTGACCTGTTCGGTCGATGAATTGGCAATCAGGCTGACCACTAAGCATTTTGAGCGAAAGATGACTTTTTGGTCGAAAGTCGATCTTAGTCAGATGTTCCGGACGGGATCAGTCGTCTGGTCAAAATGAGCTATTTCTGACCAGAGTTTACTTTTTAGGTCAGGTGTCGAATCACGGTCGATGGGTGCCTCGTCAGGTCAAAAATCAACTATTTCGACCGAAGTCGACTTTTCGGTCAAAGTCGGCCTATCGAATTGATGGTGGTCATTAGGTCGAAAATTGAACATTTTGACCAAAGTCAACTTACTTGGTCAAAAGTTGACTTATTGGGTCGAGGGTGGTCATCGGTTAAAAATTATTATATTTGACTGTAGGTTGACTTTTTTCGTAAAAAGTTGACCAATTGGGTCAATGGTTGATCATTAGGTCAAAAATTAACTTTTTTGACCAAAATTGACTTTTTGGTCAAAAGTTAACCTATTGGATCAATGAGTTTGTCATTGGTGAAGGTCGAGCCATTTTGACCAAAGTTGACTTTTTGGTCGAGATCGACTTATCACGATAATAACGTTAGGTAAAAAATACTATTTCGACCAAAATTCCATTTTAGTCGAAATGTTGACTAATTAGGTCCAATTAGGTCATTAGGTCGGAAATTGATCGATTTCGACCAAAGTTGAACTTTTAGTTAAAACTTGTCCTACTTGGTCAATCGAGTTGGCAATTTGGTTAAGATTTAACCATTTTGACTAAAGATGACTTTTGTTGAAAAGTGTTAACTCTGTTGGGTCAATTTATTGGTCATCGGCTCAAAAATTAAGCATTTTGACCAAAGTTGACTTTTTGGTCAAAAGTTGACCTGTTAGGTTAATTGGTGGTCATTAAGTCAAAATTGACTATTTTAACAGAAGTTGACTTTTTGGTCAAAAGTTGACCTATTTGGTCAATGGGTGGTCATTAGGTTAAAAATTGACTTATTTCGATAAAAATTGACTTTTTGGTCGAAAGTTGACCTTATTAGATTGAAAAATTGACTACATTGGCCAACATTTACTTTTTCGCCAAAAGTTGACTCCATTAGCGCCTTATGGGTTGGTCATTAGATTCGAGGATTGATCATTTCGACTATAGTTAACTTTTTGGTTGAAAGTTGATCTTATTAGATTCAATGGGTTGGGTCATTGGGTCGAGGATTGACCATTTTGACCCAAAGTGGACTTTTTGGTCGGGTAGACTTCTTGAAGCGATAATCGGGTCGTTAGGTCGAAAATTGGCTATTTAGACCAAAATTAACTTTTGGTCGAAAGTTGACATATTGAATCAATGGGTTGATCATTCGGTCAATGATTGACCATTTTGACTAAAGTTGACTTTTTCGTCAAAAGTTGACCAATTTGGTTAATGGGTTGGTCATTAGGTCAAGGATTGACAATTTTGACCAAAGTTGACTTTTTGGTCAGAGATTGACTTTTTGGGTCAATAATTGGTCATTAGGTGAAAAATTGATTAGTTTGACCAAAATTAAACATTTTGTCGAAAGTTAATCGTGGGTCAACATGATGGTCATTGGGTCAGAAATTCACCATTTTGACCAAAGTTGACTTTTTGGTCAAAAGTTGACCTATTTGGTCAACGAATTGGTAATTGGGTCATGAATTGAGCATTTTAAATGAAGATAACTTTTTGGTCAAAAGTTCACCTATTGGGTCAATGGGTTGGTCGTGTCAAAAATTTACCAATTTGACCAAAGTTGACCTTTTGGTCAAAAGTTGAGCTATTGGGTCAATGGGTGGTCATCAGGTTAAAAATTAACTACTTTGACCAAAGTTGACTTTTTAGTCAAAAGTTGACCTATTGGGTTAATGGGTGGTCATTAGGTCAAAAATTGATCATTTTGACTAAAGTTGACTTTTTTGGTCAAAAGTTGACTTATTGGGTGGGTGGTCATTAGGTCGAAAAATTGGTTATTTTAACCAAGGTTGACTTTTCATAAAGTGTTGACTGATTAGATTGATAGGTGATCATTAGATTCAAGTGACTGATTATTTTTGACGAAGATTAGCGTTTTAGTCGAAAAGTTAACCTGTTGGGTCGATGGGTTTGTCATTGGTCGAAGTTAGTCCTTTCTAACGAAAGTTGACTTTTTGTTCGGAGATTAACTTATTGGGTCGATAATTGGTCGTTAGGTGAAAAATTGATCTATTTTGACCAAAATTGAATTTTGAATGAATGTTAGTCCATTGGATCAGCAGCGTAGGTCGTGAATCGAAATTATTATTTTGACTGAAGTTGACTTTTTGGTTAGAAGTTGACCTACATGGCCAATGAGTTGGTAATTTGGCCAAGATTTAACCATTTTGATGAAAGATGACTTTTTTGTCAAAAGTTGACTGTTGGGTCGATTTGTTAGTCATTAGGTAAAAATTACCATTTTGACGAAATTAAATTTTTTGTCGAAAGTTGAGATATTGGGTCAATCGGCGATCATTAATTTAAAATCGAGTAATTGTGACCAAGTTGACTATCGATTGGCAGTGCGGTTATTGGTCAAAATTGATCATTTCAATAAATAGACTTTTTGGTCAAAAGTTATTTATTTAGTTAGAGATTGAGTTATTGAGTCAATAATTGGTCACTAACTCAAAAATTGACTATTTTGACCAACGTTGACATTTTGTCAAAAGTTGACCTATTCGACCAATGGGTTGGTTATTGGGTCAAGGATTGATCATTTTGACTAAAGTGATCTTTTTGGTCAAAATTTGACCTATTGGATCAATGGGTTGGTTATTGGGTCAAGGATTGATTATTTTGACCAAAGTTGACTTCGGTCGAGGAGATCGATTAGTTACCGAGTACACTGGTCGTTAGGTCAAAATTGACAATTTTTGACCGAAATTAACTTTTGGTTAAAAGTGACTATATTGGGTGGTTGGGTTGGTCATTGGGTCAAGGTTTAACCTTTTTGACCAAAGTCGACTTTTACGCTCAAAGCTTGATCAATCGGATCAATGGGTTGATCAGCGGGTCAAGGATCGACCATTTTGACCGAAGTTGACTTTTTGGTCGAGAGTCGACTTTTTAGCGTAATAATTTAGTCTTTAGGTCGAAATTGATTAGTTCGACCAAATTAAATTTCTTGTCGAAAGTTGATCTCTTCGTCGACGCGTGATTAGTCATTAGGTCAGAAATTGTCCATTTTGACCAAAGTTTACTTTTAATCAAAAGTTGATCTATTTGGTCAATGAATTGGTAATTGTGTCCAGAATTAAGCATTTTGAGTGAAGATGACTTTTTGGTCAAAAGTTGATCTATTAGATTGATGGGATTAGTCGTTAGATTAGAAAATTGACTATTTTGACCAAAGTTGACTTTTTGGTCAAAAGTTGACCTATTAGGTTAATGGGTGGTCATTAGGTCAAAATTAACTATTTTGACCAAAGTTGACTTTTTGGTCAAAAGTTGACATATTAGGATCGATAGGTGGTCATTAGGTCAAGAATTGATCATTTTGACGAAAGTTGACTTTTTGGTCGAAAGTTGACATATTAGGTTAAGAATTGGTCATTAGGTCAAAATTGACTATTTTGACCAAGGTTGACTTTTCGTCAGAAGTTGACTAACTGGTTGATTGGTGATCATTTGATCAAAAATTAACTTTTTGACCAAAATTGACTTTTTGGTCGAAAGTTGACCTATTGGGTCGATGGGTTTGTCATTGGGTCAAGGATTGACCATTTTGACGAAAGTTGACTTTTTGATCAGAGATTGACTTATTGGGTCGATTAATTGGTCATTGGGTAAAAAATTGACTATTTTGACCAAAATTTAATTTTTGGTCAAATGTTACTCCATTGGGTCAACAGGTGGTCATTAGGTCAGAAATTGACCATTTTGACTAAAGTTGACTTTTTGGTTAAAAATTGTCCTGCTTGGTTGATGAGTTGGTAATTTGGTTGAAGATTTGACCATTTTGACCAAAGATGACTTTTTGGACGAATGTTGACTGTTGGGTCGATTTATTGGTCATATATCCAAGAATTGACCATTTTGACCAAAGTTAACTTTTTGGTCGAAAGTTGACTATTTCAGGATCGATTGGTGGTCATTAAGTCGAAAATTGACCATTTTAACCAAAGTTGACTTTTTGGTCAAAAGTTGACCTATTTGGTCAATGGGTGGTCATTAGGTTAAAAATTGACTATTTTGATAAAAATTGACTTTTTGGTCGAAAGTTGACCTATTGGGACAAAAATTGACTACGTTGACCAACATTTACTTTTTGGTCAAAAGTTGACCTATTACGCCTATGGGTTGGTCATTGGGTCAAGGATTGATCATTTTGACTATAGTTAACTTTTTGGTTAAAAGTTGACCTATTGGGTAAATGGATTGGTCATTGGTTCAAGGATTGACCATTTTGACAAAAGTGGACTTTTGGTCGAGATTGGCTCATTAGATCGATAATTGGTCATTAAGTCAAAAATTGACTATTTTGACCAAAATTAACTTTTTGGTCAAAGTTGACATATTGAGTCAATGGGTTGGTCATTGGATCGATGATTGACCATTTGGACCAAAGTTAACTTTTTGGTCAGAAGTTGACTTTTTGGGTCAATGGGTTGGTCATTGGGTGAAGGATTGACGATTTTGACCAAAGTTGACTTTTTGGTCAGAGATTGACTTTTTGGATCAATAATTGGTCATTAGGTCAAAACTTGATTATTTCGACGAAAATTAAACTTTTTGTCAAAAGTTGACTCATTAGATCGACGTGATGGTCATTGGTTAGAATTCGACCATTTTGACTAAAGTTGACTTTTGGTGAAAAGTTGACTTATTTGGTCAATGAATTAGTAATTGGGTCAAGAACTGAGCATTTTGAATGAAGATGACTTTTTGGTGAAAAGTTGATCTATTGGATCAATGGGTTGGTTGTTGAGTCAAAAATCGACCATTTGATCAAAGTTGACTTTTTGGTCAAAAGTTGACCTATTGATCGAATGGGTGGTCATTAGGTCAAAAATTAACTATTTTGACCAAAGTTGACTTTTTGGTCAAAAGTTGACCTATTGGGTCAATGGGTGGTCATTAGGTCAAAAATTGACCATTTTGACCAAAGTTGACTTTTTGGTCAAAGTTGACCTATTGGGTCAAGGGTGGTCATTAGGTCAAAAATTGACTATTTTGACCAAAGTTGACTTTTTGTCAAAAGTTGACCCATTGAGGTCAATCGAGTGATCATTAAGTCGAAAATTGACTATTTTGACCAAAATCGACTTTTTGCTCAAAAGTTGACCTATTTAGTCAATGGGTTTGTCATATGGTCAAGGATTGACCATTTTGACCAAAGTTGACTTTTTGGTCGAGAGTTAACTTATTAGATCGATAATTGGTCATTAGGTCAAAAATTGACTATTTTGACCAAAGATTTGAAATTTTAGTACGAAATGTTGACTCGCATTGTGATCAATGCGGTTGAGTCATTAGAATAGTCGAAATGCAAGATTCGCATTTTGATCAAAGTTGACTTTTCGGTCAAAAGTTGACCTATTAGGTTAATTTGTTCGTCATTGGCTCAAAATTGACCATTTTGACCAAAGTTGACTTTTTGGTCAAAAGTTAACCTATTTGGTCAATTGGTGGTCATTAAGTCAAAAATTGACTATTTTAACCAAAATTGACTTTTTGGTCAAAAGTTGACCTATTGGGTCAATGAGTGGTCATTAGGTCAAAAGTTGAGCATTTAGACAAAAATTGACTTTTTGGTCAAAAGTTCACTCTATTTGGTCAATGGGTATTGTCAGTCAATGATCGACCATTTCGACCAAAGTCGACTTTTGTCACAGATCGACTTAGTGGGTCGATAATTGGTCATTAATTAAAAAATTGACATACAAATTTTGAACAAATGAATTGACAATTTTTGGTCCAAAGTTAACCCATTTGGTCGACGGGGTGGTCATTGGTTCAAAAATTGACCATTTTGACCACAGATGACTATTTGGTCAAAAGTTGACCTATTTTGACCAAAATTGAATTTTTGGTCAAAAGTTAACCCATTGGGTCAACGAGATAGTCATTGGGTCAAAAATTGACCATTTTGACTAAAGTTAACTTTTTGGTCAAAAGTTGACCTATTAGTTCAATGAGTTGGTAATTGCGTCAAGAACTGACCATCTTGACCAAAGATGACTTTTTGGTCAAAAGTTGATCTATTGGGTCAATGGGTTGGTAATTAGGTCAAAAATTGACCATTTTGACCAAAGTTGACATTTTGGTCAAAAGTTGACATATTGGGTCAATGGGTGGTCATTAAATCAAAAATTGACTATTTTGACCAAAATTGACTTTTTGGTCAAAAGTTGACCTATTAGGTCAATGGGTTTGTCATTGGGTCAAGGATTGACCATTTTGACCAAAGCTGACTTTTTGGTTAGAGATTAACTTATTGGGTCAATAATTGGTCATTAGGTCAAAATATGACTATTTTGACCATAATTGAATTTTTGGTAAAAAATTGACCATTTTGACTAAAGTTGACTTTTTGGTCAAAAGTTCACCTATTGGGTCAATGGATGGTCATTAGGTAAAAAATTGATTATTTTGACCAAAATGTAATTTTTGCTCAAAGATTGACTATTTTGACCAAAGTTGACTTTTTGGTTAGAGATTGACTTATTGGGTCAATAATTGGTCATTAAATCAAAAATTGACTATTTTGACCAACATTGACTTTTTGGTCAAAAGTTGACCTATTAGGCCAATGGGTTGGTCATTGTGTCAAGAATTGATCATTTTTTGCCAAAGTTAACTTTTTGGTCAAAAGTTGACCTATTGGGTCAATGGGTTAGTCATTGGTTCAAGGAATGTCCATTTTGACCAAAGTTGACTTTTTGGTCGATGATTGACTTATTGGGCGATAATTGGTCGTTAGGTCGAAAATTGACTATTTTGACAAAAATTGACTTTTTGGTCAAAATTTGACTATTGGGATGGGTTGGTCATTGGGTCGAGATTGACATTTTACGAAGTTGACTTTTTAGCTGAAAGTTGACCTATTAGGTCATTGAGTTGGTCATTGGGTCAAGGATTGACTATTTTAACCAAAGTTGACTTTTTGGTCAGAGATTGACTTATTGGGTCAATAATTGGTCATTAGGTCAAAAATTGATTAGTTGGATCAAAATTAAAATTTTTGTCAAAGGTTGACTCATTGGGTTAACAAGGTGGTCATTGTGTCAGAAATTAACCATTTTGACTAAAGTTGACTTTTAGGTCAAAAGTCGATCTATTTGGTCAATGAGTTGGTAATTGGGTCAAGAAATTGACCATTTTGACTGAAGTTGACATTTTGGCCAAAAGTTGATCTATTGGGTCAAAGGGTTAGACTTTGGGTCAAAAATTGACCATTTTGACCAAAATTGACTTTTTGGTGAAAAGTTGACATATTAGGTCCATGGGTGACAAAAAATTAAATATTTTTACCAAAATTGACTTTTTGGTCAAATGTCGACCTATTGGGTCAATTGGTGGTCATTAGGTTAAAAATTAACCATTTTGACCAAAGTTAACTTTTTGGTCAAAAGTTGACCTATTTGGTCAACGGGTGGTCATTAGGTTAAAAATTGACTATTTTGACCAAAGTTGACTTTTTGGTCAAAAGATGCCCAATTGGGTCAATGGGTGGTCATTAGGTCAAAAATTAACTAGTTTGACCAAAATTGACATTTTGGACAAAATTTAACCTATTGGGTCAAAAGGTTTGTCATTGGGTCAAGTATTATTCATTTTGACCAAAGTTGAATTTTTGGTCAAAAATTGACTTATTAGGTCAATAGTTGGTTATAAATTAAAAAATAGACAATTTTGGTCATTATGTAAAAAATTGACTATTTTGACCAAAATTAAATTTTTGGTCAAAAGTTGATCCATTAGGTGAACAGGTGCTCATTGAGTTAGAAATTGACCATTTTGACCAAAGTTGACTTTTTGGTCAAAAGTTGACATATTTGGTCAATAAATTTGTAATTGCGTCAAGAATTGGCCATTTTAACCAAAGATGACTTTGTGGCCAAAAGATGATTTATTGGGTCAATGGGTTGGTCATTGGGTCAAAAATTGAACATTATAACCAAAGTTGACTTTTTGGTCAAAAGTTGACCTATTGGGTCAATGGGTGTCCATTAAGTCAAAAATTGACTATTTTGGCCAAAATTGACTTTTTGGTCAAAAGTTGACATATTGGGTCAATGGGTTTGTCATTGGGTCAAGGATTGACCATTTTGACCAAAGTTGACTTTTTGGTCGAGAAAACTTATTGGGTCAATAATTGGTCATTAGGTCAAAAATTGACTATTTTGACCAAAATCTAATTTTTGGTCAAATGTTAGTCCATTGGGTCAACGGGTGGTCATTAGGTCAGAAATTGACCATTTTGACCAAAGTTGACTTTTTGGTTAAAAGTTGACCTACTTTGTCAATGTGTTGGTAATTTGGTCAAGATTTGACCATTTTGACCAAAGATGACTTTTTGGTCAAAAGTTGACCTATTGGTTCAATTTGTTGGTCATTGGCTCAAAAATTGACCATTTTGACCAAAGTTGACTTTTTGGTCAAAAGTTGACCTATTGGATCAATAGGTGGTCATTAGGTAAAAAATTGACTATTTTGACCAAAGTTGACTTTTTGGTCAAATGTTGACCTATTGGGTCAATGGGTGGTCATTAGGTCAAAAATTGACCTTTTGAACTAAATTAACTTTTGGGTCAAAAGTTGACCTATTGGGTCCATGGGTTTGTCATTGGATCAAGGATTGACCATTTTGACCAAAGTTGACTTTTTGGCCACAGATTGACTTATTGGTTCAATAATTGGTCATTAATTCCAAAATTGACAATTTTGAGCAAAATTGAATTTTTGGTCAAAAGTTAACCCTTTTAGACGACGTGGTGGTCATTCGATCAGAAATTGCTCATTTTGACCACAGATGACTTTTTAGTCAAAAGTTAACCCATTGGGTCAACGAGATAGTTATTGGGGCAGAAATTAACCATTTTGACAAAAGTTAACTTTTTGGTAAAAAGTTGACCTATTTGGTCAATGAGTTGGTAATTACGTTAAGAACTGACCATCTTGACCAAAGATGACTTTTTGGTCAAAAGTTGATCTATTCGGTCAATGGGTTGGTAAATGGTTCCAAAATTGACCATTTTGACCAAAGTTCACTTTTTGGTGAAAAGTTGACCTGTTGGGTCAATGGGTGGTCATTAAACAAAAATTTGACTATTTTGACAAAAATTGACTATTTTGACAAAATTGACTATTTGATAAAATTGACTTTTTGGTCAAAAGTTGACCTATTGGGTTAATGGGTTTGTCATTGGGTCAAGAATTAACCATTTTGACCAAAGCTAACTTTTTGGTTAGAGATTAACTTATTGGGTCAATAATTGGTCATTAAGTCAAAATATGACTATTTTGACTATAATTGAATTTTTGGTAAAAAATTGACCATTTTAACCAAAGTTGACTTTTTGGTCAAAAGTTCACCTATTGGGTCAATGGGTGGTCATTAGGTAAAAAATTGATTATTTTGACCAAAATGTACTTTTTGCTCAAAAGTTGACCTATTAGGTCAATGAGCATGTCATTGAGTCAAGGATTGACCATTTTGACCAAAGTTAACTTTACAGATTGACTTATTTGGTTAATAAATGGTCTTTAAATCAAAAAATAAATATTTTGACCAACATTGACGTTTTGGTCAAAACTTGACCTATTAGGCCAATGGATTGGTCATTGGGTCAAGGATTGATCATTTTGGCCAAAGATAATTTTTGGTCAAAAGTTGACCTATTGCATCAATGGGTTGGTCATTGGTTCAAGGATTGACCATTTTGACCAAAGTTGACTTTTTGGTCAGAGATTGGCTTACTGGGCAATAATTGGTCGTTAGGTCAAAAATTGACTATTTTGACCAAAATTGACTTTTTGGTCAAAAGTTGACATATTGGGTCAATGGGTTGGTCATTGGGTCAAGGATTGACCATTT
>JAKZJZ010002512.1:0-15978 GCA_022702705.1 Papilionanthe hookeriana x Papilionanthe teres
TGGCATGGTCCATCCTTCTGAGGCTTTTGGGCTGAGATTTGATGGTGAGCTGCACCTAGCAGAGCTTGTATTCTAGTTTTAATCAGGAAGGGCTCATCTGCAGGACTTCTTGAAGAATAAGTGTGCACATTTTATTGAAATCTGGCTGTTTCACTGTCTCTGTTGTTTAATCTCATTTCCCAGGCTGCAACAAAAATAAGAGCTTCATCCCCTGATTAAAGGAGGGTATCCGAGGGCATTTGAAGCCAGGCCCACTGAATTGTTCTGAAGATTTGTATATAGTCTGCTCAGATGGCTTCATCTAGCTCAGTCTGTGAGTATAAATGCCTATGATGAATTGCACCAACTCATGGGAGGCAAGTGATCATGTAAGCACAGTGGATGAGAACAGTACATAAGCTTTGTGAATATTTCAGCAGCCATAGCTTTGTTCTTTTGAGCCGTTGATCCATTTCGCGTGAAGTTTCTCTCTCCTTCAACAGCTAACTTTTTTGCTTTCTTGTAGTAATTGCAATGAGAAATTTAGTATTTGATATTAGTTGAAAATAAAGTAAAGAGTTCAAAGGGGCTGAGTTTAAGTGCTTGCATGCTAAAAAAAAAATGCAAATCCAAACTTTTGTTGCTAATGTCTGTTAGCTGATGCGGGCAATCACAACAAAGCAAATTATCACTATATTTTTAAAATGAGGTATTTTGAACTACGAATGTTTTCAATTTCTACTACAAATTAATGATTTTAACTTTAAGTCGAGAACTAATTTTTTTTATGTATATTGTACCGGGTTTACACACCTGATGTATAAAAAGATCAAAAGAATAGCCTTGTAGTTTTTCTTCTTATTTATATTAATTTAGGGCTACAGAAAAAGAAAGGGGTCATGTGTGCCATCGGATTTTTATGAGCTGAAAATAATTGCATCGAAGTTTTTCTTCCAGAAAGTTCCAATGTTTTTAGGCACATTTGCATGCATGGCACACAAATATTATGTATTTGCACATCTCACAACTGAATTTTAATTTTTTACACTTATAACACTAACGTTTTTATTCACCAAAAATAATGACAAAAAATAGCTTTATTAGCACTTTTTAAAATTTAAATATATTTTATATGCATAATTTTAAAATACAAAGGTGTTATGTAAAGATAGAAGTTTAGGGGTTAGATATGTAAATACATAAAAGTAGTATTATTATCATTTTCTAAAATTTAAATATATATTTTTATCCATAAATTTAAAATATCAAGGTGGTACATGTGTAAATATAAAAGTTTTGTTGTGAGATATATAAGTACATTAAGAATTGTGAGCTATTTATGTAAATTCCCTTTTTTTTTTATCTCCCAGAAGGTCCAAAAATTTTCTTCTGGGTGTTATTTGGTGAAGGTCTTCATCCATAAACATGGTCGTCACCCTTTCAATTAGGAAACAGCGACATTAATTGAAGGCTTTTAACACTCGGCTCACATGTCAACACGTATTGTCTGCAAAAAAACATTAAATAATACGTTATCTATCAATATATATAAATATCATCATTTGCAAAGTTTACATAGAAATTTAATTTCACATAAATATTAACAAAATGTTAATTATTTATTTTAAATATCATACATAAATGAACCCTTACGTCATCGGAGCTTAAATATTTGTAATAAAATTTATGTTTAAGAGATTTCTCACTAGAAAATATTAATTATTGACGTGTAAACTTGAAAGCATCTAAACGCTATTTAAAACGACATCTGCTAAGACTATTTGGTGAAGAAAGGAATCTATCATCATTCTTTTAAATAATTGACAATTTATTTATTAACTCATCAAAAAAGTAATAATTGACAATTTATTTATTAATAACCGACTGAATGTGGCCGTAAAAAGTTGGCTACATTCCCATATTGAACATGAAAGGAATTTTCAAAAAAGGAGGGGCATTAAAGTAATCTTCCAAGATAGTTATTGTGTAGTTGTGGTAGTTATGCAAAAATGCAAGTATAAATCATTTGTAAGAGGAAAAGCCAAGGAATATGATGGTTCAAACTGTTCCGAAAAAGGGGACCTCTAGCTCAAGCTATTAGAATTTGATGTGGCTAGGTGGTTAGGGAGGTGATTATAAGGTGGTTATGAGATAGTTATAGGTGATTATGGCCAAATAAAAATATACATCATTTTCAAGGGGACAATACAAGAGACCCAATGGTCTAAACTATTTCAAAAAAGGAGGTCCCTAGCACAAGTAATTAGCGTTTGAAGTTAATAGGTGGTTAAAATGTGGTTAGGAGTTGATCATGGTTAAAAATTAATTTAGGCTCTTTTGATAGATAAAAATATAAAAAATACAAGGCTTTAGCTATATCAAGCTCCATAGAAAGATATGATCAATCAAAGTGGGCCCAAACTCTTAAGAAAGAGAAAATGTTGCTTTTGAGTAAAATTTTTTAACTAATTTATATTAATGTCTAAATTATCTAATTTTGACTTTAGAACAACTTTAATTGAAGTCTAAAGTTGATTTAAAGTCATTTTGATGCGGTTATGATTAAGTTATTATTTTATTTTTAGAATTATTATTTTTCTCTGTACTGATTATCCTGATTATTGTTGGCTTAATTGGCCTCCAAAAGGAGTCAAATTTAAGTGTAGGACTCATTTGAAAGGTTCAGATGATACATATGTAATAGCAAAATTCATTTTAAAAAATAATGACTCGTTGAAAAATTTTATGTAGGACCATGTTTCTTGCATGAAAATCTTAAGTGCACAATTTTACATAAAAGCAGTGTCTGATGATCACTAAATTCATTTGTATGATTTTGATATGTGATTATGAAGATCAGGCAACTTAAAAAATGTAATTTTGACTAATGGATTAACATGTGGAAGAAAATGATAGTTTTAGGGCGTTAGTCAAGAAAATTTGACTCAAAGATTTCTACGTAAAAATTATTTCAGACGATCATCAAACTTACTTTTATGGTATTTATAACTGATACTAAGCTTCATGCAAGTTTCAAAATTAAGACACGAGTCCTAAAATCATCTTGGGAGAGAAAATAATAATCTCAAGTTTTCAGTGATTAAAGCTATTTTTAGAGTTATCCATGAGTGGTTAAAATTATTTGTGTTTAAAGGTTATTTTATTTATTATGATTTTTATTAATTTTAAAATTCAATTTTCTTAACTTAGAGTTTGTTGTAGACCAAGCTCAGGTGAAGTGCGACTAAGAATAAGCCGGTAAAATATGTTTGACCAAAAATGAGGTTAACAAGGCTAAACAACAATATTTGACATATGATAAAGAATTTTCTGTTATCATTCAATCTTCGAGACATGGAGTCACTACCTTTTACATAAGGATTTCATTCTTACCTTTGATCATCATGCTCTCAAATTTAATAATACTCAACAAAAGCTAAGTCATAGACATGCTAAATGGGTGGAATTCCATCAAGATTATTCTTATATTCTCAAGCATAAACTTAGAAGTGGAAATAAACATGTTGATGCCTTATCTAGGGGTGACTTTAACTATAAGCTCTCTAGAACTAATAATTTCAGGATTTGATTGGATAAAAGATGATTATCCTATGTGTCATGACTTTAATCAAATTTATATAGAAAACATAGATAAACCTTTGTCTCTTTAAAGAATATTCTCTATTATAAATGGATATCTATTTAAGGGAAAAGAAACATTGTATTCCAAGAATTCACTTGGGAAAGAAGAAGACCATTTTTTTAATAAAAAGTCAATTTTATTTGCGTTAATTTATGTTACATGTTAAAAGATTAGTAACTCAAAGTTTGACTTGTAAACTATCCAAAGCTATAAACAAAATATGTTGTATTACTGATACCTTATTGGCCTTTGGATGATCTCTATGTGGATTTTATCTTAATATTACTCCGCATAGCTTGAGAACATGATAACATATTTGTCATAGTTGATTGCTTCTCAAAGATGGCCTACTTCTTACCATGCTTTAATTCAATGATGCTTCCCATATTGCTAGATTATTCCTTAAAGAAATTATACGTCTACATGGCCTACCTTCATCCATTGTGTCCAATCATAATATTCATTTTATTTCATATTTTTGGAAAAGTCCTTGGAAACTATCGGGCACAAAATAAAAGTGTTTATCTAACTTTCATCCTCAAACAGCCGACCAAACTGTGATAGTTAATAAAACATTAGGAAATCTTTTAATATGTATTGTAGGAAAGAGTTTAGAAAATTGGAACTTGCATCTACCAATATCCGAATTTGCATAAATAACACTATTTCGAGGGCAACCAAGACTACAACTATTGAAATTGTTTATGACTAGAATCCCAAATGACACACTGATTCTGCATTTTTATTTACCAAAATTTTTCAAGCCCTCCATGAAGCCATAAGAAAACAAATTACTTTAAGTGATCAGTATGCTTCTAAGGCAAACCATAATAGGTCAACGAAGAATTTAAGAAGGAGACTATGTTTTGATTCACATTCGTCATGAGTGGTATCACACTATTAAGTTTTAAAAATTATAAATAAGAGCTTGTTGGTCCTTTAAATTTCTTATAAAAATTGGATCTGATGCTTATCACCTTGATATGTCTGCCAATATGCTAATACATCTTGTTATTAATATTGAAGATAATTTATCATATGAATAAGTTAACAAACCTCCACTTGTTCATACTAAATTTTTGACAAGAGATATAATTCCACAGTGCAAAATCCCTCTTTTCCTGAAATTGAATCTATCATCACTGATGAAGTACCCTTTAAACCAGCTGTTGAGCACTATTTTCTAGTTCATTGGAAGAATCAGCTACTCATTGAAGACACATGGCTGACACGCATTGATTTTGGGACTCTACCCTAAGAGTTAGTAAAATAATTCTTAGATTTAAACTCTATGTAGAAGAGTTCAATTGGGCCTGAGAGAGTTGATATAGCACATCATCTAGAAAAAGCCCAAGGTCCACTTGCAAGAGCCCAAGTAAGAGCTAAAAAATGTGCCCAATTAAGAGCTCATTCAAGGCCCATCACAAGAGCCCTATTAAGAAGAAATATTTGAATTTATATTTTATTATTTATATTTAAATATTTTGTTCCTGTAATATTTGGATTTTCAATACCTGGAGGATTTTATGCGTATTCATAAAAAAATCATAAATTCGGAAGGTGATTAACACCTTCCTCTAATAATGGCCACCTACCACTCTTCAAATTTTCTCCCCATTTTATTAACTTATTATTATTATAATCCATCTAAATAGGGATGATATGTAATGCTTTAGATTAGTTTTTGAATGAAATATTTGAGTGAAATTTTTGTCTCTTATTGATTGGAGTTTGGTGGTTTCAAGTGTTACCTTTCATTTGGTGAGATTAGGTATATATCTTTATTTTTTTCTTCAAGTTATTAATTAATACTCCATAAAATTTGCTCCTAAATTCTTCACCACTCTTTAACCATATCCTAAGGTTCTTATAATATCAATAAACAAGCAATTAAAGCCTCACAACCATTCCAATTCCCTTTTCATAAACTCTAACTAATTAAGAGCATGTTAAGGCATAGTTTTATAAACTAACCCTCAATAAATTTAAAAACGTATTCGAAATAACCAATATACTCCTGATCGAAAGTACACATCCTAATATAACCATAAAAAATCATTTATAGCCATTTACCCATTCTTAAGCCAGTATTATAAATAGATGCTTCAACTCAGCTTGCCTAATTCAGACTAATCCTGATATTTTAGCATCCTTTCCCTCTTAAATCTTTCAACATTCCACCAAAACCTCCACCACATCATATCTTTAGACCTAACACCAAACATAAATAGAAAATTTTAGTAGTTTATCTCATCAAAAAGGCCACCCTCCTCCATTACTAATAACCTCAGTTGCTTTTTGAAAGGAATAAACAAATAACTGACCACATATAGAGTATTTTTAGAGAATCAACAAGTTATTGATACTTGATCTAAGAGGAGACAAGTTGGACCTCATAAAGAATCATTCTCAGAGAATGATAAGTGTAGTTTTGTAAAATTATCTATAATATTTAATTTGAAATTTATAAAAATGTATATATATATATATATATATATATATATATATATATATATATATATATATGAGATTGTAATTTTTAATAATAATAATAATAATAACATTGTGAATATGTGGAATTCTTTCAAAATATTTAGAATCATTATATATTTCAAATTTGTGTGTCACATTTAGAATGATCCCTATATATCCATAGTGTAGGTTAAGTTTACATAAACATGTTTCACTTGAAAAAAAATGACATGATATGCACAATAACATATACCAAAAGTAAAAGGTAGTCAATAATATGAACGGGTAAAATAATAAAATGACTTGGTTAAATGGGCAAGTCTGAATCATTACAAAATGTAATCAAGAGGGATATGAGGTCGCAAAGAATCCTAAAAGGAAGCTATCGAATCAAGAGTATTTAGGTCAAGAAAGCATGACTTTATGTGGTAATGATTTAATTAAAAATATTTGATTAAGTCAACGACATACCTAGCTAAAATTTAATAATGAGAGACTTTGCTAAAAGATTTGGTCAAATTAGAGAAATTATATTGAAAAAAGTATGAAAAGATAAAGATTAATATAATAAAAAATATGATTGTGAAAATAATAAATTATGTCAAAAGAACTTAACTTGTATAAGATAATTTCTCATTAAAAAAGCATGACTACGACTGAGTGTAGCATAAGCATGATAATATTATGATTTAACTTAGTTAAAAGAGTGTGAACATACAAATAATTTCTTACTTAAAAAGCATAATTAGACAAGTAGAAAGCATATTCAAAATAATATAAATATACTATGCAAAATTTAAGCCAAAAGAAAGCAATAGGAAAAAAGTATAACAAGCAAGCATAACTTAACAATCTAGCAATTAAGACACCATACAAATAATGAATCCATGCAAAAGATGTAATGGGGGTAGAGTGAATGTTATCTGAAAGCAACTTAAAAGATATATGACCTACAATATTACCGAGCTTAAAGGGAAAAATGATAAATTAACATAGAATATTATATAAAATATTCTCCTACTAAAAACTCATCAATATTAGTAAACTAACTAATGTAATCAAAAGGGGTTAGAGTATGGCTTAACCCATACCAATCATTCCCTACCACATGTAAGAAGGAAAAATTTATATCAATTAGGATAAATAGTGAAAGACAGTGCAAAGACCATATGATACTATAGTCATTTTTGAATACAAGTGCAAGTTGCCAAATTCATATAACCAAAGAACATATGATGCTAAAAGATTGGCCAACTTAAGTAGATAAAAGAATGTTTAAGAGATTACACAATTGTGCATAATATTTTATATACAAAAGTTGTTATAAAATAATTGTGTCAAATCAAATAAGATTTAACTTTGACAATTTTGAATTTTATTAAGATAAAAGTTAAAATCTACCAAAAAAAATTCAAAATTGATAAATAGAAAAGTCATAGTATTCAACTTACAGATACTTGAAATTGAAACTAATGTTTGGGAATTGAAAATTGTTGTTGTGAAAATTAAAATTTTTAAAATTAAATTCAAAATGTCTGTCATGCAAATTCTTTTTCTCAAATTAACTGAATATTTAAAAAAAAAAGAGTATGGACTGAGGAACTTGTCACCTCATAGTTAAACTAAGTTTTTTTTTTGGAGAGTTAAGATCCACACCTTGCCTTTCATTGATGATAAAAAGGGTTAATTGAATATAAAAAAGTAAAAATAGTAAAGATCACAGTGATCATAAGATTTTAACATGTAAAATTTAAGATATATTATAAATTAAAAGAGCAAATAAAAAGTAAACATATGAAACTAGAAGAAAACAACTAAAGAGGTTGACTTTAGGTAATCTAAGCACCCATTCCCCGAAAGAGGATTCCATCTAGTGTACTTAAGTTAATAGCCAAGAAACTAGCATATCATAAGTCCAAGGATCAACAAAACCCCACAATAGTAGAGTTTCAAGTATAAGAAAAATTATAAACAAGAATGTGTTAGATTGACATCACATAACCAATAAGAGCCAAGAGTTGGATGTCATAAAACACAACAAAAAGAGGATGTTACAGATAATAGATTTATAACAAATCCAACTCTAGAGAATGAGCCATCTAAGTTCATAATAGTTATAAGTTGACCCAAAGATACACTTAATAGATCCCATTATAGTAAATTGTATAATAATCAAGAACCCTTTGAGTCTCCATGTCACTCAAACTAAGTTAATCTACATTTCCATTTATTTAATTAAGATAAATATATTATCTAATATTATAATTTTGTTAAGCATTAAATAGTTGACAATTATAAATAATTATTAAATTATTAAAAAAAATTTAAATATTTTACATACATTTTGCATACATGCCACTTAATTCCTACTTATTTACTTATCTTACACCTAAACTATAATTTTTACATGTTTTCTACCACTTCCCTTGTTTCTCATGTGCTCGCTAGTTCTCTCTAAGAAGTTAACTCTCATTGTGACTGCTGTGCTCCTCTTCTTGTTATCGGCTTGACTCCACGCTCACTGCACATTTTAGGATAATGAATCCAAAAATATTTGGGAGAGACACAAGGACTAGAGCATGAAAAGGAAGAAGAGGGGAATAAAGAGAGCAAAAGCACAATATAGAACAATAAAATTTTGTAACCATTATTCAAGAAATGAAATCTCGATTTATAGGGAAGTGTGTGTACAATTACATTATGTACCCCTAGAAGTCATAGATCTGTCGGGGGTATTTTTTTTAGTACATAATTATAAGGTCGGGAGCCTGGGAAGGAACCCGATTGGATGGGGGGTGGCGTTTGGCCGGCTAAGGCCGAGAGCCTATGACAGATCCCACCCAATCTTTTTGGTGCCAGACGACTATTCACCAGGGCCCGGAGGCTTTACTGAGAAGGCTAATTCTTGAGGGCTTATGCTTGAAAAGGCAGGTCAGACAGCTCTAGCCAGCTGCTTCAGATCCAGACGGTTTGACTCGATCATCCGACCATGCATATAAAATGTTATCAAACTTGCCTATATCAGTCTAGTGCTGGTGGACTTCTAAGAAAATAATTGAATTATGTTTTATCTTGAGATTGCCTTCCTTGGGACCTATATGAACTGGCTAGTTAGGGGTAAGATATTTTTTTCTGGTGGGTCCCAAGATGCCACATTATCTCTCCTGTTAGCTGTTAAATTTCTTTAAGATTTGTGTTCACACATTTTTATATAGAACAATAAATTGTAAAAAAATTAAAAAACCTTTGAGCCTCAGTGTCACCAAACTAATTTAATCAACATTTCTACATGTTAACTAAAGATAAATATATTATCAAATATTATAATATTTTTAAGCATTAAAATGTTTACCAACATAAAAAAATTATTAAACAATTAAAAATTTTACAATATTTTAGATATATTTTACTGCCACTTATTCCTATTTTTTATGTTATCTTACACCCAAACATTCAATCTTAAACATGAATGAGAAGGTATATTTCATTTATTTTAAGTTAAAACAGTAATATTTTTTATATGATATGAAAGACTTGGATCATAAAAATGTAAAATGTAAAATTTATGTGCAAGATTTGTAAATACAAACGAATTGGGCGGTCCTTTATAATATTGACTATTTTACAATTTTATCTACTTTCAGTCGGTTCCATATGACTTTCCCCTGACCGACCTTTTGCATAGGATTTTATATACCTCATTATAAGTTCTTATTCCCTCGAGGTTCCCAAAAGCATGACCGCTCTGATTCGATCCACAAAACCACACGCTTTGCATGCGCTGAATCCCATACCCCAAGACCACGACTCAGGCGTGCCGGCCCAGAAACAGCCAAAGTCAAGTATACTTCCCCGCTCTCTCCTCCAACCCGACCGCCCTTTTTCTTCTCCGTACCTTCCTTACTCCTCCACTAGAACACAGTCCTTGACCAGGAATTCAAAACGCCTTCTTAGAAAGACCTGTTAGTCCTTCCTGTCCTCTCCCCTTCCCGCAAAACCATTCCTTTCTTCCTTCAGTCATCATCGTCCACCTCTCCATATCACCCAGAAGTGCATTAAAGAAATATATTCTTTCTTCCCAGTCTTCTCCAATTCTATATATATTCTTCATCCATCTCCTTCCCCTCATCCCACTAACATAAAGCTCGAGTCTTGATCATGGAATCCCATTCCCTCTGCCTCGACCTCACCATCGGTTTTCCAAACCACAGCATTGTGCAAGAGGAAAGCGCTCCTGCGTGCTTGCAGGAGGAGCTCAAGCGTGTTACAGAGGAGAACAGGAAGCTTACATCGATGCTTGCCAACATGTGCGAGAGCTACGACGAACTTCGAGCGCGGATGATGGATATGATTGGACCCACCCCCGAGGTAGCGTCCTCTGACGGAGCCCGGTCTGGTTCCCCACCGCCGGCGAAACGTAAGAGCTGTGAGAATACCAGCAATGCGACCAACAGCGTTTCGAGTGGGTGCTCTTTCAAGAAGGTGAAGGAGGAAGTATCTAAGCCGAAGATCTCGAAGCTGTACGCTCGAACTGATCCATCTGATTCAGGACTGGTATGTGCGTTCTGTTTTTTGTTCTAATTTTTCCTTTTTTTTTTTTTGGTTGGAAATGTATTGAGAGATCAGAGGGAAAATGTGTAGGTGGTGAGAGACGGATATCAATGGAGGAAGTATGGACAGAAGGTTACGAAGGATAATCCATGCCCGAGAGCTTATTACAGATGTTCGTTTGCTCCTATTTGCCCTGTAAAGAAAAAGGTACAGATTCTAGCACAAATACTCTTAACAACTTCATCATTATAAATTCATTCTTTTAATTAATTATTCAGTAGTCATTTCGTATTTTTTGTAGTTTTAGCTGAAAACTCTATTGATTTTGTTTACTAAACTAAATTTGATTTGCTGAACCAGGTGCAGAGAAGTACTGATGATCAGGGCGTACTAGTAGCCACTTACGAAGGGGAGCACAACCATCATCAGCCGTCTCCTGCTGACGTGCAAAACGCTATTAGCCTGAAAACCGCCGGACCGGCGGATGGCTTCGGAGCTGCCGGAGATTTGGAGAGGATGGATAATAGGAGAGAAGGAGTGGAAGCCCAGCAAGCAGAGCAGAGTGAAAGACTTGTGAAGAGCATGGCTTCATCGCTGACAACAGATCCAAACTTCACGGCGGTGATGGCGGCGGCGATCTCCGGAAGGATATTTGCCATTCCCACACCGCAGGGGAAGTGAGAGCATCTAATCTTTTTTTTTTTCACTTTTTTTTTGTGGTTTTTTGATCATATAGATATAGATATTGATAAAGGTTCAATTCTTACGTTTCATTCGTCTTTTTGGTCAGCAAAATATTGAAATTTACTTTTTTTAAACTTGTATTAAAAATCGCAATTGTTATGCATTCAGTTGCCTATGTTTTAGTGTGGCGAATCATCAATATAATTTTATTAAGAAAGGTAAGGGCAAATTTAAATGAAGTGGTAGGTGTGAATAGAATAAGTTGGGAAGAAACAATTGACCTCCAATGGAAATATATACATACATACATACATACATACATACATACATACATACATATATATATATATATGTATGTACACACACACACACACACACACACACATATACATGTATATGTATGTATGTATGTATATATATGTATGTATGTAGTTCTTCCTCCATTTAAATAAAATTTTGTGTTTTGCAGTTAATTCTGAAATAAGCACATTGTATGCTTGTTATGGGGAACCATGTTGGCTGCCGGATATCATCTCTATGGAGACCTTTTATCATTTTGATACAACGTTATTGTAAGGATTATCTCAATAGAGTGAGAAAGAAAAATTAATATTAAATTGAGGTAGCAAAGTTTTAGATAATGGAAAATCAGGATAGTGGAGAAGCACTAAGAAGAGATCTGAATAAATTCATTTTGATTTATGTCTAATACTCACAACTTGCAAAGACTTGTTATAATACAATAATTACCGAATAAGTATTAATTAACTCATGATTACAATGATCCATGGCAATCTCAAATATTATCATTACAATTATTATTAACCTAACCATTTCCATCTCATTTAATAAAATAAATCCACGTTCCATATTAACGCCATATAATTCTGCTAGAATATTAGCTAATATGTGGGAAATGAGTAACAACCTAGCCATACTTCATCGTAGCAATCCATTGTAAGTAAAAGAGATGGTAGTCATTCATCTACCCACTTACTTTTCCTTGTAATTGCTCTAATGTGGATGGAGTCGTCTTTGACGTGCTAGGATCCTCATGCACACAAATTCTGAAAGAGTACTAAATTTATTAGTTGAGTAATAAATGATTCTTTGATTTTTTTTGACCCAATTATGATTATGAGCAATTAGTTGCATTTAGCTAATGGTCATAATGCATTGAAATGTACCTACAATTCACGCATTAAAAAATTTTGTACAACAGCCTAGAGCTTAATGTTGCGTAGTTGTGCTACTCTTTTACATCAATTTGATACGCCATAATCAAGTTATGCTCAAGTTGTACTTTGAGATTAGCCAAATTTTATATTTATGTCAAATGGAAATTTTTGAAATAAACAAATGTTTATTTAATTATGTTGATTTTGTTTGACATTGTGGTTGTTGCAAGTTTTATTGACTGTCGGGATAGAAAATGCACTTTGACAAACAGTTGGACTGATAAATTATTGGTGAAAATTGTGTCAAATTGGTGAAATCCTTGAGCAATAGTCTAGTTAAAAGTAAATATAACTTATCTCTGAAAAAAAACTGCTTGTACGAAAGGCCTGAAAATTAAGCTAAGTACATATTACCTTTTACCGTTTTTTCTCTCTCTTTACGTCACCACTTGCTTTCCCTTTCTCCACCCATATTCTGGCCTTGTTTCTGTTGTCCCTTATTATAGATGAATCCGTCGAGATGGATTTACCTTGTGCTACAGTAAAAGTGGTAGGAATATTTGGTGAAGAACCTTGCTGGAAAATGATGGTAGAGGCGAGCTATGCTTCATTTGTATGTTACGCTATGCTAGCTGTGGGGACCAGGTTGGTTTTCTCTTTTTATCCCCCTATAAAACTGAGACACTTTGGCTTGGAGGGTTAGTTTAGAGAGTAGAGTGTGGTGACGGGTTGATTGTAGAGACTGGTAAAGATGTCTGCTATTTGGTCTTGGGACATAATACGGTTGAGAAATATTTCGGCTTGTTGTATGAGGTCCCTGAAGAAGTGGTTGTTCACATCAATATGCTTCGTTCTTGCATGAAAAAACATGATTATGTGCTAGAGCGATTGCCGAAGTGCCGTCGTTGAAAAGAGGAGTTGATGAGCACGTAGTAGATGTCGAAGCAAGTAAATGCTTTTTGTCACTGGGTCATAGCTTTGTTTTCTGCTACAATTGGTTATTTTTCTTGCCGACCATGAGACTAGGTTGGGCTAAGAAAGATGCAAATCATGATGACCGGATGTCTGTCTTCTTTATTGGTGGCCCAATCAGCGTCCGTTTATGCTTGGAGTTGCAGGTCTCCCGTGATAATGTGTAGTTCGTGATGCCTTGTGCCATTGAGATATCTAAGTAGCCTCTTGAGCAGTTAGTGGTGTGGTTGAGGAGTGTACATGTTTTGTCTGAGATGATTGATAGTGAATGTTATATCTGGCTTTGTTATCATGAGCTGCTGTAATGAATGTATGGTTTGTTAAAATTTGTGTAGGTCTATTGGCGAATTGTTGACATTTGTGGATTTAGGTGAGGAGAGGGGTGTTAAAGTTTGTTTGGAGTTCAATATGTCAATTTGGGCGACTATATCAAGTAGGTATTTTCTATGTTCTATATAAAAAAAAACCTTTAGTGATGTAATGTAAGTGAAGACCTAGGAATTAGGAGACTTGTTTTAATTGTTTGACTTGAAAAAGGAGGGATTTGATGAAGATGGGTGAATTGCATGTTATGAGTATGTCATCGACATATATTAATAGAAATGTTGTGACTATGTGTTTATTTTATATGAATATAGAGTAGTCTACAGTGCTTAATGTGAAGAGTAGACTAAAGAGATACTGGAAGAAGGTGGAATGCCATTATTACGGGGCTTATTTAAGGCCATGGATGGATTTGTTCGACTTGCACACAAATTTGGGGTGTAAGGAGTCTTTGTATCCGAGCGATTGTGACATGTATATTGTGTCATCTAATTTTGCATGAACAAAGACATTTGACACATCAAGTTGTGGTACCTCCCATTTTTTGGCTGTTGCTAAGGTCAAAATCATTCGTATGGTGAGGAAGTTGGCAAATGGACTAAATGTTTGATTATAGTCAATTCCAAATTATTTTGTGCATCCTTGTGCCACTAAGTGGGCTTTATAACTTGCCACTATGCGGTTAAATTGAAATTTTGTCTTGTATTTCCCATTGCTTCCAAAAATTTTTTGAGTGTTTAGGGGAGGGAGAACAAGTGTCCAGGTGCCCAGCTATTGAAGTGCTAAGAATTTGAGTGGCTTGGCTGGTCGCTAGTGAGGACTCTTACTGGCCTCTGCAAAGGAGGTGCAATCTTGAGTTGTTGTGCTGTGTTATAGGTTTAGTATTTTGCAGGGTTTAAGGGATCTTGTATGTAGGTGGGTGGTTATATGGTGTATTTTATGAGGGTTTGTGGTTGGTTGGTTGGTAGGTTCAGGTATGCTCGTTTGAGAGACCTCACTTTAGTCAATTTGGTATGGGAAGAGGATTGCTTTTGTGGGAGTGGATATTGTTGTGAGGTGTTTGGTATGTTAAAAGTGGATGTTGGAACGATAAGAAAGGGGGTGGGTTGCTTTGTGTGAGTGTGGGGTTGTAAGAGAGGTGAGGGGTGTGATATGGGAATTGTGTTTCAATAAACATGACAAGTCTGGAATGAATGAATTTTTGGTTGTGAAAGTCGCAACAGTTGTATCCTTTGTATTGGGGATGATACCCCAAAAAACGCATAGTGGGGCTTCAGGTTCAATTTATTGTATATTTGAAGTTGTTGCCAAGGATACCAAGAACAACCAAACGTGCTCAAATTATCATATTTTTGTTTTTCTTTGATAAAGTACTATGTGAGGTGATTTGATTTTAGTTGTGTTGGAGAGAAGAAAATTTATTAGATAAATGCAGTTAGAACGACAACTAGCCAATGTTGTTGTGGTAAGTAAGCATGATTGAAAAGGGTTCTAGCTGTCTCAACGATGTGTTTATATTTCTTTTCGGCTAGGCCATTTTGTTCTTGTGTGTGTGGGAAATAAATTTGATGTTTAATACCATTTTATTGGAGATATGCTCTGAGGTGGTGTGATGTGAATTCTCCTCCTCCATTAGTTCTGAGAATTTTAATTTTCTTATTAAAACGAGTGGAGACAAAAATTTGTAAGTGAATAAAGTCATGGAATGTTTCTGATTTTCTGTTAATTGGAAATATCAAACAATAACGAGAATGAGCATCAATAAACGATATATAATATTTTTAACTATTAGTAGAGGGAACCAAAAAGGGGCCCATACATCTGAATGTATAAGTTCTAGCATATTGTAACTGGAATTGCTTTTTGAGAAAACTAATCTATGACTCTTGTTTTACAAACAAGAAGAATATGGTGAATTACAGTTTGTTAGATTGATGTTGGTTTGTGTGCTTGATAACTTTGGATAATTCTATGGTAGGGTGTTTGAATCATTAATGCCAATTTAGTTAAGATATAGAGATGGTGAAAGCATTGATTGTGTACAAGCCCTATTAACCGGAACTGAAAAAAGGGTCTTCCGTGTGGTCCATCTTAGAAATCAGAAGCATCAAAGCATATAATATTATTATTGTCTTGTACTAGTTTTTGAATAGATATGACGTTATGAAAGATATA
>JAKZJZ010002513.1:0-15975 GCA_022702705.1 Papilionanthe hookeriana x Papilionanthe teres
GTAATACTTCCGTTCAGTTACATATTGCTGAAGACTCCGAAGAAATAATCGAGTTATTAATGGAATTTAAAAACTGTTTTGCTTGGAGCTACGATGAAATGCCGGGATTAGCCCCGGAGGTTGCGAGTACCGTAAGTTAGGAGTGGATCCTTGCATTCGTTCCGATCGGACGAGGTCCCGGAAGAATGCGTACTGGAAATCGAACAACAAGTCATACGCCGAAGTTAAAAAAGCTAATAGACGCTAAATTTGTCACGTGAAGAACAATGCCGGACATGGTTAGCTAATGTGGTGCCGATCGTAAAGAAGAATGGTCAGATCGGAATTTGTGTGGACTTTAGAGATTTAAACAAGGCATGTCCGAAAAGATGAATTCCCTCTACCGATTCCAGAAGTCGATGATCGATATTGCTACGACACATGAAATATTCTCATTCATGGATGGATCTTCGAGGATACGACCGGATAAAAATGGCTCCGGAAGATGAAAAGCTTACGACGTTCGTAACGCCGATCGGAGTATTTTGCTACACGGTGATGCCATTCGGACTCGAAGAACGCAGGAGCGACTTACCAAAAGAGCAATGACAAGAATTTTTGATGATCTCATCCACGATCGAGTCGAGTGCTTTACGTGGACGATGTCGTCATCAAAAGCAAAGTAAAGGAAAACCACCTGTATGATTTGAGAGTTGTTTTCGAACGATTAAGACAATTTAACCTTAAGATGAATCCCTTAAAATGCGCCTTCGGCGTCACCTCCGGGAAATTCTTAGGATTCGTTGTCCGACATCGTGGAATTGAAATCGACCCGGAGAAGATTAAAGCCATCTTAGAAATGCGCCTCCCAAAACCTTAAAACAACTACGATCTTTTCAAGGGAAGCTGGCATATCTTCGACGCTTTATCTCAGAACCTGTCGAGTAGGTGTCGGCCTTTTCTCGGCACTAGTTAAAAAGGACGCCAAATTTATTTGGGAAGAGAAATGCCGAAGGCCTTCGAAGACATTAAACAATATTTAATGACACCTCCTCGTCTTAGCAACCCCGATCTCGAGTAGACCGCGATACTTTACACCGCGGCTCTAGACGACTCCCTCGGAGCCTGGTAGCCTGGGTCGATGATGAGGGTAAAGAAAATGCTCTTTACTACTTAAGCCGTCGTTTACTTCCGACGGAAGTAAGAGTATCCCGCAATTGAAAAGCATTGTTTGCCCTGATCTTCGGCCCGCTCAAAAGCTCGGAGCACTACATGCTTTCTCATAAGATCAACCTAATCTCGAAGTTTAATCCATCGCATACTGTGATGACTCGTCTAACACTTTCCGTCGGACTTGCAGGATGGTCGATGATATTATTGCAATTCGATATAACTTTCGTGCCTCTCGCGTGCCAGTAAAGGGACAAGTCTTAGCGGACTTCCGCAGACACATCCTTCGCCGGCCGAATCTCCTCTCAATGACGACTCGCCGGACGAACAAATAATGAGCCTAGAAGACCTCGATGATCGACGTTGGGAATTATATTTCGACGGAGCATCTTCACAGACACAAAGACGAAGAATCGCAAGTGATAGTGCCTGGTAGGCGGGAATCGGGCTAATCTTTATAACACGGAGCGGGGGATGTTAAGATACTCCTACCACTTGACGGAACCGTGTACGAACAACGAAGCGAATACGAAGCCCTCATAACGGGATTGGAATTAACTATTCGAATGGGGATAACTGACATCAACATCTACGGGGATTCATGATTAATCATTCAGAATCGCGCGAACAATACAGAATTTTTAAACCGAGACTCGAACAATACTTCGATGTCTACTACGATACATTCGGAATGATTCCAAATGATAACGATCTACAAAATTCCTGAAAAAGAGAATGCTTACAGCAGATGCTTTAGCCGTCTCGCAAAGAATTTCTGTTTGCAAGATGAATCTGGAAATGTCAGTTCACGGTACGATGGGGTCCTATCACGACTTGACATAGACATGATACACAAATCGACAAAAAAGAATCGATTGGCGATGATGAGAAAACGCGAGAAGATATGGCGACGGCATGTAATGACTACTGCAACGCAGGAAAGCTACCGGACGATGAGGTCGCTGGCCCATCGGATCAGAAAAGACTTCTGCTCTGCGCATTACATAAACAACACATTGTGTGAAGGTCTTTTGATCAAATGTGGCTAAGGTGCCTAAGCGGGTCCGAGGGCCTGTAGAAATCGTTAAAGAGGTGCATTCGGGACTCCGTGGCGCTCGCCGATCGGGTCCAAAAATGAAGATGAAAATTAAAAGACTAGTGGTACTACGGCCCTCGATGATGACCGAGCGCATGAAAATCGCCGAAGGCTCGTCATCGATGCGAGTGCACGGGGTGGTTCTACACCGACCTCCACGAATGTGCTACACCCGACAATTGCGTCGTGGCCGTTTGAATGTTGGGGCACGGATATAGTGGGTCCAATAGAACCACCATCTTCGAAAGGACATCGTTTCATTCTTGCGGCTACAGATTACTTTTCCAGTGGGCGGAACGGTTCCACTTGGAGAAGTGAAAGCACACCACGTGCTACGGTTTTCGAGAACCAAGTTGTCTACCTGGTTTCGGAGTGCCGCGCGAGATCATCTCGGATAATGGGTCGGCATTCGAAGCACACAAATCGACAATTTTGTCGGGAGACACGGAATCGGCCGGCGATACTCGACAATTTACTACCCGAAGAGCAAACGGTCTCGCCGAGGCTTTTAATAAAACTCTCGTTCAAATCTTAAAGAAAACCTCGGACGATAATAAGAGAAATTGGCACGAGAAATTGTTAGAAGCCTTATGGGCCTACCGGACAACCTTCGAACTCCTACTCGAAGCTACACCTTACGCTGCGGTGTATGGGTCCGAGGCGGTGTTACCTTTAGAGGTTCAGCTTCCTTCACTCGAATTGCGATTGCAAACAAGATCACGACAGAAGAAAATGCCGGATTACGACTCGAAGAATTAGAAAGCTTGGAAGGGAAAAGACTTGCGGCGCAACGAGAATTTAGAACTATACCAAGCTAAGATGGTTCGAAGCCCATGACAAAGCGGGTCCGCCCGAGAACCTTCGAAGTTGGTGACTTGGTTCTCGTTCTCGAGACCTATTCTTGCACACCGCGAGATAGGAGGAAAATTTGAACCCACTTGGGAAGGACCGTTTGTGGTTGAAGCGGTATACTCGGGAGGTTCCTACCGGCTAGTGAATTGCCGGGGAGAACGACATATGCTTCCGATCAACGGACGATACTTGAAAAAATATTACTGCTACTGATGTTTCGAAGGAATGAATCCTTCATCCCTAAGAAACACGGGCAAAGTAATTACTTATGATTGAGTCCGAACTCAAAAATAATAAAATGTGCTAAAATAAATAAAATCATGATAATAAAGTTTTCCTCGTTTTCTTCTCCAAATCAAAATCTCTTCCCTCATCTTATCCTACTTCATTCCTGTTAAATTTCAAAATATAAGAATAATAATAAAAATGTATCTTTAATAAACATTTTCTTAATGTTCTTGTTCTTAGTACGGCCCACGATCCTTTTCCTTGTCTTTTCGCGAGGGAAATGTCGAACGAGCGGTTGGTCTTGAACTTTAAGAATGGCGTAAGCCTTGCACTCGATGAAAGAGGGTGAAAGATGGAGCGATAATCGAGATTGACTCGGATTTCGCACCGGCGAGCCTACGATACTGAGGAAAGTGGCGGGTCCCGGTTAACGAGAAGAACTGCCGGACGGACGGTGATGAAAGTGGGTGGCCCAAGCCACCAATCCAACAACAAGAAAAGAAAGGCAAACACCGAAGAAGATAAGAAAATAAAGTCCGTAGTCGCTACGGCGGAGGGCGGGCTTGTCGGCGCCGCGCCGCGCGGAGATTCGAGAAGTTCGGAGAGCTACTCTCGCGACCACGCAACGAAGAAATAAGAATCGCCGTATCACGTAAGATGTTAACAAAACTAGGCGCGGACCGGCGCGACGAGACAATTGCTAATGCCGGCACATACACTTCGAGGACACCGGTTCACCGGGGAACACGAAGAAAGGAGGCCGATTCCTAGGATAACGAAAGAACCGGGGAAATCTCCGGAAGATCGGAAGAAAGAAGGCTACCACGCCACCGGATAGAACCACCGGTAGTGCATGACCTTGTTGCGAAGCAACCCGGGGGATGTCCGGACGGACATCATCCACGAGGAGCCGAGGTATGCGGGGAACGTGAAGGGATCGAACCATATATCCCACAATATGTCACAAGGCCTCGCCATCCGCGGATCATTCCGGAATACGAGCTGGAGAGGATGCGAGAATGTTGAAAAGAAAACTTTCGAATACTTCGAGAGAATTAAAGGAAGAAGGATCAACATACTAGAAGGCCTCGAGCTACACACCGACGTATTCTCGGAGTATGAACAACGACAAATCGTGGATTGTATCCGGGATGCGAAAAGAATGGGCCGAGCGAGGCCGCACTGAGGGAAAACACATACTCGGAACCCCGGAGATGGATGCCGGGGAAAGGAAGAATCACGATACGATGCGGATGCTTGCTACAACTTTCGTTGAAGACGAAAAGGAAACCCACGGGGATACTCCGTCATGGGCGAGTAGATCCGATGCCATTAGTTATCAAGAGAATGGTAAAAAGATTGATAACATGGAGAGTGCTGCCAGCCGGATTGCATACCCAATCAGTTGCATTATCAACATCTACAAACAGGGTGTGTGCATACCCCCGCATATTGATCACCACGACTTCGTCGGACCTTACTGCACGGTCTCTTTCTGAATGAGTGTAACATCATGTTCGGATCGACCTCCGGATAAGCGAGCCCGGGTGAGTTCCGAGGGCCGGTAAAGATACCTCTACCGGTGGGTTCCGTCATGATGCTGCGAGGTAACGGAGCGAGATATCGCAAAGCATTGCATACGGGGGTGCCGGTGGAGCGAATCTCGGTTACTTTCGGGAGGATGGACGACGACAAAATACCTTACCATTTCCAGCCAGGACCAGAGCTAGAGAACCTCCGGCCTTACGAGTGCGTGAGTTACATGGGAAATATCACACCTCCGATGTACATCCGGTCGGCATCCTTGCCGAGGATGGCTTGGAAGGTGATGTTATTAACCATGTACCTCATTATTCGGACATGGATTTTTGACGGATGCTTCTTTTGATGGATCAGCAAAGATCATACACGATCCGTTTTGAGTCTACATGGATTGTATGAAATATATTCCGGATCGAGTTGTATGATGTATTTTCAACATGATTGGAATGAAAGTGACCATGTCGCGTTTTTGGCCTTCACCTCTTTTGTGCAAATTGATTGGGAAACGCCATTAAAGTTAAATGAACTTCGAACAAAGAACAGAAAAGAAATAAAACAAAAAAAAGAGAATAAAAGAAAACTTTCTAAAAAAAAAATCTAAAAATGACAAACACCTAGTTCACATGAACATTAAATAAACAATAAAATAAAATTTGAACCATTAAAAGACAAACGAAATCAACATGAATGATAAATCAAATCACAAAGCAAATTCTCAATCAAATTTCAAATTCAATCTTTCCAAATTTCAAATTCAATCTTTCCAAATTTCAAATTCAATCTTTCCAAATTTCAAATTCAATCTTTCCAGATTCTGAATCTCTATCGAATCTCAAATTCATCTTTCAAACTTCAAATCAAAGTTCATCTTTACAAATTCCAAATCAAATTCTCGATCAAATTTCAAATCCAATCTCGATCGAGTTTCAAACTTGATCTTCCAAATTTCAAATCAAATCTTAAATCAAATTTCAATCGAGTTCAAACTCATCCTTCCAAATTTCCAAATTTCCGAATTCAATCTTTCCAGGCTTCAAGTCTCAATCAAAATCAAACTCTTTTGGGTCGAGGATTTACATTCGAGACTGCATTGCTTTAGGATTCTTTTCCTATTGCACTGAAGTACATCAAATTCAAACCTTTTGGGTCGAGGATTTTACATCCAAGACTGCACTGCTTTAGGATTCTTTCCTACGGCATTGAAATACATCAAATTCAACCTTTTGGGTCGAGGATTTTACATCCAAGACTGCCTTGCTTTAGGATTCTTTCCTACTGCACTTTGAAATACATCAAATTCAAACCTTTTGGGTCGAGGATTTTACATCCAAGACTGCTTCTTGCTAGGATTCTTTTCTATTGCCTTTGAAGTACATCAAATTCAAACTTTTGGGTCGAGGATTTTACATCCAAGACTTGCACTTTTAGGATTCTTTTCTGTGCACGAAGTACATCAAATTCAAACTTTTGGGTCGAGGATTTTACATCCAAGACTGCACTTGCTTTAGGATTCTTTTCTATTGCACTGAAGTACATAAAAATTCAAACTTTTGGGTCGAGGATTTTACATCCAAGACTGCACTTCTTTAGGATTCTTTTCTATTGCCTTTGAAATACATCAAAATTCAAACTTTTGGGTCAAGGATTTTACATCCAAGATTGCCTTGCTTTAGGATTCTTTCCTATTGCCTTGAAATACATCAAATCGAATTCCGGGGTTAAGGAATTTACATCCGAGATTGCATTGCTTTAGGATTCTTTCCCTATTGCGATGAAATACATCAAAATCGAACTCTTGAGGTTAAGGATTTTACATCCAACACCGCATTACTGCGAGATATCTTCTCATTGCAACGATTCAATCTAATCGATTCAATTTTCTTTCGAGGTTGGAGATGTTACATCTAAAACCTCGAAATCCCAATTTTCATTTCAAATCGAATCCCTTCGAAATAAATTTTGACAAACTTCGATCTAAATTGAAACCCCGAACTAAAATTTAAACTCACACATCAAAACATAAATTGAAACAAAATAAAATCTAAATCGGAATTCCCCGAGATCATGTGATTTGGGATTCACCGCCTTTTCCTTTCCCCGGCGAGAGTTCGAGAATCTCCGGTTCCGAGAGATATACTTGACACTCCCAGGCGAAACTCTTCTACTTCGTCCTAAGTTCGTCACTTGGACATGCTGTGTTGGTTTTGTTGATCGCTTCGGTCAACACCAATACGCGCGGTGTGCTCCGTCGGCTCACCACACACTATTGGAGGTCCATTTGTTGACCTCATTTTTGATGAGGTCTTCCTTCTTCTTTTTAGTGCTTAGGATCTAGCCTTAGGCTTTTCCTTTGACTATCTTAGAGGACTAGAATTGGGACCCGCCTTTTAGAAATTCAAACCACTTCTAAACTCACCTGCAAACTCCACAAATTTGACTATAGACCCCTAATCACCTAGAGGGTTGAAATCAAATGTGGAAGTTTAAAGGATGAGTTCATATGGGACTCTTTGGCCTTAGGAGCTACCACAGGTGGCACTGGTCGATGAGGGGCTGACTTACATTACACTTACACACTACATTTCCACACACTTCCTAAAACCACACCCATACCCAACTTAACCTCCTGACTCATGTGGGTGATTCACATGGATGGTCCTTAACCCTCAAGCCCTTGCTAGAGGGTTAGGAACAACATAATGAATGCCTCGAATGAGTCCTTTCATGGCTCATATGGGCTTGAAATGGTTTCATGGCTCAACCAAAATGATTTCTTTCCACCTAAATTCACCCAATCTCCAATTTCCCAAATTTTCAATTTTTGACCCCGAGACCCTACACTTCTAAACTACCCAAAACATTGAAATTACCGAATTTTTGCAAAATTTCCAAATTACCCAAAATTTTCCAAAATCAATCTCAAACATCTCCACATCACTCAAATTGATCATCCACACCCAAAAATACCAAAAATTCCAAAAATATCCCCCAATACCCTCCAAATACCCGAAATACCCTTCTTGGCCTAAAAATCCAAAAATTCAGAAAATTCCCAGAAAATTCCAGAAAATCCTAAATATTCCCAATTTCATTTTGTCCAACTACACCATGGGCCAATTTTGTCAATTTACCCTACTTTTGTCGAAAACCCCCAAATTGACCCATTTTAACCACTAAGTGAACCCGATGTCAAACCAAACCTACCCGATTGACCCCAATTTTGGTCCAATTCAATTCTAAACTTCAATTCAACATTCCCAATACCAATTTAGACCAAATCCAAGTCCAATTTGATTGACATTTGGATCCAATCTCACTTTTGGCCTTAAAGCCCGAATTTGGACCCATGACCCGAACTTAACCCAAACTCACCCAATTCAACTCCAATTAACCTCAAATCTTTTCTAAATCTTCCTTAACATTCCCACAAACAAAACCCTAACATGATTTGCCCAAAATTTGAACCCAAGTCCCACTCGAAACTCAATCCGAGGTCAAAAGGCCCATTTTTTGACCTAAACCCAGACCTAACCCAAATTCAACCCAATTCAAATCCAAATCACCCCCAATTTGTTTCAAATCACTCATGACACATCCATGAGCTAAACCCAACAATTATTTGGCCCAACCTCTTTACAAAATTCCCATCCATAAATTCATTTTTAAACTTAAGGGCCCATTCCTTAAACCATTTTAAAAAAAAAAAAGCCCACTTCCACCAAATCCAAAACCCAAAAAAAAATTCTTCCAAAGCCCATATGACATTTCCCCTCATCATATTTTCAATTAAAATCATCCCTAAGTCCTAAACCAATCATCAAATAATTCTAAATGAAGCTTCATCCAAATTTCCACCAAATTATCCAAAATCCTTAAAATCTTTTTTATGAAATTGACAAAACCTTTTCCCGAGCCAAATGGAGCCATGGAGCCATGCACAAGCCATATGCAAGCCATGAGAGCTTCTTTACATGTCACCATGCCATTTTGGGCAAAAGGAGGAGGCTCTTTCCTTAATTCCTAAAGGTGATTAACCACTTCCATGATTCCACTAAACCATGCTTAAGCTCTAATTGTGCTTGGATGGTGACTTGACCCTACGATTATGCTGAGCCAAATCACTTTTCCCTCGGCCAAAACCAGGCCTTGGGTGGTGCACCTAGCCCAAATGGGTGGGTTGACCCATTTAGGTTCAAATTTAGCCATGACCCCATTCCACTTTGAATCGAAAGCCTTTACACATGGCATTTGCCAATTATGCACACTAAACCCAGCCACGACCCACTGACCAAGATGGTGACCATTGCACTAGCCGGCCGGCCACCGGACCGCCGGAAAACACCATGGCCGAGAGCTCGCATGTGAGCCGACATTGAAATTCTCACTTGTTGAGCTGCCCCATCCCAGGTGGCTACCATGGCTGATCTTCTCCTCACCGGAGCGGTGATCCCGAGCCCTAACTCCCCACGAGAGGCCTTCCACCCTCTCTGATTTAAACTCCACCCCTCTCGGCCATGAAGAGAGCTAAGCACAAACCTTGCCAAAGCTACTGCCAAAATTGTTCCGGACCCTTCTCCACCCTTAGAGCACTTGATCCCAGGTGGAATTCCCCTGCCATTTCTCCTGCTGAAAGCTCGATTTCGGAGTTGAAATTCCACCCAAAACCAGGACACTTCTCCACGGTGAGCCAATTCTCAAATTGATTGGCTCTACACCTTCACCGGACCAAGGGAAGGTGTTCACCGGCAAAAGCCCCATCTCCGGACCACCCGGTTGCTCCGGCCTCGAGCTTTGTGATCGGGCTTGGTCGAAATCATATCCGGACAATTCACCGAGACCGGGAGACTCCATGCGGAGCTTGCTAGGACCCGATCGAAGGTGCAACAACTCTCGGATTGAAGCCACACTTCTACGAGCCAAGGTATGAGCTAACTCTTCATCCCGAGCTTCGAAGATTCTCATTTCAAATGCCTTAGTTTCGATGCATGTTAGCAGTATAGATGCGTTCGTCTCTTGAAGACGAATCCGTAGAGTATAAGAACGTAAAAATCCATTGAGAATCGAGTGAGATCTTAGGGATTTAGTGTGGACGGCTCTCGGGTGAGAACACTTGGGGACGATGAACGGATGTCGTCCATTCGATACACGCGCGGACGAACGGCTCAGATGGCGTCGGACCAGGAAACGGTGCGAGAACCGCGGGGCCCGGGCTGGCGACTCGAGATGGCGGCGCCCGAATCACGAGCGCGACACGTACCCCTTCGGAGGCTGTCGATGTTTCGGCGGCGCCGCGTGGATAAGTAGATAAATAGGGTATTTAATGTATTTATTAAATATCGAAACTTGAAAATCCATATCTTTGTGTAGAAAAATCAGAAAAATAAAATAAAAATACTCTCTTGCTCAGTGAAGAGAGGAGAATAATGTGGAAAAGAAATCATTTAATTTCATCAAGTATTTTATTTTTTATAATTTATTTACTCTCTGCATTATTTTAATTCTCCATGCATGCATACAATTCACCATGGCATGAGACTATAGGGCTTTTGAAGCCTCTGAATTTGGGAACATTCCACTGAATTTTCCAAAGTCGGGAGGCCATCCTATGAAGAGTTCTTGATTTTTCAAGTTCAGGTCATTGTTTTGAGTATTTTAATTCCAGTAAATAGCATGTTGTGAAATAAATTCTAGGAAAATTTGGTGATGTTCCTTATGACCAGAGAACCCTAGGAAAAATAGATTTTGGCTTAGTTCATTCAAAATAACCCTAATTGACTTAAACACCCAAAATAGGTCTTTAATTAATTAGAGTTAACCAGGTATCAAATTGACTTGAAATCAATTCTCCACTGACCTTTAGGATCAGAGGAATCCACCATAAAAATTTGAGGTCAATTGGACTTGGTTAGCCCCACTAATTGGGTTGATTAAGTCACTTAGCCATTTTAAACTTTAAAAATTCATAACTTTTAAAATACTTTTCAAAAATTCACCAAATTGGTTTTGGAGCCTCTCTGATATCAGGGGAACCTAAGAAAATTAAAATTTCAATTTTCTAAAAAGTTGATTTTTAATAATATTTTAATACTTTTAAAAATTAAAAAATAAAAAAAATAATAAAAATCACAAAAATAATAAAATTCACCAAAATGTCACATTTTGAATTTTAATCACTTAGGAGCAAATCCCACATTTTTCCTAGGTCTATTTAGTGAGATATTGAATTTTAAAGCTTTAAGGTAATTTTAAAATTAAAAAAATGTATTTTCTAGCATTTTCTCTAAAATAATTATTATAAATCATAGAAAAATCAGAAAATTGCAAAATTTGTTTCTCTGGTTTCCTTGATATCAGAGAGATTTTTGAAAAATATAAAATCCACTTTTCAACATCTATTTTATTTTTTAAATTAATTAACACTCCAAAACTCAAAATAATTATAATAAAAATAATATAATTCAAAAAATCACCAAAATTGGTCCAAGTGCTTCTCTGGTCATTAGGAATGTCCCCTAATTTTCTTAAGGACAGAAACTTTCCTTTGGTCATGTTATCAAATTTTTCTTGAAAATCTCTATTTTCCACCAAAAATAATTATATAAATAAATTAAATACAGAAAAATCACATTTTCTCCTCTCATGTCTTTATTGACATATGAGTGAAGTCACATAAAAATTTCAAGTTCATTTAAGTTCAATTTAGTGAGTTATGAAATTATTAAGCTTAAGGGGTAAAATGGTAATTAAACTTTTAACCCTTAATTAAAACTTTAGGTTTAATAAAATTAACAAGTAAAATATTTGATCTTAATCTGATTTGGATGATTGAAATTTAAATAATTAAAGGGTAGAAACTCATTAAACAATTTTTTAAAATGATTAAACTTTAATTAAATAATAGATTAAATTTGGAAGAATAATAAAATTGGAATTATTAAAATAAGGGATATTTATTAGGAAGAGATTTATTCTTTAATTTAAAAATCCCTAAATTAATCATCTCATTAATATTTAACTCTTAATTAAAATGATAACTCAAATTTAAAATATTAAAAGACTTAATTAAATTATTAAACTCTTTTGAAATTTCAATTAAAATTAAAAATAAAGTAAATTAAAGATAAATTAAATTAAAATTAAATTAAATTTAATAATTGAATTAAATTAAAACAAATTAAATTAAATTAAATTAAATTAAATAATTAAATTAAATTAAATTAAATTTAATAATTAAATTAAATTAGATTAAACAATTAAATTAAATTAAATTAAATAATTAAATTAAATTAAATTAAATAATTAAATTAAATTAAACAATTAAATTAAATTAAATTAAATTAAATAATTAAATTAAATTAAATCAAATCAAATTAATTAAACACCAAATCAAATTAAATTGAACTATGTTAAACTAAATTAAAACTCAATTAAATTAAATTGAATTAAATATAACATCACCTAAGATATAAAGAATTCAAATTAAATATAAAGCAACTTCAATTTAAACCCTTTGCAAATCAAATCATTTAAATACTAGTTTACGCTTGAAAGCTTTGATTATTATAACTCCTAAATGAAACATTAAATGAAGTGCTACTTACACTCATAAGATATTCGAATGTCTTAATTCACCTGAAGCGAGTTAACAAGACTTGAAAACCTCGGACGATCGATTCATTTATATAATTAAATTCATTTGGACTTAAAACAATCCTGAAAATATTGAAAAGATGTTTAAGATTCTTCTTAAGCACTTCCTCAATATGATAGGATATTTATAAGAACAATTGGACTTAATTGTCCTTTGATGAAGAAAATCGTCCTCAAACAAAAAAAACACAAAGAACCTAGACGTCATAAGAGTTGACTAGCTATAGGATTAGGAATTTGGTAGAAAACCATAACCCTTCCCTTAGCTTTACCTAGGGACTTGCTTAAATATTCTAATTGTGTTTTAAGTGCAGCTTGGGATGACGGGAAGACCCTCCGGGTACGCTTTTATTTTATTACGATTTACTTTCTTGCAATTTACTTTCTTGCAATTTACTTTATTGCAAATGCACTTTACTTTTCTTGCATGATAAACAATTGTTGCATGAAAACCCACACCTTTAGGATAGTCCCTAAAACTGAAACCGAAACTAAGTTAAAAGTCATTGCAAGATAAAATTCACCGCCACAACATTTCAAAATATAAAACAACTCAAAATTTAATCACAAACAGAACACAAAACTACAATTGCAACTAAATTAAAACGTCTCGTTGGATGATCGGGAATACCTCGGATGATGTAACCTACGTGTTGCTAACGGGATTTCCACGGTCTAAATGAAAGTGTGGAACTCATTCGGTTGAGTTTAGCAAATTCATCCGGACTAAGTGAATCCGATAAAAATAATGATGCGGAAGGATGGGAACCGTGGGATCTTAACCGGTGTCGTTATAATCAACTTTAAGATTTGTTTTAATCAAAATACAAGAACACTTGGAAAATTAAGACTTCTCTAAACCAAAACGCTTTTCTCATCCCCCGATTTATGATTTCTAAAACTAAACCTCTGCAACAACGAGGAGCTTGGAGCATGGTGGGCGGCACGGCCATCGTCATCAACAAAACTTGAACCTACTTCAACAAAACCTTCTTAGAATTAAACAACAAAGCCATAGGACTTCGAGGTAGCTTGCACTAGTGCAACATAAATCCTCAACTCTTCGTTAGGCATTTGCATATCGCAAATTAAGCCCTAACCGGTCTTAGGATTCCGAGGTAGTCGTCCGATACGACAACAAACCCTCACATCTTCTAGGCTATTTGTTTGATTTTATCATACAAATATAAGCCCTAATTAATTAAAATTGGCAAGATCAAAACATTTAAATAAGAATTAGGACTTTCCTAAACTCAAGCCGAACGATAGGATAGTCGGGAAATTACCGAAGTTCACTTCGAATCAGTGATTTCTCCTACCTTTCTTCCTTTGGATTCACAAAACAAAATGTTCCAAAATTTGATCCATTCCCTATTGAAATTCCAAAATTCAATCTTTGAAAACCTTAAACTTTGAAATTCTTGAAAGCGAGTTATTGATTATTATCGAGAGTTTTCTTAGGTGATTCCCGTCACTTAAGATGTAATTAACTATAGGGGCTTGCCCTTATAGGAATTTTAAAGAACCCGGAGTAATATAAACCCTGTTTGATACTTTCATATTAAGCGTGGGAATTTGTCGGCTTATAAAATTGGTTCGCGGACCAAACGGATGTCACAAAACTTCGGTTTATTTGATCGAGCCCCACCATCGAGCGGTGTGTCTATCCTTAGGGATAGATACACGGTTTGTGGTGCGGTGCTCGTTTATATAAACTATTTGGGATGTGAGATCGGTTTAATCTCATATCTTAAAACTTTCAAATTTAAAAATTATTTTCAAAGCCAAATACTACTTTCTAAATTATATATATATTTAAATCCAATTTAAAATTTAAATTCGCCGACAACTTACGTTAGGCGACCCCTTTTAAAACACACAACCTAAAAATATGCCGACAGTGCAGAGACAACTAGACCGGTGGGGGTAGCAAGCACGATCCTTCGACGGACAAGGCAGATACTCCTCTCGGTCGGGATCTTTTGTAGGGAGGAAACTCTTGGGTTGACCTAAGGTTGAACTCGATCAACGGCTTCTCAGCTTCAAATACTTTGTTTGTCAATGCGAAAAGGGAACGTCGGTGATCTTGACATTTGTGTTCTCGAATCCTTGTCCAAACCGGATGATCCCATTGTCGGGCAGCCTCATCCTTGTAAACGACGAAGTCCGATCCATTGGTGAAGGAGAAAATCGGCTTTGGGGCTTCCATTTCTGCAGGGTAGATCCTGATTGTCAGTCCCAAGTTATGCTTCTTCTCATTAGGACGAAAAGAAAGGAATAAAAAAGAGTCCAAACACATTCTTGTTCATGTATTTATGAGAAGGAGTTATTTGTGAAAAGAGTCATTCATTAGAGGGTTTGTTTATTTAGAACAGAATGTTCAAAGGTGTAGAGAAGGTAATGAATCCGATTCAGAGTTGGAAAGGAAAAGAAAGTCTTATGCAAGACTTCTCGAATCGAAGGATTACTCCCAAACTAACACCTATTGGGGGTCCACCCCACCTCGGAAATGAGGTAAAAGGATCTCGTAACCTCTCTGTTTAGGGGTCTCTAAACAGCTGGCTCCTAAATCCGAGAGAATGTTGGCTATACTTGTTCAAGGTAGAAATGAACATAGTATTCCAACGGAAAGAAGGGTAGCTTGATCCACAAGGACATGGATACACCACCGATTTTTGAAAGCGAATTGTCTGATTAAAATGGAGAGAGGAATTTTCCCCAGCGGAGTCGCCAGAAATATGTCGGCATTATTTTTAGGTTGAGTGTTGTATTTTTGAAAAAGAGGTCGCCTAACAGAAGTTGTCGGCGAATTTTTAATTTAAATAAATAATTTGAAAAGTAGTATTTGATTTTGAAAGTAATTTTAAGATATGAAATCAAACTGATTTCACATCCCAAATAGTTTATATAAACGAGCACCGCATCATGAACCGTGTATCTACCCCGAAGAATAGACACTACTTGCTTGATGATAGGGCTCGATTAAATAAACTAAAAGATTTGTGACATCCGTTTGGTCCGCGAACCAATTTTATAAGCCGAACAAATTCCCCTGCTTAATATGAAAGCATTAAACGGAGGTTTATATTACCCAGGTTCTTTAAAATTCGCTATAAGGGCAAGCCCCTATAGTTAATTACATCTTAAGTGACGGGAATCACCTAAGAAAACTCTCGATAATAATCAATAATTTTGCTCTCAAGAATTTCAAAGTTTAAGTTTTTCAAAGGATTGAATTTTGGAATTTCAATAGGGAATGGATTAAATTTGGAAGATTTTATTTTGGGATTTCAAAGGAAGAAAGGTAGGAGAAATTACGGATTCGAAGCGAACTTCGGTAATTTCCCGGCTATCCTATTGTTTGGCTTGAATTTAGGAAGATCCTAATATCTATTTAATGTTTTGATCTTGCCAATTTTAATTAATTAGGACTTATATTTGCATGATGCAGTCATGCA
>JAKZJZ010002514.1:0-15975 GCA_022702705.1 Papilionanthe hookeriana x Papilionanthe teres
TAGAAGTGAGAAGAGAGGTTGTCAGAAGATTAAGTTGAAGTGAGAGAGGGGAAGAATAGGAGAATGGTGAGAGAGACGGAGCAAGAGACGGGAGGCAGATAGAGAGATAAGGAGAAAGAGAGAGGGAGAGAATAGAGAGAGGAGAGAGAGATTGAAGGATAGAATGAGATAAAGAGTAAGGAAAAAGAGAGAAAAGAGAAAGATAAAACAGAAAAAGGGAACAGAGATTGAGGAAAAGTGAGGGAGAGAGAATAATAGAGAAGAGGACAAAGAGTGAAGAGAGAAGGATGAAGCAAGAGAGAGAGAGGAGAGAGTGAGTGAGAAAGAATAAGATAGTAAGAGAGAGTGAGATAGAGAGGAATAAATGGAGATAAAGAGGGTGAGAGAGTGAGATTGAGTAAGAGTGAGAGAGTATGAGTGTGTGAGATAGAGAGAGAAGAGTGAGCTCCATAAGGGAGACCTAGATAGGGCACGAATGAAAGAGTTAGAAAGATAGAAGGAGAGAGTGAAAGAGATCTAGAGTGAAATAAGAGAAGAGAGTGAGGTAGAGAAGAGGATATAAGAAAGGGAAAGAGAGAGAAGGACGAGAGAGCAAAAAAGAAATTGAGTGAGAAGAGAGAGAGAGTGATAGAGAGCGAGAGAATGAATGAGAGAGTGAGGGAGAGAGAGTTGGAGAGGGAAGGAGGGCAGTAAAAGAGAGAGAGGGAGATAAAAACTAGGGTATATATGGAGAGAAAGAGTGAAAGAAGAGAGAGAAGAGAGAGCAATAAAAAAGAGATAAGGAGAGAGAAGGAATAAATAATTATAAAGGAGAGGGACGATTTGAGAGTGAGAATGATATAGAGATGAAGAGTGTGACTGAGAGAGTGGGAGCAAGAAGGGGAGTAAGAGAGAGGGAGTGTGTGTGGGTGAGTGAGTGTAATGGAAAAGAGGGTAATAGAAGTGAGTGCAAGAAACATGGGGAATAAATAGTGAAAAATATAGAGGAAGGGAGTGAGAAAGATTGAAGTGATGGAGTGGCAGGTAGAGAGTGTTAAAGAAGTAGAGAGAAAGAGTCAAGGAAGTGGAGCACGATATAGCGAGCTAGAGAAAAGAGGGAGGGAAATAGGAGAGTGAGAGAGAGAGAGAGAGAAGTAGAGAGTGAGAGCAAGAAAGAGACAGAGGGAGAGTGATTTAGAGGGAGGGAGGGAAGGATGAGAGAGAGAGGGGAAAAGGGGGATCTAATAGGAGAAAGAGTTATACGAGAGAGGGAAAGGAGACTAATAGATAAGATAGTGAGAGCACTCATGAGAGAGAGTAGAGAGTGAGAAAGAGAAGGAGAGGGAGTTAAGTGAGTGAAATTGAGGAGAGAGAGAGTGGGAGCGAGAAAGAGGGAAAAAAGAAATAAATAAATAGAGAGAGAAGAGAGAGTTAGGGAAGAGGGAACAAGAGAGAAACTAAAAACAAGAGAGAAACAGGAGAGAAAAACAATAACTAAGAAAGAGGGAAAATAATAACTAGGAGACTGAGAAATATTTGAGAGAGGAAGAGAATATATATACAAATAGATTATCAGATAGCTCTAGAGAGTATGAGAGAGTTGGAAGAGTGAGAGAGAGGAGAGATACGAGAAATGAAAGAGGAGAGAGGGAGGAAATAAAAGTAAGAAGTAAATGCACAGCAAGGGAAGAGACAAAAAGAGAGGAAGGGAACTTAAGAGATTGAGAGAGAGAAAAAGTGAGAGAAGGCATGAGGTTGAAATAAAAATAGGGATGAGGTCATGGTGGCATGGGGGATAGAGAGGAGGAGAGAGGGAAAGAGCGAGAGAGAGGTAGTGTGGTAGAGTGTGGAAGGAAGGGAGAGAAGGTTGGATAGGGGAGAGGGGTGGGTAGGGTTGGGAAAGGATAAAGAAGGAGGGGGGACTTAGAACACATGCGGGTGAGAGAGAAAGTGGGTGAGTGAGAGAGGGAGAGAGACAAGAGCAAGGAGAAGGGAGAGAGGGGGAAGTTAGAGAGAGAAGGTTAGTTAGAGAAACTTAAGGGGAGTGAGGAAGTGTGAGAGACACACAAAGAGAGAGTGAGGAAGAGAAAGAGAGTGAGGGAAAGGAGGGAATGAAATAGAGAGGGAGAGGGGATAGAATGGAGAGAGAGTGTTAGCGAGAGAGGGAGGAAGAGAGGAGAGATATAGAGCGAGAGAATGGAGAGAGATTGTGAGTGAGAGAGGGAGGAAGAGAGAGAGATAGAGAGTGAGAGAATGAAAGAGAGTGAGGGAGGGATGAAGAGAGATATATAGATAGAGAGGGTGAGAGTTAGAACAATAGTAAGGTAAAGAGAGGGATAAATAGAGGAGATAGAGAGGAGAAGGGAGAGAGAGATGGAGAGAGTGAGACAAGGAGTGTTAGAGAGGAGAAGGGAGAGAGAGATGGAGAGAGTGTGTTAGAGAGGAGAAGGGAGAGAGAGATGGAGAGAGTGAGACAAGGAGTGTTAGAAAATGTGATAAACAATGATCAAGAGAGAGGATTGGAGAGCAAGGGAGAGAGTGCATGTGGGGTAGGGGAGAGAAATTTTGACCAAAGAGATACATTGTGTTTGTGTGAGGAAGAGAGAGTGAGGGAAAACTTAAGAGAAAGAGTCAGAGAAGTGTGATCTTGAGAGAATTAAAGAGAGAGTGAGCGAAGGATCCAAAGAGATATATAGATAGAGAGGGAGAGTGTGAGAATAAGAGAAAAGAAAAGAGAGTGAGAGATAAAAGTTACAAAGCAAGGGAGGGAGAGAGAAAGAAAGAAATAGAGATAGAGAGTGCGAGAGAATGTGAGAAACAATGAGAGAGAAGAGAGAGGGAGAGCGAGAGAGATAGTGCATGTGAAGGATAGAGGGAGGCTAGAGAGTGAGAGAGGGAGTAAAAAACTTAGGTGGGTGAGAGGAAGAGAGAGTTAGAGAGTGTATGAGTGTGCGTGAGAGCTTGAGCGAGAGTGTGAGTGAGATGGTGAGAGAAGGATGAGGTACATAAGGGAGTCCAAGAGCGGGCAGAAATGTGGGAGTGAAAATGAAGGAGAGAGAATAATATAGAGAATGTGAGTGGGATAATGAAAGAGATCTACAGAGAAAGTAGAAAAGGGAGTGAGAAATATGAGGATTAAATAGAGGAGGCAATGGGAAAGAAGGGAGTGAGAAAGAGAGATGGAGGGAGGAGTGAGATGGAATAAGGAGAGAGCAATAGAAAGAATGTGAAAGAGAGTGGAAAGGACATAGAGATAGAAAGAGACCGATGGAAGATTTAGTAAGAGAGAGTGAGTGAGAGGTAAATAGATGGGTAGAATGGAATAATTGTGAGAGAGAAAGAGATAGCAAGAGAGAGAGGCAGAGAGAGATAGAGAAAGATGGAGGAGTGGAAGGGAGGGAGGGAGGAAGTAAAGAAGGAAGCGAGGGAGGGAGAGTAGAGAGAGAAAAAGATAGTGCGAGGGATAGAAGCAATAGAGAGGGATAGAGAGAGTGGAAAATAGAGGGAGAGAAAGAGAGATCAACAAAGAAGAGATGATAGAGGGAGAAAAAGAGAGAGAAAAGAGCGAGGGAGAGAATAACAGAGAGGGAATAGAGAGAGAAGAGGGAAAGATGTAGCAATGGAGAGAGAGGATAGAGTGCGAGAGAAAGAGAAAGATTGTAAGAGAGAGTGGGATAGAGAATGAGAAATGGAGCTTAAGAGGATGAGAGGGAGAGAGATTGAGAGAGTGTGTGTGAGAAGTGTATGAGCTTGTGTGATAGCTCAAGTGAGAGAGTGAGATGGAGAGGAAAGGTAAGAGAGTGAGAAAGATAAAGGGAGAGAGTGTGTGATAAAAAGAACGAGAGTGGGAGTATGAAAGAGATCTATAAAGAAAAAGGAAAAGAGAGTAAGAGAGAGAAGAGGATATAAGAGAGGGAATGAGAGAGGGACAAGAGAGAAATAGTGATATTAGAAGAGTGGAAAGAGAAGAGAATGTGAGGGAGGGAGATAGAGAAGAGTGAGGTAAAGAGTTAGAGAATGAAAGAAATATTGAGCAAGGGAGCAAAAATGATATATAGGGATAGAAGGAGAGAGTGAGAACATTAGTAAAGAAAAGAGCTTGAGAGATTGGGGTGAGACGGAGGGAAGGAGAGAGTTAAAGATGGAAGGAGGCAGAAAGAAAGAGGGATAAAGTGAGAAACAATGAGAGAGAGAAGAGAACGAGATTGAGTGAGTCAAAAAATGGAGAGAGAGCATGTGTGAGGGAACAATAAATAGAGCAAGAGAGAGTTAGAGAGGGAGTATGAAAGGGAGGGAGGGAGAGAGAGTGAGAGTTAGCAAGAGAGAAGGAGAAAGAAGAGAGTGAGGGAGTAAGAGTGAGAGTGCAATTGAGGAGATTGAGGGAGTTAGGAAGGGAGAGAGAGACAAAAAGAGAGTGATGGAGAAAGAGTTGAGAGTGAGGAAAGAGAGGTAAGAAAAAGAGGGAGCTAGAGAGAGAAATGAGGTGGGATGGAGGGGAAGTAATAAACTAAAAGAGAGAAGAGGGGGTGAGAAGCAAAAGAGATAGAATGAGAGGAAGGTAGAGAGAGATTGAGTGATGGATATAGAGAGATGAAGAGAGAAAATAGGGAGAAAGAGAGAGCAAGAAGCAAGAAAGAGGAACACAATAGAGATTGAGAGACATAGTGAGAAATAGAGAGTTAGAGAGAAAGAGAGATAGATGGAAAGAGTACAGAGATAGAAAAGATAGACGAGGGAAAGTAAGAAAGGGACAAAGAGAAAAATAGATTAGAAGCAAGTGACATAGTACGAAAGAGGGAGAGTGAGAAGAAAGAGATAGAGGGCATGTAACGAATAGAGTGAGAACGGGGGAGATAGAGGGAGAGAGCAAGAGATTAAAGAGAGGAGGGAGTGTGAGAGAGAGAGAGATTGAATGATTTAAGAGGGAGTGGGATGAAGTGAGAGAGGAAAAGATAGTGATCAAGATGGAGATAGGGAGAGACATTAAGAGAATGAATGAGAGAGAGATGGCGAGAGGGATATGGAGAGGGAGAGAGAGGAAGAGAGATTGAGATATAGAGAGTGCGGGGTGAGAAGTGGGAGGGAGAGTGGGAGGGAGAGTGGGAGGGAGAGTGGATGAAGGAGAGTGAGAGGGAAATAGCGAGAAGAGAAAGTGAGAGAAGAGAAAGGGAATGTGAATGAGAAATGGAAAAAAAAAGAAGGAGGGAAGGAGATTAAGTTAATGCAAGAGCAGAGAGATAGAGACAAAGGGAGAAATAGTGGGAAGGAGGGATTAAAAAGGGTAGTGATTCAGATGGGGAGGGAGAGTAAGAGAATGAGTGAGAAGGAGATAAGGAGAGAGTAGGTTAGGGAGTGAGAGAGGGAGAAAGAGGGAGAGAAACTGACATAGAGAGTGTGGGAGAGAGGATAGCGGGGGGAGAGAATGAGAGAGAGTGTGTGAGAGAAAGGGAAGGAAGAGTAAGATAGAAATAGAGAAAGGTGAAATGAGATAAAAAAGAAGAAGAGAGGGGGAATGAGAGAGAATGATGGAGAAAAAAGTGGGAAGGATGGAGATCTAGTGAGTACAAGAGAAGAGAGAGAGTACAGAGATAGGAAAGGACAAAGAGTTGGAAGGAGGGAGTGAAAGAGGAAGGGACAATGGAGGACAGAGAGATGTGTGAGAGAAAATTTTAATTAACAAAATGGAGATAAGGGGCGAGGGTGAGATGTGGAGCAATTGAGATAGAGAGATGGAGGGAGATTAAGAAAGAGTGTGAGGGTAAGATGTGAGAAAGAGTGAGTAAAGATAGAGAAGAGAAGGTTATAATGAATGAACAAAAGAGAGATAAAGAGGGGGCAAGAGCAAGAAAAGAAACAATAAAGATAGATGAAATATACAATGAGAGAGAGCAAGAGAGGGAATACAGATATGGATTAAAGAATGAGCAGGAGGGGGAGAGGGATAGTGGGTAAGACATAAATAGAGAGCGAAGAGAGACTCGGGGTAGGTAGAACAAAATAGATAGAGAGTGTGAAAGAGATAGCGATAGAAAGTTGGCAAGAGAATAGAGAGTGTGAAGGAGCTAAAGAGAGGGATTAGAATGAAGTAGAGAGTGTGAAAGAGATAAAGAGAGGGATTAGAGTGAAGAGACAAACAATGAATGATAGATGTAGCAAAAGTGAGTGGGAGAGGGAGAGAGTGAGAGAGAGACTGCAAGAGAGAGAGAGAAGTGAGTGAGGGAGTAAGAGTGAAAAATATTAAAGAGAGTGAGAGAGCGAGCAGGGGAGAAAGTGACAAAGCAAGAGTGAAATAGATAAAGAATAGAGAGTGAGAAAAGACAGGGCAAGAGAGAGGGTGCTAAAGAGAGAAAAGAGAGCAAAATAAGGGGGAGGGACGAAAGGGATGAGAGAAATTAATAAACAATGTGAGAGAAGAGGTGGTTATTAGAGAGAGAAAAGAGAGAGACATTGATGGACATAGAGAGATCAAGAGTGAGTAAAGAGAGAAAGGAGAGCCTGAGAGTGAGAGAAAGAAACATAAAAGAGAGTGAGACATAGTGAAAAAAGTACGGAGCAAGAATGAGAGATAGAGGGCTAGTGTAAGGGATAGAGTGAGAGGAGGAGATAGAGGGAAAGAGTGAGAGAGATTGAAGAGACAGATAGGAATTGAGAGAGCGCAAAAGATAGTGAGCAATATTTTAGATAAGGAGGGAGATTAAGAGAATGCATGAGAAGGAATGAGAGGGAGATGGAGAGGGAGAGGGAGAGAGAAGGAGGGAGATTAAGATAGGGGAGTGGGAGGGGGAAGCAGAAGGGAGAGAATGATAGAGAAATGATGAGAGAGAGAAAATGGTAGGGGAAAAGAGAGAGAAATTGAAAAAAAAGTTAGTGAGAGAAGAGAGAGCAATGGAGAGGGAAAAAGAAAGAGCAATAGAGAAAAGGAGAGTGAGGGAGAAGGAGTAAATTAGTGAGAACAACAGAAGTGAGAGAGTGGAGTAAAGTGAGTAAAGTGAGAGAAACAAGGTTGAGATAACAAAAAGCAATAGAGAGACAGAGAGGTGGTAATAGAGAGTAAGAAATAAATCAAGAGAGATGAAACAGAGAGAGAAAGAGAGCAAAAGAGGGATTGAAGAGTGAGCAGGAGGGAGAGGAGAGAGGGTGAGACAGAAATAGAGGGAGAAGAGAGACTGAGGGAAGATAGATGAGAATAAAGAGTGAAGGGAGAAATGGAGATAAAAAAAAAATTAGGGAAGAGAGACTGAGAAAGTTAAAGAGAGGGAGATAGAATAATAGAGAAGAAGATAGAGAGTGAAGGGAGAAAGATGAAGCGAAGGAAAGAGAGGAGATATTGAGCGAGATAGAATAAGATAGTGAGAGAGAGTGAGATAGAGTGAAGGGAGCTAAAGAGGGTGAGCGAAAGAGATTGAGAAAGTGACAGAGCGTATGAGTGTATGAGATGGAGAGAAGTGTGAGCAACATACAGAGACCTAGAGAGGGTAATAATTAGGAAGTGAGAATGATAGAGGAAGAGATTGAGAGTGATAAAGAGAACAAGAGTGGGAGAGAGTTAATGAGATCTAGAGAATTAGAGGAAAAGAGAGTGAGGGAAACAAGAGGATATAAGAAAGGGAATGAGAGACGAACAACGGAGAAGAAAAGATATTTGGAGGGTGAAAATGGAGAAATAGTGTGAGTTAGGAAGAGAGGAAGTGAAGAGAGAGATAGAGAGCATGAGAATGAAGGAGAAAGTTAGGAAAAGAGTAAGAGAGAAATATAGATGAGAGGAAAAGAGTGGGAACAAGAGTCATGAAAAGATAGTGAGAGATAGAGGAGGCAGAGAGAGGGAAGGAGAGGGTGAGGGAAAGAGAGAGAGAAGTGTGAGAGAATGTGAGAATTAATACTGTTGACCTCATTTTGATGAGGTCTTCTCTTCTTCTTTTTAGTACTTAGGATCTAGCCTTAGGCTTTTCGTTTGACTATCTTAGAGGACTAGAATTGGGACTCACCACTTAGAAATTCAAACCACTTCTTAACTCCCTGCAAACTCCACAAACTTGATTGTAGACCTCTAATCACCTAGAGGGTGGAAATCAAATGTGGAAGTTTAAAGGATGAGTTCCATAGGACTCTTTGGCCTTAGGACTACCCTGGGTGGCCTGGTCTGGTGAGGGCTGACTTACACACACACTATATTTATACACTACACTTTCACACACCTATACCCAACTTGATCTCCTGACTCATAAAAGTGATCCACATGGATGGTCCTTAACCCCTAAGCCCTTGGCTAAGAGGGTTAGGAACAACATAGTGGATGCCTCAAATGAGTTCCTTCATGGCTCATGTGGGCTTGATATGGCTTCATGGCTCAACCAAAATGATTTTATTCCACTTACATTTATCCAATCTTCAATTTTCCAAATTTTCAATTTTCCAAATTTTCAATTTTCCAAATTTTCAATTTTCCAAATTTTCAATTTTCCAAATTTTCAATTTTTGAACCCCGGGACCCTACACCAGCCTAGCCTACCCAAAGCCCTTGAAATTACCAAAATTTTTCAAAATTTCCAAATCACCCAAAATTCCTCAAAACCAATCCCAAACATTTCCACATCACTCAAATTGATCACTCATAGCCAAAAATACCAAAAATTCCAAAAATACCTCCCAATACCCTCGAAATACCCAAAATACCCCTCTTGACCCAAAAATCCAAAAATTCAGAAAATTCCCAGAAAATTCCAGAAAATCCCAAATATTCCCAATTCCATTTTGTTCAACTACACCATGGGCCAATTTTGTCAATTTACCCTACTTTTGTCAAAACCCCCAATTTGACCCATTTTAACCCTAAGTGAACCCAATGTCAAACCAAACCTACCCAATTGACCCAAATTCTGGTCCAATTCAATTCTAAATATCGATTCAACATTCTCAACACCAATCTAGACCAAATCCAAGTTCAATTTGATTAACATTTGGATCCAATTTCACTTTTGGCCTTAAAGCCCAATTTGGACCCATGACCCAAACCTAACCCAAACTCACCCAATTCAACTCCAATTAACCCCAAATGTTTTCTAAACCTTCCTTAACATTTCCACAAACAAAACACTAACATGATTTACCCAAAATTTAGACCCAAACCCCACTCAAATTCAACCCAAAACCAAAAGGCCCAATTTTGACCTAAACCCAAACCTAACCCAAATGGGCCCAAATCCCAAAATCAAACCCAACCAAAGCCAAACCCTCTTTAAAACACTCCCATAAACATTTCCAAACATTTATTTTACATCAATTTCAACCCTAGCCCAACATTGGCCCAAGTTAGCCCAATTTGACCTATATTGGCCCATTCACCAAAGAAGCCCAAATTCAACCCAATTCAAACCCAAATCACTCCCAATTTGCTTCAAGTCACTCATGACATATCCCTAAACAAAACCCAACAATTATTTGGCCCAAACCTTTACAAAATTCCCATCCATGAATTCATTCCTAAACTTAAAAGCCCACTTACATGAAACCCCCCTAAAGCCCATTTCCACCAAAATCCAAAGGGCCAAAATCAATCCAAAACCCATATGACAATTGCTCTACATCATACCCTTAATTTAAATCAATCCCTAAGTTTCAAAACTCATCATGAAGCCATTCCAAATTAAGCCCCATACAAATTCCCATCAAAATACCAAAACTTTCTTAAATTCATTTCCATGAAATTGACTTAACTTTTCCCAAGCCAAAGATGAGCCATGAAGCCATGCATGAGCCACATGGAAGCCATGAGAGCCTCTTTACATGTCACCATGCCATTTTGGGCAAAAGGAGGAGACTCTTTCCTTGATTCCTAAAGGTGATTAACCACTCCCATGATTCCAGTAAACCTTGCTTAAGCTTAATTGTACTTGGATGGTGACCCTTCCCCACTGACTAAGCTGACCTAAATCACTTTCTCTTCAGCCTAAACCAAGCCTTGGATGGTGCACCTAGCCCAAAGGGATGGATTGACCAATTTGAGCCAAAATAAGCCCTCTCCCATTCCATTCTAATCCAAGCCTTTTACACATGGCATTTACCAATTGCCTACACTAAACCCCACTACGACCCACTCGAATAAGATGGTGACCGGTGCTCGGCCGGCCGGCCACCGGGTCGCCGGAAAACACCATGGCCGAGACCTTGGGAGGAGCCAGAACTTTGGAATTCCACCTTGCTGAGCTGCCCCATGCCCAATGGCCACCATGGTCTGTTCTTCCCATGCCGAGCAGCAGCTGATCCCAACCCTTGGCCATCCCGTGAGGCTCTCCAGCCCACCTCTATTTAAACCCGACCCCCTCACGGCCATGGAGGAGAGTTGCACAAACCTTGCCGAAACTCCGCCAAAATTGTTCCAAACCCTACTCCATACATAGAGCGGTTGATCCCCAGGTGTCGATTTGCCCTAATCCCCACCAACGAGAATCCAATTTCTCAACTGAAATTTCACTCAAAACCGAGGACACTTTGCCAAAGTGAGCCAATCCTCAAATTGACTGGTCCTACACCTTCACTTGGACCAAGAGGAGAAGTTTCTCACCTGAAAGCCCCATCTCCGAGGCCACCCGGTTGTTCCGGCCTCCAAGCTTTGTGATCGGGCGTGGTCACTTTCATAGCTAGGCAATTCACCAGACCAGGAGACTTCATCTGGAGCTTGCTGGGATCCAATCTAAGGTGACACAACCCTCAGATCGAAGCCACACTTCTCTGAGCAAAGGTATGAGCTAATTCTTCATCATGAGCTTCTGGAGATTCTCCATTTCAAATGCTTTAATTTCAATGCATGATCACCGTATAGATGTGTTCGTCTCTTCAAGACGAATCCATAGAGCACAAGAACACAAAAATCCGTTAAGTATTGAGTGAGATATTAGGGATTTAGTGTGGACGGCTCTCGGGTGAGGACGCTTGGGGACGATGAACGGATGTCGTTCATTTAATACACGCGCGGGCGGACGACCAGGATCGCGCCGGATCAGGAGATGGAACGACACAGCGGGCCCCTGGAGCACTGAGTCGGATGGCGGCGTCGAATCAGAGAGCGCCACGCGACGTTTCGGAGCTTCCTAGGTTGACGCGGCGCCGCGTAGATAAATAGAAAATTAGGGTATTTTCTTATTTATTTAATTCCCTAAACTTCAAAAATCCATAACTTTGCGTAGAAAAATCAGAAAAATAAAATAAAAATACCCTCTTGCTCGATGAACGAGTAGAATAATGCGAGAAAAGAAATCATTTAATTTCATCAAGTATTTTATTTTTAATGATTTATTTACCCTCTGCATTATTTTAATTCTCTATGCATATAGAAAATTCACCATGGCATGAGACCATAGGGCTTTTGAAGCCTCTGAATTTGGGAACATTCCCTGAATTTTCCAAAGTCAGAGGCCATCCCTATGAGAAGTTATTGATTTTTCAAATTCATGTTACTGTTTTGAGTATTTTAAATCCAATAATTATCATGTTGTGAAATAAATTCTAGGAAAATTTGGTGATGTCTCTTATGACCAGATGACCCTAGGAAAAATAGGTTTTGAATTAATTCATTTAAAATAACCCTAATTGGCTTAAACACCTAAAATAGGTCCCTAATTAATTAGAGTTAACCATACATCAAATTGACTTGAAATCAATTCTACACTGACCTTTAGGACTAGGGGAACCCACCATAAAAATTTGAAGTCAATTAGACTTGGTTAGCCCTACTAAATGGGTTGATTAAGCCATTTAGCTAACTTAAACTTTAAAAATTCATAACTTTCAAAATACTTTTAAAAAATTCACCAAATTGGTTTTGGAGCCTCTCTGATATCAGAGGAATTTAGGAAAATTAAAATTTCAATTTTCTAAAAAAGTTGATTTTTTGGTATTATTTTAATATTTTAATAATTACAAAATAATAAAAATCACAAAAATAATAAAATTCACCAAAATGTCACATTTTGAATTTTAATCACTTAGGAATAAACCCCATATTTTTCTTAGGTCTATTTAATGAGATATTAAATTTTAAAGCCCTAAGGTAATTTTAAAATTAAAAATATATATATTTCTAGTATTTCCACTGCAATAATTCTAGTAAATTATAGAAAAATTAGAAAATTATAAAAATTAATTCTCTGATTTCCTTGATATCAGAGAGATTTTTGAAAAATATAAAATTCATTTTTCAACCTTTATTTTATTTTTAAATTAATTAATACTCTAAAACTCAAAATAATTATAATAAAAATAATATAATTCAAAAAATCACCAAAATTGGTCCAAGTGGTCCTCTTTTCATTAGGAATGTCCCATAATTTTCTTAAGGACAGAAACTTCCCCTTGGTCTTATTATTAAATTTTCCTTGGAAATCCCTATTTTCCACCAAAAATAATTATATAAATAAATTAAATATAGAAAAATCACATTTTCTCCTCTCATGTCTTCATTGACATATGAGTGAAATCACATAAAAATTTCAAGTTCATTTGAGCTCAATTTAGTGAGTTATGAAATTATTAAGCTTGAAGGGCAAAGTGGTAATTAAAGTTTTAACCTTTAATTAAAACTTTAGGTTTAATAAAATTAAAGAGTAAAATATTTGATCTTAATCTGATTTGGATGATTGAAATTTAAATAATTAAAGGGTAGAAACCTATTAAATAATTTAAAAATAAGTGAAATAAACCTTAATTAAATAATTAATTAAATTTGGAAGAATAATAAAATTGGAATTATTAAAATAGGGATATTATTAGGAAGAAATTTATTCTTTGATCTAAGGATCCCTAAATTAATCATCTCAATAATATTTAATTCCTAATTAAAGTGATAATTCAAATTTAAGTTTTAAAATGTTAAAGGACTTAATCATTAAAATTAAAAATAAAATTAAATTAAAGATTAAATTAAATTAAATCAAACAAATTAAATTAAATTAAATCAAATAAATTAAATTAAATTAAATTGAACAAATTAAATTAAAATTGAATTAAATTAAAATTAAATTAAATTAATTAAATTAAATTAAATTAAAACATATTAAATCAAATTAAATTAAATTAAATTAAAATTAAAAATAAAATTGAATTAAATTAAATTAAATTAAGTTAAATTAAATTAAATCAAATTATATCATATTAAATTAAATTAAATTAAATTAAATTAAAATAAAAAAAATAAAATCAAGTTAAATTAAATTAAGTTAATTCACATCAAATCAAACTAAATTGAATTAAATTAAATTAAATAATGGAATCAAGTTAAAATTAAGTCAAATTAAATTAAATTAAAATTAAAACTAAACCAAATTAAATTAAATTAAATTAAAGTTAAATTAAATTAAAAATAACATCACATAAGACATAAAGAAATTCAAAATAAAGCAACTTGAACACTATTCCAAATTTAAATCCGATAACTGAAATTAAACTAAATCACAAACCATTTGAACACCAATTTGCCCTCGAAAGCTTTGGTTATCATAACTCCTAAACAGAACGTTAAATGAAATGTTACTTCACTTATAGGATATTCAAATGTCCTTGTTCACTGTGCAAGATAATAAAAATTGAATTCTCGGACGATTAATTCATTTGTATAATTAAATTCATTTGGACTTAAAACAATTCTAGCAATATTGAAAAGATGTTTAAGACTCATCTTAAGCACTTCCTCAATATGATAGGATATTTATAAGAACAATTGAACTTAATTGTTCTTTGATGAAGAAAATCGTCCTCAAACCAAAACATAAAAACCTAGACGTCATAGGAAATGACTAGCTATAAGATTAGGAATTTGGTAGAAAACCATAACCCTTCCCTTAGTTTTACCTAGGAACTTGCTTAAATATTCTAAATTGTGTTTAAGTGCAGCTTGGGATGACGGGAAGACCCTCCAGGTACGCTTTTATTTTATTGCAATTTATTTTCTTGCAATTTACCTTATTGCAATTTATTTAATCGCATCGCACTTACTTTTCTTGCATGATAAACAACTGTTGCATGAAAACCCACACCTTTAGGATAGTCCCTAAAACTGAAACCAAAACTAAATTAAAAGTCATTGCAAGATAAAATTCACCGCCACAACATTTCAAAAAAATATAAAACAACTCAAAATTTAATCACAAACGGAACACAAAGCTGCAATTACAACTAAATTAAAACGTCTTGTTGGATGATCGGGAATACCTCGGATGATGTAACCTACGTGTTGCTAACGGGATTTCCCACGGTCTAAATGAAAGTGTGGAACTCATTCGGTTGAGTTTAGCAAATTCATCTGGACTAAGTGAATCCGATAAAAATAACGATGCCGGAAGGATGGAACCGTGGGATCTTAACCGGTGTTGTTATAATCAACTTTAAGATTTGTTTTAAATAAAACATAAAAATACTTGGAAATTAAGATTTTCTCTAAACCAAAACACTTTTCTCATCTCCCGATTTATGACTTCTAAAACTAAACCTCTCGCAACAACAAGGAGCTCGGAGCATGGTGGGCGGCACGGCCATCGTCATCGTAAGAAACTTGAATCTACATCAAGCAAAACCATTCTTAGAATTAAATAACCAAGCCATAGGACTTCGAGGTAGTTTGCACTAGTGCAACATAAATCCTCGACCTTTTGTTAGGCATTTGCATGATCATGTCATGTAAATTAAGCCCTAACCGGTCTTAGGACTCCGAGGTAGTCTTTTAGTACGACATAAACCCTCATATCTTCGAGGCTATTTGTATGATCATGTAATACGAATATAAGTCCTAATTAATTAAAATTGGCAAAATCAAAACATTAAATAAACATTAGGGCCTTCCTAAATTCAATCCGAATAATAGGATAGTTGGGAAATTACCGAAGTTCGCTTCAAATCTGTGATTTCTCCTACCTTTCTTCCTTTGAATTCCCAAAACAAAATGTCCCAAACTTGATCCATTCCCTATTGAAATTTCAAAATCCAATCCTTTGAAAACCTTAAACTTTGAAATTCTTGAGAGCAGAATTACTGATTATTATCGAGAGTTTTCTTAGGTGATTCCCGTCACTTAAGATGTAATTAACTATAGGGGCTTGCCCTTATAGGGAATTTTCAAGAACACAAGTAATATAAATCCTGTTTAATGCTTTCATATTAAGCAGGGGAATTTGTCGGCTTATAAAATTGGTTCGCAGACCAAACGGATGTCACAAACCTTTCTAGTTTATTTAATCGAGCCCCATTACCAAGTAGTGTGTCTATTCTTCGGAGGAGATACATGGTTTGTGGTGCGGTGCTCATTTATGTAAACTATTCGGGATGTGAGATCGGTTTGATTTCATATCTTAAGATTTTCAAACTTAAAATTATTTTCAAAATCAAATGCTACTTTCTAAATTATATATATATATATATATATATTTAAATTTAATTTAAAATATACAATTCGCCGACAATTTCTGGCAACTCCGCTGGGGAAAATTCCTCTCTCCATTTTTAATCAGATAGTTCTGCTTTCAAAAATCGGTAATGCATCCATGTCCCTAATGGATCAAGCTACCCTTCTTTCCGTTGGAATACTATGTTCATTTCTACCTTGAACGAGTATAGCCAACATTCTCTTGGATTTAGGAGCCACTTGTTTAGACACCCCTAAATAGAGAGGTTCCGAGATCCTTTTACCTCATTTACGAGGTGGAGTGGACCCCCGATAGGTGTTAGTTTAGGAGTGATCCTTCGAGTCGAGAAGTCTTGCATAAGACTTTCTTTTCCTTTCCAACTCGAATCGGGTTCATTACCTTCTCTACACCTTTGAACATTCCGTTCTAAATAAACAAACCCTCTAATGAATAACTCTTTTAACAAATAACTCCTTCTTATAAATACATGAACAAGAATGTGTTCGAACTCTTTTCGATTCCTTTCTTTTCGTCCTGATGAGAAGAAGCATAACTTAGGACTGACAATCAAAATCTACCCCGCAAATGGAAGCCCCAAAGCCGATTT
>JAKZJZ010002515.1:0-15975 GCA_022702705.1 Papilionanthe hookeriana x Papilionanthe teres
ATACCCAACTTGGCTAGCCAATGTAGTGCCGATCGAGAAGAAGAATGGTCGGATCGGAATTTGTGTGGATTTCGAGAGATTTAAACAAGGCATGTCCAAAAGATGAATTCTCTCTACCGATCCCGGAACTAATGATCGACATTGCTTCGACACATGAAATATTCTCATTCATGGATGGATCTTCGGGATACAACCGGATAAAAATGGCTCCGGAAGATGAAAAACTTACAACATTCGAACGCCGATTGGAGTATATTGCTTACACGGTGATGCCATTTGGACTCGAAGAACGCAGGAGCAACCTACCGAAGAGCAATGACAAGAATTTTTGATGATCTCATCCACAATCAAGTCGAATGCTACGTGGACGATGTGGTCATCAAAAGCAAAGTAAAGGACAACCACTTGTATGATTTGAGAATTGTTTTCGAACGATTAAGGCAATTTAACCTTAAGATGAATCCCTTAAAATGCGCCTTCGGCGTCACCTCCGGGAAATTCTTAGGATTCGTTGTCCGACACCGTGGAAATGAAATCGACCCTGAAAAGATTAAAACTATCTTAGAAATGCCGCCTCCCAAAACCTTAAAATAACTACGATCTTTTCAAGGGAAGTTGGCATATCTTCGACGCTTTATCTCAAACTTGTCAGGTAGGTGTCAGCCTTTCTCGGCACTAGTTAAAAAGGACGCCAAATTTATTTGGGAAGAGAAATGCGAGAAGGCCTTCGAAGACATTAAGCAATATTTAATGACACCTTCGTCTTAGCGGCCCGGTCTCGGAGTAGGCCGTTGATACTTTATACCGCGGCTTTAGACGACTCTCTCGGAGCCTGTTAGCCTGGGTTAATGATGAGGGTAAAGAAAATGCTCTTTACTACCTAAGCCGTCGTTTACTTCCAACGGAAATAAGGTATCCGGCAATTGAAAAGCATTATTTGGCCACGATCTTCGCCGCTCAAAAGCTCGGGCACTACATGCTTTCTCATAAGGTCAACTCGATCTCGAAATTTAATCCATTGCGATACTTGATGACTCGTCCAACGCTTTCGGCGGACTTGCCGGATGGTCGATGATATTATTGCAATTCGATATAACTTTCGTGCCTCTTCGTGCCGTGAAGGGACAAGTCTTAGCGGACTTCCTCGCGGCACACCCTTTGCTGCGAGAATCTCCTCTCGATGACGATTTGCCGGATGAACAAATATTGAGCCTAGAAGACCACGATGATCGACGTTGGGAATTATATTTCGATGGAGCATCTTCAGCACACTAAGACGAAGAATCGCAAGTGATAGTACCCGGTAAGGAAGGAATCAGACTAATCTTTATAACACCGGAGCGGGGGATGTTAAGATATTCCTACCACTTGACAGAACCGTGTACAAACAACGAAGCAGAATACGAAGCCCTCATAACGGAGCTGGAATTAGCTATTCAAATGCGGATAACGGACATCGACATCTATGGGGATTCACGGTTAATCATTCGACGGATCGCCGGACGAGTACAGAATTTTAAAGCCAAGACTAGAGCAATACTTCCGGTATGCCATACGAGTTGTTGGAACGGATTACGAATGTGACGATCTACAAAATTCCCGAGAAAGAAAATGCTTTAGCGGATGCGTTAGCCCATCTAGCAAAAGAATTTGCACGCTTGCAAGATGAGTCGAGTAGAAGTGTCGGTTCACGGACGTCGGGTCCTATCATAGCTCGACATAGACACAATACACAAATCGAAAAAGAAAAAAAATCGAGTTGTAGCGATGACGAGAAAACACGGAAGATTGGCGACGGCCATTAATGAGACTACTCGCAAACAGGAAGACTACCAGACGATAGGTCGCTAGCTCATCAGATCAAGAAAAGAACTCTGTCCTACGCGTTAATAAACAACACGTTATACAGACGATCTTTCGATCAAATGTGGCTAAGATGCCTAAGCGGGTCCGAGGCCCGTGAAATTGTTAAAGAGGTGCATTCAGGACTCTGTGGCGCTCACCAGTCGGGTCCGAAGATGAAAATGAAAATTAAAAGACTAGGGTACTACTGGCCCTCGATGATGACCGAGCGCATGAAAATTGCCAAGAGCTGTCACCAATGCCAAGTGCACGGAGTGGTTCTACACCAACCTCCAAATGTGTTACATCCGACAATTGAGTCGTGGCCATTTGAATGTTGGGGCACGGATATAGTGGGTCCAATAGAACCACCATCTTCAAAAGGACATCGCTTCATTCTTGCGGCTACGGATTACTTTTCCAAGTGGGCGAGGCGGTTCCACTCGGAGAAGTTAAAGCACACCACGTACTACGGTTTTCAAGAACCAAGTTGTCTACCGTTTCGGAGTGCCGCGCGAGATCATCTCGGATAATGGGTCGGCATTCGAAGCACGCAAATCAATAATTTGTCGGGAGACACGGAATCGGCGGCGGTATTCAACAATTTACTACCCAAGAGCAAACGGCCTGGCTGAGGCTTTTAATAAAACTCTCGTTGAAATTTTAAAGAAAACTTTGGACGATAATAAGAGAAATTGGCATGAGAAGTTGTTAGAAGCCTTATGGGCCTACCGAACAACCTTCAGAACTCCTACTCAAGCTACACCTTACGCTCTGGTGTTTGGGTCCGAGGCAGTGTTACCCTTAGAAGTTCAGCTTCCTTCACTCAGAATTGCAGTTGCAAACGGAATCACGACGAAGAGAATGCCAAATTATGACTAGAAGAATTGGAAAGCCTGTAAGGGAAAAGACTTGCAGCGCAGCAGAATTTAGAACTATACCAAGCTAAAATGGTTCAAGCCCACGACAAACTGGTCCGCCCAAGAACCTTCAAAGTTGGTGACTTAGTTCTCGTTCTCAAGTGACCTATTCTTGCACACCGCAAGATAGGAGGAAAATTTGAACCTACTTGGGAAGGGCCGTTTGTGGTTGAGGCAGTCTACTCAGGAGGCTCCTACCAGCTAGTGAATTGCCAAGGAGAACGACATATGCTTCTGATTAACGGACGATACTTGAAAAAGTATTATGCTACCTGATGTTTCGAAGGAATGAATTCTTCATCCCTAGAAGCACAGGCGAAGTAGTTACTTATGACTGGGTCCAAACCCAAAAATAATAAAAAAATGTGCTAAAAAAATATATATAATAATAAAATCATGATAATAAAGTTTTCCATGTTTTCTCTTCCATATCAAAATCTCTTTCCTGATCTTTTCCCACTTCATTCCTGTTAAATTTAAAAATACAAGAAGTAATAAAAAAAACTGTCTTTAATAAAAATTTTCTTAATGTTCTTGTTCTTAGTACAACCCTTGATCCTTTTCCTTGTCTTTTCGCAGGGAAATGTCGAACGGGCGGTTGGTCCTGAACTTTAGAAATGGCGTAAGCCTTGCACTCGACGAAAAGAGGGTGAAAGATGGAGCGATAATAGAGATTGACTCAGACTTCGCACTAGCGGACACTGCAATATGAGGAAAGTGATCGGGTCCCGATTGACCGAGAGGAACCGCCCGGTCGGACGATAATGAAAGTGAGTGGCCCAAGCCACCAATCCAGCAGCAAGAAAAGGAAAACAAACACTGAAGAAGACAAGAAAATCAAGTCTGTAGTCTCTACAGCAAAAGGCAGGCTTGTCAGCGCCGCGCCCACAGAAACTCAGGGAGTACGAAGAGCTACTCTCACAGCAACTCAGCGAAGGAATAAAAATCGTCGTATCCGCAAGATGTTAACCAAACTAGCAGCAGACCAGCGCGACGAGGCAGTTGCTACTACCAGTATATATACTTCAAGGACGCCAGTTCACCAGGTACCGGAAGAAAGGAGGCCAGCTCCTAGGATAACAGAGGGGACTAGGGAAATCTCATGAAGATCAGAAGAAAGAAGGCTACCACGCCACCAGATAGAACCACCAGTAATGCATAACATTGTTGCAGAAGCAACCCCGAAGGATGTCCCGACGGACATCATCCCCGAGGAGCCGAGGTATGCAGGAGAACGTGAAGGGATTGAGTCGTACATCCCACAATAAGTCACCAGGCCCCGCCATTTGCAGATTATTCTGGAATACGAGCTGGAAAGAATGCAGAATGTCGAAAAGAAAACTTTTGAATACTTCGAAAGAATCAGAGGCAGGAGGATCAATATACTAGAAGGCCTTGAGCTACATACAGACGTGTTCTCAGAATACGAACAACAACAAATCGTGGACTACATCCGGGATTCGAAAAGGATGGGCCGAGCGGGCCGCCTAAGAAAACACCTACTCAGAACCCCGGAGATGGATGCCAGGGAAAGGAAGAATTACAATACAATGTGGATGCTGCTACAACTTCGCAGAAGACAGAAAGGGAAACCCACCGGGAATACTCCGTCATGGCCAGGTGGATCCAATGTCATTGGTCATCAAAAGAATGGTAAAAAGATTGATAACATGGAGGGTACTGCCGGCATAATGCATACCCAACAGTTGCATCATTAATATTTACAAGCAGGGTGACTGCATACCCCCGCACATAGATCACTACGACTTTGTCAGACCTTTTTGCACAGTTTCTTTTCTGAACGAGTGTAATATCATGTTCGGATCTGACCTCCGGATAGCGGGCCCAGGTGAGTTCCGAGGGCCGGTGAAGATACCATTACCTGTAGGTTCCGTCATGATGCCGAAGGGCAACGGAGCGAGATGTCGCTAAGCATTGCATACCGGGAGTACCGGTGAAACGGATCTCGGTTACTTTCGGAAGGATGGACGACGGGAAGACACCTTACCACTTCCAGCCAGACCCGGAGCTAGAGAGCCTCCTGCCTTACGAGCTGTGAGTTACATGTAAAATATCACACCTCCAACGTACATCCATATGGCATCCTTGCCAAGGATGGCTTGGAAGGTGATGTTATTGACCATGTACCTCGCTATTCAGACATGGATTTTTGACAGATACCTTTTTGGATGGATCAACAAAGATCATACATAGTCCGTTTTGACTCTACATGGATTTTGTGAGATGTATTCTAGATCGAGTTGTATGATGTATCTTCAACATGATTGGAATGAAAATGACCGTGTCACATTTTTGGCCTTCACCTCTTTTGTGCAAATTGACTGGGAAACGCCATTAAAGTTAAATGAACTTCGAACAAAGAACAGAAAAGAAACAAAAAATAAAAAAATAAAAGAAAACTTTCCTTAAAAATCTGAAAATGATAAACACCAAACTCACATGAACATTAAATAAACGATAAAATAAATTTGAATCGTTAAAGGACAAACAAAATGAGCACAAGTTTTAAATCGATTTCAAATTCAATCTTTCAGATTTCAAATCAAATCTCAATCAAATTTCAAATTCAATCTTTCCAGATTTCAAATCAAATCTCAATCAAATTCAAACTTTTGGGTTGAGGATCTTACATCCGAGACTGCATTGCTTTAGGATCCTTTCCATATCGCAATGAAATACATCAAATTCAAACTTTTGAGGTTGAGGATTTTACATCCGATTCGCATTGCTTAGGATCCTTTCCTACCGCAATGAAATACATCAAATTCAAACTTTTGAGGTTGAGGATTTTACATCCGAGACTGCATTGCATTAGGATCCTTTCCATATCGCAATGAAATACATCGAATTCAAACTTTTGGAGTTGAGGATTTTACATCTAGCACATTGCTTTAGGATCCTTTCCCTATCGCATGAAATACATCAATTCAAACTTTTGGTTGAGGATTTTCATCGAAACATCGCATTAGATCTTCCTATCGCAATGAAATACATCAAATTCAAACTTTTGGGTTGAGGATTTTACATCCGAGACTGCATTGCTTTAGGATCCTTTCCCTATCGCAATGAAATACATCAAAATTCAAACTTTTGGGTTGAGGATTTTACATCCGAGACTGCATTGCTTTAGGATCCTTTCCCTATCGCAATGAAATACATCAAATTCAAACTTTTGAGGTTAAGGATTTTACATCCGAGACTGCATTGCTTTAGGATCCTTTCCCTATCGCAATGAAATACATCAAATTCAAACTTTTGAGTTGAGGATTTTACATCCGAGACTGCATTGCTTTAGGATCCTTTCCCTATCGCAATGAAATACATCAAATTCAAACTTTTGGGTTGAGGATTTTACATCCGAGATCGCATTGCTTTAGGATTCTTTCCTTATCGCAATGAAATACATCAAAATTCAAACTTTTGGGTTGAGGATTTTACATTCGAGACTGCATTGCTTTAGGATTCTTTCCCTATCGCAATGAAATACATCAAATTCAAACTTTTGGGTTCAGGATTTTACATTCGAGACTGCATTGCTTTAGGATCCTTTCCTTATCGCAATGAAATACATCAAATTCAAACTTTTGGGTTGAGGATTTTACATCCGAGACTGCATTGCTTTAGGATTCTTTCCCTATCGCAATGAAATACATCAAATTCAAACTTTTTGGTTGAGGATTTTACATCCGAGACTGCATTGCTTTAGGATTCTTTCCCTATCGCAATGAAATACATCAAATTCAAATTTTTGGGTTGAGGATTTTACATTCGAGACTGCATTGCTTTAGGTTCTTCCCCTATCGCGATGAAATACATCAAATTCAGACTTTTGGGGTTGAGGATTTTACATCTGATACTGCATTGCTTTAGGTTCTTCCCCTATTGAGATGAAATACATCAAAGTCAAATTCCTGGGGTTGAGGATTTTACATCCAAAACTGCATTGCTTTAGGATTCTTTCCCTATCGCGATGAAATACATCAAAATCAAACTCTTGAGGTTAAGGATTTTACATCGAATACCGCATTGCTCTGAGATCTCTCCTCATTGTAATGGTTCAATCCAATCAATTCAATTTTCTTTTGAGGTTGGAGATGTTACATCTAAAACCACAAAATTCCATTTTTCATTTTAAGTTCAAATCCCTTCAAATTAATTTTGACAAAACTTCAATTTAAATTGAAACTCAAACTAAAATTTAAGCTAACACATCAAAACTTAAACTGAAACAAAATAAAATCTAAATTGAAATTCCCCCAGATCATGTGATTTGGGATTCACCTTCTTTTCCTTTCCCCAGGTGAGAGTTCAGGAATCTCCAGTCTTGGAGATATACTTGATACTCCCCGGCGGAAATTCTTCTACTTCGTCCTAAGTTTGTCACTTGGACATCTGTGTTGGTTTTGTTGATCTCTTTGGTCAATGCCAATACGCGCGGTGTGCTTGGTTAGCTCACCACACCTATTGGGGGTCCATTTGTTGACCTCATTTTTGATGAGGTCTTCTCTTCTTCTTTTTAGTACTTAGGATCTAGCCTTAGGCTTTTGCTTTGAATATCTTAGAGGATTAGAATTGGGACCCAGCACTTAGAAATTCAAACCACTTCTTAACTCCCTGCAAACTCCACAAACTTGATTGTAGACCCCTAATCACCTAGAGGGTTGAAATCAAATGTAGAAGTTTAAAGGATGAGTTCCTATAGGACTCTTTGGCCTTAGGACTGCCCTGGGTGGCCTGGTCTGGTGAAGGGCTAACTTACACACACACTACACTTATACACTACACTTTCACACACCTCTTAAAAACACACCCATACCCAACTTGATCTCCTGACTCATGTAGGTGATTCACATGGATGGTCCTTAACCCCTAAGCCCTTGGCTAAGAGGGTTAGGAACAATATAGTGGATGCCTCAAATGAGTCCCTTCATGGCTCATGTGGGCTTGATATGGCTTCATGGCTCATGTGGGCTTGATATGGCTTCATGGCTCAACCAAAATGATTTTATTCCACTTATATTCACCCAATCTTCAATTTTCCAAATTTTCAATTTTTGACCCCCGGGACCCTACACCCGCTTAGCCTACCCAAAACCCTTGAAATCCTCCAAAATTTCCAAATCACCCAAAAATTCCCCAAAACCAATCCCAAACATTTCCACATTACTCAAATTGATCATCCATAGCCAAAAATACCAAAAATTCCAAAAATACCTCCCAATACCCTCCAAATACCCAAAATACCCCTCTTGACCCAAAAATCCAAAAATTCAGAAAATTCCCAGAAAATTCCGAAAAATCCCAAATATTCCCAATTTCATTTTGTTTAACTACACCATGGGCCAATTTTGTCAATTTTACCCTACTTTTATCAAAACCCAAATTTGACCCATTTTAACCCTAAGTGAACCCAATGTCAAACCAAACCTACCCAATTGACAAAAATCCTGGTCCAATTCAATTCTAAGCTTCAATTCAACATTCCCATTACCAATCTAGACCAAACCCAAGTCCAATTTGATTGACATTTGGATCCAATTTCACTTTTGGCCTTAAAGCCCAATTTAGACCCATGACCCAAACCTAACCCAAACTCACCCAATTCAACTCCAACTAACCCCAAATCTTTTCTAAACCTTCCTTAACATCCCTACAAACAAAACCCTAACATGATTTGTCTAAAATTTAGACCCAAACCACACTCAAATTCAACCCAAAGCTAAAAGGCCCAATTTTGACCTAAACCCAAACCTAACCCAAATAAGCCCAAAACCCAAAATCAAAACCCAACCTAAGCCAAAACTTCTTTCAAACACTCCCATAAACATTTCCCAACATTTATTTTACATTAATTTCAACCCTAGCCCAACATTGGCCCAAGTTAACCCAATTTGACCCATATTAGCCCATTCACCAAAGAAGCCCAAATTCAACCCAATTCAAACCCAAATCAAACCCAAATCACTCCCAATTTGCTTCAAATCACTCATGACACATCTATGAACTAAACACAACATTTGTTTGGCCCAATCCTTTACAAAATTTCCATCCATAAATTTATTTTCAAACCAAAGGCTCACCTTCTTAAGCCTTCCTAAAAGCCCAAATTTCATGCTAAAGCCCATATGACAAATTCTTCTCATCATACCCTTAATTAAAATCATCCCTAAGTTCAAATCAATCATCAAATGATTCCAAATTAAGCCCCATACAAATTCCCATCAAATTACCAAAATTTCTAAGATCCATTTTCATGAAATTGACCGACCTTTTCCCCAAGCCAAAGACAAGCCATGAAGCCATGCATGAGCCCCATAGGAGCCATGAGAGCCATGGAATCCACTTTCCACCTCACAAAACCATTAATGGTAAGAGAGAGGGTCTCTTTCTTAAACCCTTTTTAAGCCCTTTTTACCTTAAGCATGATACACTCTAAACCATGTTTAGCCACCTCACCATGGATGGGGACTTCACTACCGCAATTCGAGTCGACCCAAATGATTTCCCCTCAGCTTAAGAACAAGCCTTGGATGGTGAACCAAGCACAAATACTTGGGTTGACCTAAACCAAGCCAAAATCACGCCTTTCCCATTCCATTTCAATTCACCACCTTTACACATGGAAACCATCAATTGAACTCACAGGAATCAAGCTCTGACCTCACTGACCCTGATGGTGACCAGTGCCTGGCCGGCCAGCCACCAGGTCGCCGAAAAACACCACACTCGAGAGCTCACATGTGAGCCAACATTGGAATTCCACCTTGCTGAGCTGCCCCATTCCCAATGGCCACCATGGCTGCTCTTCCCATGACCAGAGCAGCTGATCCCAGCCCTTGGCCATCCCCGTGAGGCTCTCCGAGCCACCTCTATTTAAACCCGACCCCCTCACGGCCATGAGAGGAGAGTTGCACAAACCTTGTCGAAACTCTGCCAAAATTGTTCCAAACCCTTCTCCATACTTAGAGCAGTTGATCCCCAGTGTCAATTTGCTCTAATCCCCACCAACAGAATCCAATTTCTCAACTGAAATTTCACCCAAAACCAGGACACTTTGCCACAGTGAGCCAATCCTCAAATCGACTGGTCCTACACCTTCACTGGACCAAGAGGAGAAGTTTCCCACTGAAAGCCCCATCTCCGGAGCCACCCGGTTGCTCCAGCCTCCAAGCTTTGTGATCGAGCGTGGTCACTTTCATAGCTAGGCAATTCACCAGACCAGGAGACTTCATCTGGAGCTTGCTGGGATCCAATCGAAGGTGACACAACCCTCAGATCGAAGCCACACTTCTCTGAGCAATGGTATGGCCTCACTCTTCTTCCCGAGCTTCTGAACATTCTCCATTTTCATTGAGTCAATTTCATGCCACATAAACCGTATGGATGTGTTCGTCTTCTCGAGACGAATCCATAGAGCATAAGAACGTTAAATTTGGTCGAGTATCGAGCGAGATCTTAGGCACTAGAAGACGGACGGCTCTCGGGTAAGGACGCTCGGGGATGATGAACGGATGCCGTTCATTTAATACACGCGCGGACGGACGGCCAGGATCGCGCCGGATCAGGAGATGGAACGACACAGCGGGCCCCGGAGCGCTGAGTCAGATGGCGGCGTCGAATCGGAGAGCGCCACGCGGCGTTTCGGAGCTGTCGAGGTTGACGCGGCGCCGCGTGGATAATAGAAAATTAGGGTATTTTCTGATTTATTTAATTCCCTAAACTTCAAAAATCCATAACTTTGTGTAGGAAAATCGAGAAAAATAAAATAAAAATACCCTCTTGCTCGGTGAACGGAGGAGAATAATGTGGAAAAGAAATCATTTAATTTCATCAAGTATTTTATTTTTAATGATTTATTTCCCTTATGCATAGTTTTAATTCTCCATGCATATAGGACATTCACCATGGTATGAGACCATAGGGCTTTTGAAGCCTCCGAATTTGGGGACATTCCCCGAATTTTCCAAAGTCGAGAGGCCATCCCTATGAGAAGTTATTGATTTTTCAAATTCATGTTACTTGTTTTGAGTATTTTAATTTCAATAATTAGCATGTTGTGAAATAAATTCTAGGAAAGTTTGGTGATGTCTCTTATGACTCAGAGGACCCTAGGAAAAATAAGTTTTGAATTAATTCATTTAAAATAACCCTAATTGGCTTAAACATCCAAAATAACTCCTTAATTAACTAGAGTTAACCATACATCAAATTGACTTGAAATCAATTCTACACTAACCTTGAGGATCAGAGGAACCCACCATAAAAATTTGAAGTCAATTGGACTTGGTTAGCCCTACTAAATGGGTTGATTAAGCCATTTAGTCAATTTGAACTTCAAAAATTCATAACTTTCAAAATACTTTTCAAAAATTCACCAAATTGGTTTTGGAGCCTCTCTGATATCAGGGGAATTTAAGAAAATTAAAATTTCAATTTTCTAAAAAAGTTGATTTTTTGGTATTATTTTAATATTTTAATAATTAAAAAAATAATAAAAATCATAAAAATAATAAAATTCACCAAAATGTCACATTTTGAATTTTAATCACTTAGGAACAAACCCCATATTTTTCTTAGGTCTATTTAATGAGATATTAAATTTTAAAGCCCTAGGGTAATTTTAAAATTAAAAAAATATATTTTCTAGCATTTTCACTAAAATAATTATAATAAATCAAAGAAAAATCAGAAAATCGTAAAAATTGATTCTCTGATTTCCTTGATATCAAAGAGAGTTTTGAAAAATATAAAAGTAATTTTTCAACCTTTACTTTATTTTTAAATTAATTAATACTCCAAAACTTAAAATAATTATAATAAAAATAATATAATTCAAAAAATCACCAAAATTGGTCCAAGTGGTCCTCTGGTCATTAGAAATGTCCCATAATTTTCTTAAGGACAGAAACTCTCTCTTGGTCATGTTATTAAATTTTTCATGGAAATCCCTATTTTCTACTAAAAATAATTATATAAATAAATTAAATACAGAAAAATCACATTTTCTCCTCTCATGTCTTTATTGACATATGAGTGAAGTCACATAAAAATTTCAAATTCATTTAAGCTCAATTTAGTGAGTTATGAAATTATTAAGCTTGAAGGGCAAAATGGTAATTAAAAAATTTTAACCCTTAATTAAAACTTTAGGTTTAATAAAATTAACAAATAAAATATTTGATCTTAATCTGATTTGGATGATTGAAATTCAAATAATTAAAGGATAGAAACCTACTAAATAATTTGAAGATAATTAAAATAAACCTTAATTAAATAATTGATTAAATTTGGAAGAATAATAAAATTGGAATTATTAAATAGGGATATTATTAGGAAGAGATTTATTCTTCAATTTAAAAATCCCTAAATTAATCATCTCAATAATATTTAATTCCTAATTTAAAATGATAATTCAAATTTAAGTTTTAAAATTTTAAAGGACTTAATCATTAAATTAAATTAAAGTTAAATTATTAAACTCCTTTAAATTTTCAATTAAATTAAAATTAAAAATAAAATTAAATTAATGATTAAATTAAATTAAATCAAACCAATTAAATAAATTAAATTAAATTAAATTAAATAAATTAAATTAAATTAAATCAAATAAATTAAATTAAATTAAATTAAATTAAATTAAATTAAAACATATTAAATTAAATTAAATTAAATTAAATTAAATTAAATTAAATTAAATTAAATTAAAACATATTAAATTAAATTAAATTAAATTAAATTAAATTAAAATAAAATAAAAATAAAATCAAAATCAAATAAAATTAAAATTAAATTAAAAATTAAAATTAAATTAAAAAAATAAAATAATTATTAAAATTAAAATTAAAATTAAAATTAAAAAATTAAAATTAAATTAAAATTAAAACTAAACCAAATTAAATTAAATTAAAGTTAAATTAAATTGAATTAAATAACATCACCTAAGACATAAAGAAATTAAATATAAAGTAACTTGAACACTATTCCAAATTTAAATCCGATAACTGAAATTAAATCACAAACCATTTGAACACCAATTTGCCCTCGAAAACTTTGGTTATCATAACTCCTAAACAGAACATTAAATGAAATGTTACTTCACTTATAGGATATTCAAATGTCCTAGTTCACTGAGCAAGATAACAACGAAACTCGAATTCTCGGACGATTAATTCATTTGTATAATTAAATTCATTTGGACTTAAAACAATTCTAGCAATATTGAAAAGATGTTTAAGATTCTTCTTAAGCACTTCCTCAATATGATAGGATACTTATAAGAACAATTGAACTTAATTGTTCTTTGATGAAGAAAATCGTCCTCAAACCAAAACACAAGAACCTAGACGTCATAGGAAATGACTAGCTATAGGATTAGGAACTTGGTAGAAAACAATAACCCTTCCCTTAGCTTTACCTAGGAACTTGCTTAAACATTCTAATTGTGTTTTAAGTGCAGCTTGGGATGACAGGAAGACCCTCCAGGTACGCTTTTATTTAATCGCATTGCACTTACTTTTCTTGCATGATAAACAACTGTTGCATGAAAACCCACACCTTTAGGATAATCCCTAAAACTGAAATTAAAACTAAATTAAAAGTCATTACAAGATAAAATTCACCGCCACAACATTTCAAAATATAAAGCAACTCAAAATTTAATCACAAACAGAACACAAAACTACAATTACAACTAAATTAAAACGTCTTGTTGGATGATCGGGAATACCTCGGATGATGTAACCTACGTGTTGCTAACGGGATTTCCCACGGTCTAAATGAAAGTGTGGAACTCATTCGGTTGAGTTTAGCAAATTCATCTGGACTAAGTGAATCCGATAAAAATAACGATGCCGGAAGGATGGAACCGTGGGATCTTAACCGGTGTTGTTATAATCAACTTTAAGATTTGTTTTAATTAAAACATAAAAACACTTGGAAATTAAGATTTTCTCTAAACCAAAACACTTTTCTCATCTCCTGATTTATGACTTCTATAACTAAATCTCTGTAACAACAAGGAGCCCAGAGCATGGTGGGCAGCACAACCATCGTCATCAGCAATATCTGAGTCTACTTCAGCAAAACTTTCCTAGAATTAAATAACCAAGCCATAGGATTTCGAGGTAGTTTGCCTAGTGCAACATAAATCCTCAACTCTTCGTTAGGCATTTGCATAGCCAATTTAGCCCTAACCGGGCTTAGGACTCCGAGGTAGTCGTCCGATACGACATAAACCCTCACATCTTCGAGGCTATTTGTATGATCATGTCATACAAATATAAGTCCTAATTAATTAAAATTAACAAGATTGAAATACTAAATAGACATTAGGACTTTCCTAAATCTAAGCCAAACAATAGGATAGTCGGGAAATTATCGAAGTTCGCTTCGAATCTGTAATTTCTCTTACCTTTCTTCCTTTGAATTCCCAAAACAAAATGTTCCAAATTTGATCTATTCCCTATTGAAATTCCAAAATTCAACCCCTTGAAAACTTAAACTTTAAAATTCTTGAGAGCAGTACTACTGATTATTATCGAGAGTTTTCTTAGGTGATTCCCGTCACTTAAGATGTAATTAACTATAGGGGCTTGCCCTTATAGAGAATTTTAAGAACCCAGGTAATATAAACCCTGTTTAATGCTTTCATATTAAGTAGGGGAATTTGTCGGCTTATAAAATTAGTTCGCAGACCAAACAGATGTCACAATATCTTCTAGTTTATTTAATCGAGCCCCACCATCAAGTAGTGTGTCTATTCTTCGGGATAGATAAACAGCTTGTGATGTGGCGCTAATTTATATAAACTATTTGGGATGTGAGATCAGTTTGATTTCATATCTTAAAATTTTCAAATTTAAAATTATTTTCAAAATCAAATACTACTTTTCAAATTATTTATTTAAATTAAATTAAAAAACTCGCCGAAAACTTCTGTTAGGCGACCCCTTTTCGAAATAAAACACACGACCTAAAAATAAGCCGTACATTGACTCCACCACAACCAACCTTGGGACCCCAAGGACCAGCTAAGACAAACCAAACCCAACCTAAATGAGCTATGGACCAATGGTCCTTCACCAAGGTAAAATTTCCCTCACCTTTTGGTTAAACCCATTAATTCAAGCAACTTTCAACCAGCCACTTGATTGAACTGAACCCCCTTTTACCTCCCATCAGCCTGCCAGCCACCTTCTCTGTCATTGCCGTCCAACCTAGTCGACAGAATAGCTGAGACCAAGCGCCCCCATACCCATTAAAACTAAAAATTGGGTCAAGCTTAGCTGTCCAACACCAATTGTCCATTGCCACTGCTCAGCCCTCTCTATAAGCAAGCTAAAGCACCCACATTAGCACCCCAAGTTTCAGCAGGCAACCATGGCTACAAGACCACCTCTTCACGGCCAAAAAAGGGTGCTAAGAATTTCTTTAGGAGACTCTGCCAAATTTCTTCGAGAGTTTCCCTTAGACCTCCTTAGTGCTAGCTCACCATCCTCCAGCCCTAATCCCTAATATCTAGAGCTAATTTCCCCAATGAAATTTCAGCTGAAACCAGGACAGTTGCAAGTGCATCTCCCCACTACCTAAAACTCCAAACCAACTTGCTCTACAACATCACCAGAGTGAAAGAAGAAGTTTCCCCATAAAAGCCCCATCACAAATAGCCTCTACTCCAGACTTTGATCAACACTTGAAATTGGCTTTTATCAAATTCAGGTTCAGATATTTCACTAGGGAAATAAAATTCAACTGGAGGTTCACTGGGACCAATCGAAGCTGCGACAACCATATGATTGAGGCCTCCCCTCTCAGAAAAAGGTATTGAACTTCAACTTCTCCTTGAGCCATTTTCGATCTTCCATGCAAGTTGGGTCGATTTCAGGCTAGGTTAACCATATAGATAAATTCTTCTAGGTCAGATGAAGCTATAGGAACAAAACCAATGTGATTTGGTTATGTCTAGCTCGAGTTCTTAAGTCTAGAAGAAGGAGGGCTTACGGGAAGAACCAAGTGAAGGTGATGAACCACAGATGTTTGATTGCGCATGTATTAAATGGAGGGCTGGGATCAAGCCAGATAGAAGCGCGACCATGTGGCAGCTGAGTCAGAAGGTGGCATCAAATGGCGGAGCGAAGTGTAGCGCTTTGGAGCTGTTGAGGATGAGGTGGCGCCGCATGGTTTAAGTGGGAAA
>JAKZJZ010002516.1:0-15963 GCA_022702705.1 Papilionanthe hookeriana x Papilionanthe teres
GCAAAAGCATGAGCCATGATATCATTGAGATATCCCCAGCTTAATCAAACTATTAAAACTGAAATGTGAATTGATGTCACCTTGACAATGCAGTTAAGCATTTCACATACGGGATTACTGAATCAAAGATATGCAATGCGAATTTCCATAAAGAAACACAATTGGTATATAAAAAATCATATATGTATAGAGAATAAAACACAAGCAATTGTAAAGTTGGAGTGTTATGTACGCTACCTGCCTTCTACCCATCGGTCCTAGAATCTTCAGCATTCCCATGGATAGAAAAGTAACAACTCTTTCAACAGGATACAAGACTAAGGAAAGCCATGCAACAGGCCTCGGCAGCCAAACAAACAACCAAGCAAGAATATCGAGCAACCAAGCAAGATGACCAAGCAATCGATTATCCGAGGAGAAAATAGAATATATTAGAAGACGAATACCAACGGCAAACCTTGAGCTCTCGCAGCTGCAAGCCTTTCGCGATTTTGAGAGGAGAAGGAGAAGACTCGAAGAGGAAGAGGCGATCGAACCTGAAAGTTGTTCGCGATTTTCAGAGGGAAAGGGGCGCTTCACAGCTTGGATGAAAAAGGTGTTCTCGGTCACGAGAGGAGGAGAAAAAGGCGGGAGAAGCTTCGCGAGAGGGGAGGCTCCGGGAGAGTTCGCTATAGGGAGGGAGCGGGAGGAAGAGGAGCAGAATCGGGAGATTTCGCGAATGGGTCAAAATATTACATCCGCCGGACAAGTAGAGCTAAGAGTTATCGTGCGCAGCCACCTGAAATACTGCAATAACGCCGATAACACTAACGAATTTTTCCCTGTTATTTTGGGTTATTAAGTATTTGGTGATATTATAATACTATCATAATAATACATCAATATTACTATAATAATATTTGAATAATGCGGAATAACGCGAGGGAATATTCTCAGTATTACAATACTACCACAATAACACATGAATAACGCGGAATAATACGGAGGAATATTCCCTGCATTTTTCCGCCCAAAATACTGCTGACCGGGAATAACACGAGGAATATTCTTTCATGTTATGCTCGTGTTATTCCGTGTTATTGTTGGTTTACACGTGGCTTCATGGATTGGGCTCCGCACGTAACTCTACGTTCGTTGTCCGAATGTAATATTTTGCCTCGCGAATGAGGAGGAAGAGAAGACTCCATGAGAATGGACAAGGTTCTTATCACTAGAAAGTCTCAATCAGAGTAACTGGTTGACAAATAAACTTAAAAATTTTAAAAGGCTATAAGTCACAGGAGATATAAGTACATTCAAAAAATCTTAAAAGAATAGTGGCCACAAAAGATATAAGTACACTCAATAGATCTTACAAGGCATAAGCCTTAAATCACTATGCTTCTATTGGGAGGTACTATTGGATTCATAACAATACTTATAATGAATTTGTCGTCTCTTAGTATTTGTCTTCTCTTAGTAGTAAGTTATAAGAAATCAATACAATGAACGAGCAAAATTGACGTTATTGACCTCACCAACATCGTGTCAAAGCTTAGGCTTCAATTCAAATAATAGATGCACAATAAATAATGTTCAAGATCAACATATTGCCAACGCTCATATATAACAACATATAAAATATTACCTAAATCAGTGTGCTACTATAAAAGAAAAAAGTAAGAAAAAAATAAAAGAAAAAAAATGTATTCTTTGTAGATCAAACACTAATTGATCTCAATATGCTCCTCATCCCCATCATCATTGGAATGCACTATCTTCCGCTGGTTTTCAACACCATTCTTACAAAAAATGAAAGTTTTCGGATGCTTCACTAAGAGATACACCATTAATGTTGACCCCAATCCTGCGGTGCATACACGAATCTCTTTCTGGATGTAACGACTGTTAATGTAATATACCAGTGTACTTATTGAGACTTGATTTTGAGATCTGGTAAGTCTTGCATCTTTATTTTATATTATTGAAACTTTTTATGTTTAATTTATTCGTTAATTTTTAATAGTTTTGTTTCATGCTCTATTTATAAATAAATTTGTCAAATTGTACAACAAACTTGATTATACATTAAGCATATTTTTACCTAATTTTATGGGCATCACAATGATAAAATAAAATATTTCTTGTTGGATTTTTTTCTCTTAAGGATTTCGTATTCGTGCGTTTTAGAAATCTTTTTCTATTTATTGGCTATTTTTCATAATTTTTGGAGTAATTTATTTAAACATGTAAAAAAATGTATATAAAGTTTACATTTAATAAGAAAATAAAACTTCAGTTATTACCATTATATCCTTTTTTATTTTATAAAAAAATCCTTTAACTATAAATATCTTAAAGCATTAAATTATTTCATTTCTCAAGCTACTTACCAAAATCATCCCATGCATTTTTTTCATTTTCTTCTCCAAATCGTGAGTTGTAGAGAGAAAAGGAGAGGGTTTAGAGATAGAAAGCTAGTTTCGGGGGCTAATGAGTTTATTTCGTCTATTGGGCCTGTTGGGGAGATTGTCTTGCTTTAGGTAGGCTAGTGTTAACCTACTTTGGATTTCAATTTTATTGGTTTTTCGTAAAATTTTAATATTCTATTTTCCAAAATTTTATACAAATTGAGATCTACGGAGATTTACAAACTTTTCACTGTACAACGTTTTAGATGTTGTAGGTTAAATTATACTAGACATATCGATACAAAAATATTTATTTTTTACAGGTATTTTGTGCTATAAAATATTTTGTAAAATTTGACATGTGCGTTAAACCTCAAAGAAATGTTTTATATTTATTTCCCCCACAAATTATATTATTACTTGTATTTACTGGTATGTATCATTTTCCGCATTATATTGTGAAATTTGATATGTCAAAATTATTAGCATTGATATGCTTTCGTTTCATAAATATGGGCCAAAAATGGTAAAATGGTGGATTTACAGGTGTTTTTGACTGGGTGATTGTATATTATGTGCAATCAAGTTGGAGTTATAAGAGTTTTGCACATATGTAATTAACCATCCGTGCATTTAATACGCCCGAACAAATGTGAACAAGTGGAGGTATTAGTGGAAGTGAAATTATAAGGAACATAGGGAAAACATGAACAGTGAAGATATAAGTGAAAGTAGAGATATAAGGAGTCGAGTGCAAATGTTAAAATAATTTAAAAAAGAATTAAATTTGATTTTCATATTATTTTCCTACATTTATGACATCATGTTGCTTATAATGTTATTTAACATATGCCTACTATAGTTATAATTTCTTTCACTGACACTGTTATAGATATTAAACATGATATTTTGTCATCTTGAATTTATTTACATCGAATATATGTTTATTATTTTTAATATTAAAAATTGCAATAGATTTTGAGTAGTCCACTGAGCTTTGATTGCTCTCCTCTGCTTTAATCCCGTGTTGTTTCGGGAAGGGTAAGACTCAAGTTGAGTAGAGAATTTTGGATTATTTGAAGGAGTCTAATTTAAGGTATGTCACTATCTTCAATCTTTATTTTCAACAGTAATGATGATGTTTAGATTTTTTATGATAGAGAGATTAAACCATGATTGTTGTGTGTGTGTGTGTATATGTATATATATATATATGTATATATATATATATATATATATATATATATATATATATATATATATGTATATATATATATATATATTGATATATAATACCATGATTAGAATAAATTTTGAGTATATTTATTTTACAAAACTTGATGATATTAGGGGTTGTGTATGAAACTTGAAGAAAAATAGATAAGGAAGATTTCTTCCAAATAAATCTTACGTAATAATTTATCTATTATGATCTCGATACAAGATGGCCCACTTCAATATGATGGGTTGTATCAAGTTGGCTTGTGACAGTAGAAGTCTCATATGAATCTCTTTTCTACGAACTGATTTTGCAATTTTTTTTCTCATCTTCAAGAGTCAATATCTTCACTTGAAGAGCCTTCAAACTCTAAGTACTTTTATTCTTTAAGCTAGAACAATGACTCTATACATTTGAGTGCACCAAAATAAAAAACAAAAAGACACCTTTTTCCAGAACTAGCATAAGAGCTCATACAAGGATGAATACAAACAACTTAATAGAATAAATGAAGAGTGTCCCATGTGACTGTTATGTAGTAGTAAAACATACTCTACACTTCTCTCAGATCCTCCTGCTCGGCATTCTCAACCATGGTTGTCAAGGCCGAGTCCGTCATCTCTCAATTCAAGCACTATAGTCAACTATGCCATGTATCAGTTCTAAGTCTATGGCCAATTCCTTTTCTTGGAAGATTACCTTTGGAATATCAAATGAAACAACACATTTTAATTGGAGTATAATAGCACTAATGGAATAAAGGTTCAATGGAAAGCAAGGAGCATGCAAAACATTACATAGAGTTGGAACACCTCACTTAACCTTACTAACCTCAAGCTATATTGTACCATTAGAGGTCTGAATGCTCTCTGGAACTACTAGATAAGTATAGGAAGAGAACTTACTAGAGGCACCTATCACATGTCAAGATGCTACTATCAATTCTGATGATCTTATGGTGGATATAGAAGCAAAAGCATGTGTACCATGAGTAACTTTAGCTGAGTGAGCATAACAAGCAGTGTTCCCCTTAGATGACAATAAAATGGATGCATCCTCAGTCACATTATATGCCGCTCTCTTCTTCCTCTTCAACATCTCCAATAACTCGCGATTCTCATTGGTAAAAACTACCCATATCATTCCATCGCTTTTTGCTACCATCATATTTGCCTGGTAGCCTCTTTTTCATCTAAGCCAGTCCTAGAACAAGGAGAGAGATTTCCTTCAACTGCTATACTAAATGAGTAGCCACCACCAGTATAACTTTAGCCTGAACCATCTGAACCCACCTTTGGCATGGCCTTGTTGACTGATATTTGTCGACCGTTCAACTTTTTATTGTGCATCTCCCTGATAGCATCCTCCATTGCTTGTTTGTTAGCAAAAGTCACAAATCTAAATCCAAGAGACCTTCACATATCTCTTTCAACAATAATATACAAGTTCAGAACCTTGTCGAATTGAATAAAAACAACAGCAAGCTCTCGTTTCGTGGTTTCCCATGACAAACCTCCAACAAAGATATGTGCCCCCTCCTTGCAGGGCATCACTGAGAAACGAAATGTGATGGTTGAGACCGGAGACTTCCCGAGGAGAGGTAGTTCAATGAGCCTAGAAGTGAAACCCAACTCTTCGCTCACCTTCAGATTCTCCTTCCCCAGCAAGTGTGACTGTAGCAAAAGGGTTACGTCGCAACTATATCACACGGGTCACGACACAATCCCATCGTTACCTTCCCAGTTAGCTCTAATTACGACTGTATCGTGACAGTGAAGTAGAAGGAAGAGGAAAATATGAGTTTTGGGGCTCTATACACCGCAAAATGTAAGTTACGATCTATGTACCTCGTGATCCCATTGTTGGATCCCGTTGCTGGTCTTTCATGCCACATTACCATCCTTGTTTTCTCAGCTAGCATGCAACCAACACTACAGGGGCAATTGAGATATGTACCAACTCGAAATCTACTCAAAATTGGCTCGTGACTCGTTATATTCAATGTTACTTAGCATCATATATATAGTTTTATATATATAACAATACCACAAGCCGATCTCGAATAAGTTCAAGCAGATTCATGTATGGCTCGAAATCGGCTCGGAAAAAAAATTTTAATCAAATGTTTTGGCTCATAGCTCGACTCGTTTAGTTCGGCCCGATCTCGATCCAAGCTAAAATTAAAATCTATTTTTAAATAGTTAACAATATTCGAGTTAAACTTACAAAGGATATTCAAACACAAGTTACGACTGGCCATATGGAGTTTAAGTAAAAGTTTCTCTTTTTTGCCTCAATTCAATATTTTTAAAATGAGTAAACGAAAATTTTATTAGGGGAGTAGCGTGGGTGAATAACTTTTAGGCTTAAATTATGTTGAGCGTAACTCCTATCAAAGAAAAATTTAAACCTCAAGCGGAGGGAAGGTATATTGTATACACAAATACCGACATACATGAATTTCGAAATTAAACTCCATCTCATCGGTTCGAACTTATCTGTCGAGGTGATTGAGTCGAGCCCACCTGTTAAATGGCCGATTTAAGCCCTCCTTTCAAAGTGGCTAAATCAATCACATCCACCGAAGTGAGGGATCCTGCTCATTCCATATCTTCCTCAAGAAGACAACCTCAAATCTATCCCATTCCAGCACAACACTCCGAGGAGGCCACCATGGCCTCCACAGACACTCATCCTTCTCTCATTTAAAGACGTCTGCTGACGCACCCAGATATAGAAGATAGTCGCCATACCATTTTTTTCTGACATTAGCTAGCAATATGTCAAAACCTTGTCATCAATTTCCTATCGAGATATCGGGAAAATGTTAATGATACAGTGTGAGGTGTTTTATTAAAATTAGTTTAAAATTAGTTTATAGTTTTCTCCCTAGACATGCATAAAATGACAGGAGATGAGGGGCATTTTTTCCCTTGTTTTTCCCCATACGAGGATTTGAATCTCCTTCCTCATTCGAGCTCTCATCTTGATCTTCAGTTGCGGGATGATTCTCTCTCTCTCTCTCTCTCTCTCTCTCTCTCTCTCTCTCTCTCTCTCTTTTCCTAGTACTCTTCTCATGACACACGATCTTTTTTTGAATTGTATGCACACACACATATTACGCAACCCTACGTCCTAAGAAGGTTCAACATATAAATTCACATATTAAAGTCTTCAGTGTCCCAAGCAATTTATTTAACTATTCCATGTCTAATTTGCATTGATTTCAATGTGACAAAGTGGTGCGTTCATAATCCATCCAAGTGAAGTGCAGATTGTTTGCGACTATACTAGCATTAATTTTCTCCATATTATCTTTGATGTGACTAGGCCGTCCTTTATTTTTCTCCATGTTTGAATTTAGTCGCTATCATCCTGAATGAGATATCTACATACATACCATCAAATTCTAATGTATTCACATATCTACAACCTAAATTTATTTTTATGTTTATACCAACCAAATCTTTCGTATCGCATCAAAAGCACCATCATTTTTAACTTTTAACCAGTTAGTGAATACATCTTTTTCGTGCATAGTTTTTCTTTTTTTTAAGCTCAATGGCTAATATATTAGAAAGAAAAGGTACAGATAGGTTGGATGAAATGGACTAAAATGGAATCATAAGCACTCGGTATACAACACACACCAAGGTCCCAAAAAAAGTATATGTATACCGAAAAAACAAAATTAAACCTAGGCATGTTACCTCTACTCCAATAGTCTCTGACCACTTGCAGATTCAACATAAAATGGAAGCATGAGAACGACCCAATGTATCCTTATCTCTTACTTCTGGTTCTAGGTAGGGAGCCAGCTAACAAATGGTTAAGTTTCATGTCATTACCAGAAACAACTAAGGTATCATTCATTAAGTTCTTGGGTTCTAGTAGACCTCTATTCTTCTTCTTCTTCTTCATGGATGTGTAAACTCGTCATTCCTTATTCGAAGACCGGCTCATCCGATGAGTGTAATGGTTCAAAGATTATCGAGCATGTGTAGATTGTTGCACATCATGAGCTCCTTGTGCTAGAATGACAGTAACATCATGCTCGATTTGATGAGATGGTAGGGCTGCAATAGATAGCTCACTTAGGGTAGAGTGTTGAAATTGAAGCTAGGGCACACGTAGGGCTAAACATTCCACCACGAGATTGCCAACCATTACATCATCAATGATAAGTTCTAAAGTATGTGAAGTACGAAATATATCTTCTGCCACCACCCACAAATCTTCTACAGAAGGAATAAGAGGACCTTGATTTTGATCATTATGTAGAGGCCGAGTAGTCGAAAGATTGCCCGCGGGGGTAAAGGAACCTACAACAACGTCGACTAGTGGACTAGATGGTACGGTCACCATTATTGGGGTCGAGATATATTTGTGATGATCAAGAGTGTCATTAACTTAGAGAAGATTAGAGGAGAGGGATCTCTAAATCTGACCGAGCACTTTGCTTTTTTTTGTTTTAGATGAGGGTGTAGGTGATGATATTGAGAATTGGAGAGGCCGAACATACGACAGTGAGAGCATTACATGGGGAAAGGCTCAATACCTATTTTTTTCTCCAATATCCTTGATGTTGTAAGCCTCACTAAATTTCCTCAGGAGTGATTGAAGTGATGTCCCTTTCAACAAGCACCCTGGCTTTTGAAGGGCGTGAAAGATTAAAAATAGGAATGTCTGTTTTGACTAGCTTACCAAAGACTAATGTTATAGAGTACAACACTTTTTGAATAAATAATGAAATTTCAGGCCAGAGAGGTGAATCCAAATCGATATGGTTGGTGGTCCAGTCTATGGGTCAAAATCTACAATCTATTTCAAAATTTTCACCGTTTTGTTATCAATCCAAACTAGTCTTCTAGCAAATAACCGTGTGTAACACTCTTCATTGTTCAGTTGAATAAAAATGTACCGCATAGTTAAAATAACATGTATGCATCAATTGAAGTTTAGGAGAAAATATTATGTCTCGACAGTCGCATGTTTATACATCCATTCAACATCATCATACATGTGGATTTGCACCGACATCAGTGCTTTAGGGTTTTTTTTATCGAATTTTAGATGTTAAATATGTAAATACATAGAAATTAAGTGGTATGTATGTAAATCTTCCAAAGAAAAACCAAGCACCAAACCTCAAAGCTAGCTAGCCAGCTTTAATTAAATGATGCAGGCTTAGCATCATGTCCCTCACAATCTCATGGCCTCATATCCAACCACCACCTTTACTCAAGAAGCAATGAATAGCATTCTCCGTCATCACTTTTCTTTCCCCACTTTGCTGCTGTATTTCACAATGTTGATTATTCTGAAAAAGAATGATTTTCATTAATTACATTATTCTAGTTGTTGTTGTAACAGATTAATATCGACTATGAAATTTCTCGGACTTCTGCAAAATCCTACACGGTGCATTTAAAGCAACGGTGTATTGATGGTGCGATGTCGCCCCCGCACTTTTTGTGTTTATCAAAACTATTTTTTGTCTGTTTCTTAAAGTTGTGTTTGCAATCTGATCTGACTAAGTGCGGTGGCTGCCAGAAAGATATGATCGAGACTTCTTAAGAAAAAAATTTGTAATACACAATATAATGTTTTGAATAACAGCTTCTCCAAACAAGTTACACTAAAGGGACTAGTTTGAATTTCCCAGTCGTGAAGAACCCTAACAAAAGACTATGAAAGAGAGGTGAAAGCTCCACTCAACAAACCCCATCTGGGCTATCATCACAACAATATATGAATTCTTAGAAGAAACAGATAAAAATCTCCAATTTATCATTTAAATTCTCATTCGCTAATTAAGATGGCCAAACATAATGTATACTGTAACCTGATTTTACCATTAATGGAAGCAATCCAAATTGTGAAGAAAAACAACGTTGTCATGAACCAAATAAAATGAAGCCACCATGTACTTCTCAGTCGGCCAACCAACCCCATATTTATTGGTAAATGCTGCTTTAATTGTTGAAGAAGACAAAAAGTTTCTTTCTTTTTAAATATTTCCGAGATGTTGACCGGTGAACAAATTTTTTTTTTTTTTTTTTTTTTGGATGATGAGAAATAAATATAGATATAAATTATGTGGCACCAAATCAAGCAGCGAGCAGATTACCTACATGGTAATATTTCTTCGGTACTGACATGTCCTTTATTTTTTACGATATTATACTTTAATGGAAGATATTTTTATGTTTTTAATTGCAGGTATAATAAGTAAAGCAAATGGAGAAATCTGGAGCGAAAATAGAGTGAAACAGAGCGAATGGAGCATCGGAGCTTGGAACTGAATTGGCGCCTAGGCGCCAGCTTTTGGCGCCATGGCGCCTGATCTTGGCGCTTAGGCGCTACATATCGGCGCATATGCGCCAGGTGTTCTACCAAGCCGATAGAGGGAATGGCGCCTAGGCGCTAAAACTGGCTGGATGGTTTTTCCAGTAGTTTTTCACATGATTTAGAACATTTTCCTTAGGTGATTAACTGCAGATTAAAGAAAAAGGCTTTGGAGAGTTCAAGGAAGAAGATAGAGTGCAGAGAGTTGAAGGAAGAAGTAAGAGTTTTCCTTTGTTATTCTGTATTTTACTTTGAATACCGTGAGAGTTATAAGGATCTAATGTGAGATTGCAAGGAGAACACATTTGGATTGGAATTTTCTTCTTTTCTCAGGGAATATGATAATTTTCTTATATTTTCTTATTGAAGTAATTTATAGCATTTGACTTTATTTTATACAAGATGATTTGCTTTGTGGTTTTCTCTATGAAATCTGAGTAGTTTACTTGCTTCCTTCCTTTTGTGATGAATTAGCAGCATGTGTAGGGAGTACTTTAATTAGAATCATGTTACTTCTATGAATGTGATGGCATTTCATCTAAGCTTCATCTACATTGCAATTCTAGCCAATTGAAGTGTTAAAATTTGTTGCGAACCCATAAGATCCGGGAGGGTTATGGCTTCAAACAACAAATGATTACCACACTAATCTTTAGGGTGAAGAAAAAATTAGTCCTGTTATTAGTGCAAATAAATAGAGAGATGATTTTAACGGGGATAACTAAGAGGTTTCTAGGGTGACGAGGAAACAAGTTCTATGTTAACCTAGTCTTTTTATGCATTTGGAAAATGGTAAAGAAAAGGGATGCTCCTATTTGTCACAGATTTTAATTAGGGATTCTAGCTTAATTGCACATACACCAGCTACTAGTTACATTACAAAAGAAGGGAGCCTCTAACTAGCTTGAACTTCCTACATAATTTAGCTTATTCTAATTAGCTTAAACCTTCTATTTAATTTAGTTTAGTGTACTTAGCTGAATAGTTAACTTAGAAGATTAGTAGTAGTTTAGTAAAATTACTAGCTCACTTAAAATCAAATCTATTTCTAGCTCAAATTTCCTAGATTCAGCAAGTGCCTATTTTAAATTCATCAAATTTATGAACTTCCCAGTGGGTTCGATACTCGGGACATAAAGAAAGACTTATATTACTTGAGCGATACACGCACTTGCGTTTAAACCTGATGTATGGAGATTATGAGTGAAAAATGAAGTGATTAAATTTATAAAATATAATTTTTGAAATTAAAATATCTAAACCATAAATCGCTAGGTATACCGTAGAGTTGTCAATCGTCAAATTTTTTACGTCGTCGGGGAAATACGGCGATTAATTTCATTCAGGGAAATCTTTGTTTAACTAATTTGACTTAGTTTGGAAAACTCGTGTTGTTCGTCTTGTGTGTTAGGTGCTTCTAGTGTGTTTAAAGTATTTTAAAATTATTTTAAAAATCAAATATATATATATATACATATATATATATATGTGTGTGTGTGTGTGTGTGTGTGTGTGTGTGTGTGTGTGTGTGTGTGTGTGTATATATATTTATCTAATGGCGACCTGATCTGATGTGAAGGAGCGCTCTGGCGACGAGAATGGTTAACCGAACTAGGGCTGGGATCGCGCGGGACAGACTTGTTATGCATATAGCGCAGAGCTAAGTCAGATGGTGGTGTTGAATGGGGAGACGACGTGTAGTGCTTCGGAGCTACTAAGGATGAGGCGGCGTCACGTCGGATAAGTAGAAAAATAGGATTAAAATGAATTAATTAAATCAATGGACCTTTAAAAATCCATAACTTGGTATAGAAAAATCATAAAAATAAAAGAAAAATATCATCTTGCTCAGTGAACAAAGGAGAACAATGTGGAAATAATTTCAAGTTATTTGATATATGTTTGATTATTAATTAATTAAATACAATATTTAGTATTTCAATTCTCCATTTGCATGTACATTTCACTCTGGCTTGAAATTTAGGGCTTTTGCTCCCTCTGTCATGAGGGATCTTCGCTGATTTTTCCAAGGTCAGGGGGTTCTCTATATGAAGATCCCTAATTTTTAAGGTAATCACCACTGTTTTGGAATTATAATTGTAATAATTAAATACTGATCAGAAAAATGCAAAGTAAATTTTTGTAGATTCATTATGACCAGAGAACCATAGAAAAAATACAACTTTGCTTAACTCATTAAGTATAACTCTAATTGCCATCAAACCCTAAAACTAAAAGGAAATTAAATTAGATTAAATATAAATGTAAATGGTTTAAAAATAATTCTCCGCTGTGCTTAAAGGTCAGAGGAACTCCCATAAAAAATTTGAAGTCATTTGGAGTTAATTTGACCACTCAAATGGATTTTTAAAGTTAAATGATATTTTTGATATTTAAATAATTATAATAAATAAAATACAAGCTAGAAAATTATGAGATTAGTTTTGGGAGTTCTTTATGATCAGAGCAATATAAGAAAAGTAAAATTGTAATTAAAATAAAATTTTTATTTTTAAGGCTACTTTAAATATTTTAATAATTAAAAATTCATAAAAATCATGAAAGTGATAAAATTTATGAAAATGTTCTAAATTGTCTCATATTCACTTAGGAGTAATTGAAATAATTTTCTTAATTTTTTAAGTAAAGTTATTAAATTTTAAAGGGTTAAAAATAATTCTTTAAGCTTAAAAATGGATTTTTCTTATGTTCCCATTAAAATAATTGTAATAATTGAAATATAAATCACAAAAATATGAAATTTGTTTCTTTGGATTTCTTGATCTCAGAGAGATTAATGAAAAATATAAAACCTAATTTTCCAATTAAAAAATATTTTATATTTAATTAATTCTCTAAAAATTAAATTAATTATATTAATTAAATTAAAATTCAAAAAATCATGAAATTTAGTCACAGTGGTCATCTTGTCCAAGTGACCCTCCAATAATTTTTCTAAGAAAAAAAATTTGTTTTGATCAAGTTGTTGAATTATCTTTGAAAATCGCCATTTTGCATGAAAATAATTATAAAAATTAAATAAAATTTAGAAAAATCACATTTTCTCCTCTGATGTTTTAATTGACCCATAAGTGGGATAACATAAAAATTTCAAAGTCATTTGAGTTAAATTTGATTAATTATGAAGTATTAAGTCCTTAAGGGGCAAAGTTGTAAATTTGAAGAATTTAGCCTTAATTAATATTTAGGTTTAATTAAAGGGTAAATGGGTAATGAATGGTCTTAATAAACATGTTACAATGTTTGACACATGAAGGGATAAGTGGTAGAAACTCATCTCTGTTTTGTCATATTAAAGGATAAGCTTGTAATTTCTTTAATTATATTAATTTGGAAGATAATCAAAACTAAATGATCCTAAATTAGGAGTTTCATCCCATGAAAATGATAACTAATGATTGAAAACCCCTAATCAGTGGTTCAATGATAATTCAATCTTTTGATAAGAATCATAATCATAAAAGTCAACTTAACTTTTTTTCTAAAATATAAATATACTCATTAAAGTCTTAAGGGTCTTTACTAATATCAAACACTTTTTGAAACACTACAAGTCCAATTTTAAAATTATATTGGCAAAAATTCTTAATAAATTAACTTACCCCTAAGGGCCTTTACTCGCATAATTCATAAAGAAAATATCAAGTGGTAATTACCCCACTTTTTGGGATGATCAAAACATCAATATTCATTGAGCATAAGGGTATGAAATGAATGAATCATTTAATGAGTAATGATAAGTTTAAATGAACTCAAGAAAGTTCAAAAGGGTTGTGAAATATCTAGGTATTCTTTGGATCTTTTCACAACTCTTCTGAACATCTTGTAGGACAACTGAACCTATTATACTTATTAAAGGAAAACATCATCAAATGAAGAAATAAGACCCACCAAGTTATGACATAAGACTTAGTAGACCCATGAAAAATCTATCTATAGTCTTTACTGTTCTGCAATTTATAAATGAATATTGCAACTAATGTTTCTGGTGGAGGAAAGAGAAGACTCGACATGTACGCTTTTATAGTTTGTAGTACATTCTTTTCTTGTACTTTCTTCATTGTACTTTTCTTGCTTACAAGCTTGCATTTTAAATAACAATATCACCCAACATGAAAACCAAACCTTTTAGGATAGCCGCAAAACTAAAACCAAAAATCAAAATTAAAATAAAATAAGATAAAATTCACCGCCACAACAATCAAAATATAAAACAACTAAATTTTTAATCACAAACAAAACAAAATCACAAGTGAAATTAAATTAAAACGTCTCTTTGGTTGATCGGAAATCCCTCGGATGAGGCAAGCTACGGTTGTTAATGAGTTTCCCACGGTCTGAATGAAATTACTGAATTCATTTAATTGAATTCTGGACTAAGTGAATCTGAAGAAAATGATGGGGTCGAAATTAGGGAACCGTGAGATCCTAACTGGTATCGTCATAATCAACTTAAATATTCTCCTAATAAGATACTAAGATATCTCAATTTAAATATTTCTAAAACACGAAACTTTTCTCACCTCATCAATTTGACACTTCTACAACTAAATCTGCTACAACAAGGAGCTTGGAGCATGTATTGTGGGCAGCACGGTTATCTTCAATAACAAAACTCTTTAGAATAAACAACAAGCCATAGAACTTCGAGGTATCTTGCCTAGTGCAGCATAAACCCTCACTTTATCCCTTGTGCATTTGCACTCCGTGCAACATAAGCCATATCTCGCCTTTCGTTCCGAGATTGTCATCGAATATGACATAAATCTTATCTTCCAAGCTATTCACATGATGGATATCAAGTGAACGTAAGCCCTAAATAATAAAATTGGCATGATGAAACATCGGATAAATTATCTCAAATTAAAGCCTGAGCAAAGAACTTATGATGATACTCTTCGATCCTTAGATTTATTTCTTTTAATTCATCCACCGTTGACTTGATCTCTTCTTCGAATGCATCTTCTATTTTGGACACTTCGGGATCACTTTTTCTTCAAAGCAACATTCATTCGATTCACCAGTAATAATCAAGCAAAGGCCCTACCGTGTCGAAACAAAAGCCATCTTTCGATTTAGAGTTTCGATTTTTAATGTTCCACAATTTCTCGAAGAGGCGCAACCTTTCTTTTGATAACTAACTAGGCACTAAACCACGTTGAGCAAGCTTTTGAACAAATGGAGAATAATAGCCAGAAGGTAATTCCATTAATTCATTTAAAACGTCATGTCTAAATTTACATTGATTTCAAAATTGGAAGAAGAAGAACCACGACAGAACTTTATTGGTTTTATGCCTGCACCACGTACTTCCTTGAACTCCAAACCCTCGACTTCATGAGAACGAATCGACATAAAGGTCATGGCTTGTACGTAGTGGTTAATCCTATCATACATTGACTTGTACTCATTATTTTCTTCCTCTTCTTCCAAAGAAATCTCGAACCGCGGTGTCTTCTGGTGTATTGTCATTGCATTCTTTTCAATCTTTTCTTCTTCTGAGCTTTCTTCAAACTCAATGTTGATTGTCGAACTCCTTTCTTCAACAATCTTCCAAACTCTTCCTCGTTCTCGTCTCCGTCCTTAATCTCGGATGTGATGACAAAAAGAGTTTCCACCTTCTTGTTTTGGAGAAATGGTAGAAGATCATTGAATTGGAATCTGACGATCCGGCTCTTGTAATACTTTTGAATCTTCCTCTTTATTCGGCACTTCTCTGGAGTCATGGGAGCATAGTAGGTAGTGTCTTCATGGATGCGGATTTTGTGTACTGAAAATGGTTGCAAATCTCTTTTTATGCACCGTTCTTTTCCTTCTTCAAAATACTATATGCACTGGTGCAAAGATGAAGGAATCATCTTATACTCGTCAATCCAAGGTCGACCCAGTAGGGCATTGAAAGAAGTTTCTGAATCAATGATATGAAATTTTGCAGTGTTACTAGATCGCCAATTTTCATAGACAATATTATGGATCCGAGAGCTC
>JAKZJZ010002517.1:0-15914 GCA_022702705.1 Papilionanthe hookeriana x Papilionanthe teres
TTATGATTTGAACTTTGCTTAGATAATCTCAGATTAAATGAGATTGTATGTTGATTATTATGTCTCAGCATTTAGAGTATTGTGGTTTGGATTGCAATGCTGAGTTTTGAGAATTTGAAGTATTTGATAAACTATTATGTGTCATAGAGTGTGAAGTTTGTAAGTTTCATGGATTTCATATATAAAGTTATGTTGTTTCTGTTGTGTGAATTTTTTTTGTGAGTTTAGAGTATCTAATCTTCATCAATTATATCAAACTAAGTGATCGGAACATTTAATAGTGCCAAATCTATGTTGAAAATGATTTGAAAATTTAAAATATCGAAAATAATTGGACTCTCGCCGACAGTGAGAATAGCTCGCTGAAAGCGAGAAACTCGCTGACAGCGAGATCTATCTCGCCGACGGCGAGATTTTCCCGAAACTTTGGCCTATGTCAATAAATTAGCTCGCCGACAGCGAGATCGCAAAAATGTACTAAATTTTGACCAGTCAACTGACACTATTCATCATCCTGTTGACCTCATTTTTGATAAGGTCTTCTCTTCTCTCTTTAGTACTTAGGATCTAGCCTTAGGCTTTTCCTTTGACTATCTTAGAGGACTAGAATTGGGACCCGCCTTTTAGAAATTCAAACCACTTCTAAACTCCCTACAAACTCCACAAACTTGACCATAGACCCCTAATCACCTAGAGGGTTGAAATCGAATGTGGAAGTTTAAAGGATGAGTTCCTATAGGACTCTTTGGCCTTAGAGCCGCCTACGGGTGGCCTGGTCTGGTGAAGGGGCTGACTTACACTACACTTACACACTACATTTCCACACACTTCCTAAAACCACACCCATACCCAACTTAACCTCCTGACTCATGTAGGTGATTCACATGGATGGTCCTTAACCCCTAAGCCCTTGGCTAAGAGGGTTAGGAACAACATAGTGAATGCCTCAAATGAGTCCTCTCATGGCTCATATGGGCTTGAGATGGCTTCATGGCTCAACCAAAATGATTTCTTTCCACCTAAATTCACCCAATCTTCAATTTCCCAAATTTTCGATTTTTGACCCCGAGACCCTACACCTCTAAACCTACCCAAAACCCTTGAAATTACCCAAATTTTTGCAAAATTTCCAAATTACCCAAAATTTTCTAAAATCAATCCCAAACATCTCCACATCACTCAAATTGATCATCCATACCCAAAAATACCAAAGATTCCAAAAATACCCCCGATACCCTCCAAATAACCCAAAATACCCTTCTTGGCCTAAAAATCCAAAAATTCAAAAAATTCCCAGAAAATTCCAGAAAATCCCAAATATTCCCAATTTAATTTTGTCCACCTACACCATGGGCCAATTTTGTCAATTTACCCTACTTTTGTCAAAACCCCCAATTTGACCCATTTTAATCCAAAGTGAACCCAATGTCAAACCAAACCTACCCAATTGACCCCAATTTTGGTCCAATTCAATTCTAAACTTCAATTCAACATCCCCGATACCAATCTAGACCAAATCCAAGTCCAATTTGATTGACATTTGGATCCAATTCCACTTTTGACCTTAAGGCCCATTTTTGACCTAAGCCCGAACCTAACCCAAATGAACCCAAACCCCAAAAATCAAAGCCCAACCAAAGTCAAAACCTCTTTGAAACACTCCCATAAACACTTCTCGACAATAATTCTACATCAATTTCAACCCTAGCCCAACATTGGCCCAACTTGGCCCACTTGGACCTATATTGGCCCATTCACCAAAAGAATCCAAATCCAACCCAATTCAAGCCCAAACTACCCCAAATTTGCTTCAAGTTACTCATGACACATCCATGAGCTAAACCCAACAATTATTTGGCCCAACCTTTTACAAAAATTTTCATCCATGAACACATTCATAAACTTAAAAGCCCACTTCCCTTAAACCCTTCTAAAAGCCCATTTCCTTCAAAATTCAAAAGCCCAAATCTACCCTAAAGCCCACATGACATCTCCATTTGTCATCCATTTAATTAAATCCATTACCTAAGTCCTAAAATCATCATTGAATTATTCCAAATGAAGCTTCATCCAAATTCCATCAAATTACCAAAAATTTCTTAAAACCCATTTTTATGAAATTGACTCAACTTTCCCCAAGCCAAAGACAAGCCATGCAAGCCATTGACAAGCCACATGAAGCCATGGGAGGCTTGACATGTGACCATGCCATTAATGGTAAAAGGAGGGGCTCCTTTCCTAATCTTTCATTAAGCCTTTTTACCTTAAGCATGTCGCACACTAAACCATGTTTAGCCACCTCATCATGGATAGAGACCACACCACTCTCTCTTGGCCGACCCAATCGATCCTCTCGGCCCAAAATCGGGCCATGGGGAGGTGAACCAAGCCCAAAAGGTGGGTTGACCCATTTGGACCCAAAATAGGCTCATCCCCATTCCATTTCAATCCAACTCCTTTACACATGGCAATTGCCAATTGATTGCACAAACCTCCGGCCACGACCCACCTGACCACGAGGGTGACCCATGCACAGCCGGCCGGCCACCGGGCCGCCGGAAAACACCATGGCCGAGAGCTCGCATGTGAGCCAACATTGAAATTCTCACTTGCTCGAGCTGCCCCATCCACTAGTGGTCACCATGGCTGATCTTCTCCTCACCGGAGCAGGTGATCCCAAGCCCTAACTCTCCACGGGAGGCCCTCCGCCCTCTCCTATTTAAACTCCACCCCTCTCGGCCATGAGGGGAGCCAAGCACAAACCTTGCCAAAACTGCGCCAAAATTGTTCCGGACCCTTCTCCACTCTTAGAGCACTTGATCCCAGGTGAGATCCCCTGCCATTTCTCCTCCGTAAGCTCGATTTCGAGTTGAAATTCCACCCAAAACCGGGACACTTCTCCACGAGTGAGCCAATTCCCAAATTGATTGGCTCTACACCTTCACCGGACCGAGGGAAGGTGTCCACCATCAAAAGCCCCATCTCCGGGCCACCCGGTTGCTCCGGACCTCCAAGCTTTGTGATCGGGCTTGGTCGAAATCATATCCGGACAATTCCCAGGACCGGGAGACTTCATCGCGGAGCTTGCGGGACCCGATCGAAGGTGCAACAACTCTCGGATTGAAGCCACACTTCTCCGAGCTAAGGTATGAGTTAACTCTCCATCCCGAGCTTCGGAGATTCTCCATTTCAAATGCCTTAGTTTCGATGCATGTTAGCCGTATAGATGTGTTCGTCTCTTCGAGACGAATCCATAGAGTATAAGAACGTAAAAATCCATTGAGAATCGAGTGAGATCTTAGGGATTTAGTGTGGACGGCTCTCGGGTGAGAACACTTGGGGACGATGAACGGATGTCGTCCATTCGATACACGCGCGCACGGACGGCCGGGATTGCGTCGGACCGGGAGACGGTACGAGAACCGCGGGGCCCGGGCTGCGCGACTCGGGTGGCGGCGTCGAATGGGAGCGCGACGCGTGTGCGTTCGGAGGCTGCCGAGGTTGACGCGGCGCCGCGTGGATAAATAGATAAATAGGGTATTTTCTTATTTATTTAATTCCCTAAACTTCAAAAATTCATATCTCTGTGTAGGAAAATCACAAAAATAAAATAAAAATACCCTCTTGCTCGAGTGAAGAGAGGAGAATAATGTGGAAAAGAAATCACTTAATTTCATCAAATATTTTATTTTTTATAATTTATTTACTCTCTGCATTGTTTTAATTCTCCATGCATGCATACAATTCACCATGGCATGAGACCATAGGGCTTTTGAAGCCTCTGAATTTGGGAACATTCCCTGAATTTTCCAAAGTCGGAGGCCATCCTATGAAGAGTTCTTGATTTTTCAAGTTCAGGTCAACTGTTTTGAGTATTTTAATTCCGAGTAAATAGCATGTTGTGAAATAAATTCTAGGAAAATTTGGTGATGTTCCTTATGACCAGAGAACCCTAGGAAAAATAGGTTTTGACTTAGTTCATTTAAAACAACCCTAATTGGCTTAAACACCCAAAATAGGTCTTTAATTAATTAGAATTAACCAGGCATCAAATTGACTTGAAATCAATTCTCCACTGACCTTTAGGATCAGAGGAATCCACCATAAAAATTTGAGGTCAATTGGACTTGGTTAACCCCACTAATTGGGTTGATTAAGTCACTTAGCCATTTTAAACTTTAAAAATTCATAACTTTTAAAATACTTTTCAAAAATTCACTAAATTGGTTTTGGAGCCTCTCTGATATCAGGGGAACCTAAGAAAATTAAAATTTCAATTTTCAGAAAAAGTTGATTTTTAATAATATTTTAATATTTTAATAATTAAAAAATAATAAAAATCACAAAAATAATAAAATTCACCAAAATGTCACATTTTGAATTTTAATCACTTAGGAACAAACCCCATATTTTTCCTAAGTCTATTTAGTGAGATATTAAGTTTTAAAGCCCTAGGGTAATTTTAAAATTAAAAAAATGTATTTTCTAGCATTTTCACTAAAATAATTACAATAAATCATAAAAAAATCAGAAAATTGCAAAATTTGCTTCTCTGGTTTCCTTGGTATCAGAGAGATTTTTGAAAAATATAAAATCCATTTTTCAACATTTATTTTATTTTTAAATTAATTAACACTCCAAAACTCAAAATAATTATAATAAAAATAATATAATTCAAAAAATCACCAAAATTGGTCCAAGTGCTTCTCTGGTCATTAGGAATGTCCCCTAATTTTCTTAAGGACAGAAACTTTCCCTTGGTCATGTTATTAAATTTTCCTTGAAAATCTCTATTTTCCACCAAAAATAATTATATAAATAAATTAAATACAGAAAAATCACATTTTCTCCTCTCATGTCTTTATTGACATATGAGTGAAGTCACATAAAAATTTCAAGTTCATTTGGGTTCAATTTAGTGAGTTATGAAATTATTAAGCTTAAAGGGTAAAATGGTAATTAAACTTTTAACCCTTAATTAAAACTTTAGGTTTAATAATAAAAATCAACAAGTAAAATATTTGATCTTAATCTGATTTGGATGATTGAAATTTAAATAATTAAAGGGTAGAAATCCATTAAATAATTTTAAAATGATTAAACTTTAATTAAATAATAGATTAAATTTGGAGGAATAATAAATTGGAATTATTAAAATAAGGGATATTTATTAGGAAGAGATTTATTCTTTAATTTAAAAAATCCCTAAACTAATTATATCATTAATACTCAATTTTTAATTAAAATGATAACTCAAATTTAAAATATTAAAAGACTTAATTAAATTATTAAACTCTTTTAAAATTTTAATTAAAATTAAAAATAAAGCAAATTAAAGATAAATTAAATTAAAATTAAATTAAATTTAACAATTAAATTAAATTAAATTAAATTTAATAATTAAATTAAATTAGATTAAATAATTAAATTAAATCAAATTAAACAATTAAATTAAATTGAATTAAATTAAATTAAATTAAATAAATTAAATTAATTAAATAAAATTAAATTAAATCAAATTAAATTAAATTAAACAATCAAATTAAATTAAATTAAATTAAATAAATTAAATTAAATTGAATAACTAAATTAAATTAAATCAAATTAAATTAAAGTTAAATCAAATCAAATTGATTAAACATCAAATCAAATTAAATTAAATTAAATTAAATTAAATTAAATTAAAACTCAATTAAAATTAAATTAAATTGAATTAAATATAGCATCACCTAAAACGAGAAGAAAATAAATTTAAAAACAACTTGAACACTATTCCAAATTTAAACTCTTTAACTTAAACCAAATCATTTGAATACTAACTTACCCTTGAAAGCTTTAGTTATTATAACTCCTAAATAAAACATTAAATGAAGTGTCACTTCACTCATAGGATATTCAAATGTCCTAGTTCATCGAGCAAGTTAACAAAACTTGAAATTCTTGGACGATTAATTCATTTGTATAATTAAATTCATTTGGACTTAAAGCAATCCTAGAAATATTGAAAAGATGTTTAAGATCCTTCTTAAGCACTTTCTCGATATGATAGGACATTTATAAGAACAATTGGACTTAATTATCCTTTGATGAAGAAAATCGTCCTTAAACTAAAACACGAAGAACCTAGACGTCATAGGAAATGACTAAGCTATAGGATTAGGAATTTGGTAGAAAACCATAACCTTTCCCTTAGCTTTACTAGGAACTTGCTTAAATATGCTAATTGTGTTTTAAGTGCAGCTTGGGATGACGGGAAGACCCTCCGGGTACGCATTTGTATTATTGCGATTTACTTTTCTGCAATTTATTTTCCAATGATTTACATTATTGCAATTTACTTTATTGCAATTGCGTTTATTTTTCTTGCATGATAAAACAAGCTGTTGCATGAAAACCCACACCTTTAGGATAGCCCCTAAAACTGAAACCAAAATTAAGTTAAAAGTCATTGCAAGATAAAATTCATCGCCACAACATTCCAAAATATAAAACAACTCAAAATTTAATCACAAACAGAACACAAAACTACAATTACAACTAAATTAAAACGTCTCGTTGGATGATCGGGAATACCTCGGATGATGTAACCTTACGTGTTGCTAACGGGATTTCCCACGGTCTAAATGAAAGTGTGGAACTCATTCGGTTGAGTTTAGCAAATTCATACGGACTAAGTGAATCCGATAAAAATAATGATGCGGAAGGATGGAACCAGTGGGATCTTAACCGGTGTCGTTATAATCAACTTTAAGATTTGTTTTAAATAAAACATAAAAAACACACTGGAAATTAAGATTTTCTCTAAACCAAAACACTTTTCTCAACTCTCGATTTATGATTTCTAAAACTAAACCTCTGCAACAACCAGGAGTTTGGAGCATGGTGGGCGACACGGCCATCGTCGTCGGCAAAACTTGAACCTACTTGAGCAAAACTTTTCTAGAATTAAATAACCAAGCCATAGGACTTCGAGGTAGCTTGCCTAGTGCAACATAAATCCTCGACTCTTCGTTAGGCATTTGCATTGCAAATTAAGCCCTAGCTAGGTCTTAGGATTCCGAGGTAGTCGTCCGATACGACAATAAACCCTCACATCTTCTAAGTTATTTGTTTGATTTTATCATACAAATATAAGCCTAATTAATTAAAATTGGCAAGATTGAAATATCAAATAAACATTAGGACTTTCCTAAATTCGAAGCGAAACAATAGGATAGTCGGGAAATTATCGAAGTTCACTTCGAATCGGTGATTTCTCCTACCTCTCTTCCTTTGGATTCACAAAACAAAATGTTCCAAAATTTGATCCATTCCTCATTGAAATTCCAAAATTCAATCTTTGAAAACCTTAAACTTTGAAATTCTTGAGAGCGGAATTATTGGTTATTATCGAGAGTTTTCTTAGGTGATTCCCGTCACTTAAGATGTAATTAACTATAGGGGCTTGCCCTTATAGGGAATTTTAAAGAACCCGAGGTAATATAAACCCTGTTTAATGTTTTCATATTAAGCGGGGAAACTTGTCGGCTTATAAAATTGGTTCGCGGACCAAACGGATGTCACTAATCTTCTAGTTTATTTAATCGAGCCCCACCATCAAGCGGTGTGTCTATCCTTAGGGATAGATACACGGTTTGTGGTGCGGTGCTCGTTTATATAAACTATTTGGGATGTGAGGTCGGTTTAATCTCATATCTTAAAACCTTCAAATTTAAAATTATTTTCAAAATCAAATACTACTTTTCAAATTATTTATTTTAATTAAATTAAAAATTCGCCGACAGATTTCGTTAGGCGACCCCTCTTCAAAATAAAACACGACCTAAAAATATGCGACGAGATTTACGGCGACTCCGTCTGAGGACTATTCCTCTCTCCATTATAATCAAATAATTCTACTTTCAAAAATCGGTAGTGTATCCATGTCCACTAATGGATCGAACTACCCTTCTTTCCGTTGGAATACTATGTTCATTTCTATCTTGAACAAGTATAGCCAACATTCTCTCGGATTTAGGAGCCACTTGTTTAGACACCCCTAAGCGGAGAGGTTCCGAGATCCTTTACCTCATTTACGAGGTGGGGTGGACCCCAGATAGGTGTTAGTTTAGGAGTGATCCTTCGAGTCGGGAAGTCTTGCTTAAGACTTTCTTTTCCTTTACGAATCGGATTCCTTACCTTCTCACACCTTTGAACATTCCGTTCTAAAATAAACAAAACCCTCTAATAAGTGATTCTTTTAACAAATGATTCTTTTTTATAAATACATGAACAAAGAATGAGTTCGGACTCTTTTCAATTCCTTTCTTTTCGTCACGAAGAAAAGAAGCATAACTTGGGACCGACAACCGGAGTCTACCTTGCGAAATGGAAGCCCCGAAGCGATTTTCTCCTTCACCAACGGATTTGGACTTCGCTATGCTATAAGGATGAGCTGCGCGACAATGGGGTCATCCGATTTGGACGAGGATTTAGCTACGAACGTCAAGGTCACCGATGTCTCCCTCTTTGCACTGACAAACAAGGTATCTGAAGTTGAGGAACCACTGCTTGAGTTCAACCTTAGGTCGACCCAAGAGTTTCCTCCCCTGCAAAGGGTCCCGACTAGGAGGAGTACTGTTGTCCACGGGAGGAGCATTCTCACTACCCCATCTGGTCTAGTTGTTTACTGCACCTACCCCGACTTACGCCAAATCGAAGGGGAAAGAAATCCGGAACTATGGTAAACACGTTACTCGTGGAGGGTACGGATCTTCTGTAAGACCTTCGTCTTCGAAATCGGGTCCGGTTCGAAGATTCCGTCGGCGACAAAGACCCCAAGAAGAAATAGAAATAGAAGGATCGCCGGGGAAGCCGGAAGCTGCCGAGATTGCCTTCTGGAGGAAATTCCGAGTTGCCGAGAATATACACCGCTACCAGAATATACACCACTGCCTGACTACATACCACTTTTGGGAGGAAGCGAGGTTCCATCCCCTCTCGCCGCGAGAGGATGAGGAGAATGTTCGAAAGATTGCTTGCCGCATTACCACGGCCCGCATACTACAACGATAGCCGCAAGAAAAGAACTAGAACTACGCCGTTTGCTCGACTGCGAGCTTTGGTAGAAAAGCTAGCAAGGAAGGAAAATTGCCCCGTGTCGGAAATTCTACGAAGGATAGGACGGACACCGGTCAAATCCCGTCTTGGACCCCGAGTAGAACCCGCCATCATGATAGAAAAGCCAAGCAAGAGAATGAAGGCTAGCCCGTCTGTCGTAGTATCAGGATTACAGATTAGGGAGGATACCACCTTCCAGGCATTTGGCCGACGGACCATGCGGTCATGAGACCTTCTGCTGCTAGAAGGATGGTGTGGCGTCCCACTACGGGGCGATTGAGATCGAAACGACGGCCGAGAGAGAAAGTCTCGCCGGGAGGCTGGAATCGAAGAAAGTGCTACTTGCGATGAAGGGGACTCGTGAAAAAAGGACCCGGCAACCATCGCATGACAACCACGAAGATACACGAAGCTCCGCTAGAAGATGCCATGGAAAAGTTGAGAACCGACATCCGACGGTTGGCAAAAGAAAGAGAAGAAAAGTTCGGAGATGAGATCGACTCATCGGAATTCATGGACAACGAATATGCGAGAAATCAACATGGTTGAGACACGAGCTTCATCATCTTCTCGAGGTGCTCCTGCAGCCGCAGAAGAGAGGAGCCGGGCCGATGAAGAGACGGCTTCGGGAAAAGGACGACACGATCGCTCGAATGGCGAAGAGGATGGAAGAGATGGCCATAGCTGCGGCCACTCTCCAGAGTCAAGTACAACCACATAGAGAGACACCCCCGAAGTCATTCACATCGTAGACGGAGGAAAGGAGATTACATCCGTCGATGGGGATGACCGAGTGAAAAAGGATACAACACAAAGTATGATCCACGAAAAGGATATCAAGAACTTGGTAGAGCGGCGAGGTGCGAGAAGCCCTAGCACAATCGAAGAACGGGACATCCATTCGGACGGGTAGACCTTACCGGAAGAATTCGACGACTGTCCGATACCCGAAGGGCTTCGTACCACCTCTGTTTAAGACCTTCGACGGAGCAGGGAACCCCCGACGAGCATGTTGCACACTTTCGTGCCGAGTTGTTGCAATGCCGGCGGGAGCGATGCGCTACTCTTCCGACGAGTTCGTTAGCGATCATGTCGGGGAATCGCCTTCGGCCGGTATGCGGAATTGCCAGACGGTTCGCGTGAAGACATTCTCGGAGCTAGAGAGCCTCTTCATTAAGCGATTTGCGGAGCTCGGCACCACATCACTATAGGTGATTTAGTGGTAGAGAAACAAAGGCCGAATGAAACTCTGGTGGATTACATACTTCGATGGAGAAATTTAAGCATGAAGTGTGAACCACAACTGCAAGAACAACATGCGGTCGGCATCTTGCTTAAAAGCATTCACGGCCCGATAGCACTTCTCCTCGAGGGATTCACTATTAAGACTTTTGAGAAGTTGTTAAGCAAGGCCGGAAGCTTGCAAGAAGAGGCGAAGCAATTAAGTTTTGCCGACAAGACGGACGAGCGAGAGCCGGTGAAGACTTTCGAGAAGAAATGCGGGATCGTTGCGGCGGTTGACAAAGGCAAACAACCGATGCAAATACCACCGAACGGCCGCGGCAACCACAACAAAATTACCGAGCAACCCGGTCCGGCTATCGGTCGTCTCCGCGGTATGAACAACCGTCTCGTCCGCAACGTACATTGAGGGAGCTTCGAGCGAGAGAATATCCGTTCAAGAATGAAGCGATGCCAAAGATGTTCCGTAGCTTAATGAAAACTCCAGATTTCCAGTGCCAGAGCCCAAAAGACCGGAGGAAGTCAACAAGAAAGGTGATCCCGACTTTTGCCCCTACCATCGGATGCTTGGGCACAAGATAGAAGACTGCATTACCTTTAAAAGTTGGCTCGACGACAACCTTCGGAAAGGAAATATAACAATCCCGAAGGAGTACATGAAGGAACCCCGGAAAGGAGGTTCCGTCGATGTTATCTCAGCCGATCCCGTCATCCCGATAGATCACTATGCAGGCGACGATGGATGGACTACCGCCTGGACGAGATCTTCGAAGAAGATTTTAGACGACATCCGAGCCGCCTCGGTGCGAGCTTCAATTCGGAGTTCGAGACCTGTTAAGCCGGTACTATCACTTGCGATAGAAGAACCACCTCGACAGGAGACAATCGAAGAGAAGAAGAAAATTGACGAAGAAGAGAGGACCGAGACTCCTAAGGCTAGACTAGGGGCTGCTTATCCTAGGATAGTTGTTTCCGATTCGGGGGAGAAATCCCTCGAACCTGCGATTTTGTATGATTATCTCGCTCACTTCGGTGGGATCATATAATGATAAGGGTGATGGCGTTGGCTACGTTTTGATCGTTTCTAACGATTACGTAACTAGCGACAATCCGAGGCGTCGATTTCGATACCAATAACAATTCTCAAATCATACAAGATCTCGACGATCAAAATGACGAAGAAGACATCCATCGAGGAGGCTACGAGAGCTCAACGAAGCAACGGATCTATGCGTGAGTTTCGAGGAGCTCCGGTTACGATAGAGTTAGAGCCTTCGATTTGGAAGATAATCCGGGAAGAGCCGGTCATTCCGATTCGGGAGGAGACACGAGCAAACTCGATACTAGATTCGGAAGAAATTACGAAGTCAGCCTAAGAAGTGGAAAAGTTCTACCTCCGAGAATGGGTCCAAAAGACAAAGGAAAGCGGTGGTTGTTCAAGAAGAACCAACCCCGGCGGAAGACATACCCATTCGAGAAGAAGCCGAGACGCATGGAGAACAAAGTGGACTACAACGTGCTAGCCCATCTTAGGAAACTACCGAGCCAGGCGAGCATTTACGATGCTCTCATCTTATCAAAGGAGATGAGGGAAGCTCGATCGAGGCCTTACTTGATCCGGAAATTTGCTTAGCTCGAATGGCCGGAGATTCCTTAGATGAGGTTTGCTCGTTAAAGGAACGACGAGGTGTTACCTTCACGGACAATGACCTACTTACTTGGGACGACGAGATCACGACCGACCGTTGTACATTTCGGTTACAATTGGGAAGTTTACGCTCTCCGGAGTATTGGTGGATCCGGGAGCATCAATCAATATAATGAGTCTTCGAACACTAGCATACTTGGAAATTGATGCTCGTGAGCTCGAGGCCGACAAAATGTTATTAAGAGGATTCAACCGAGAAAGGAGAAAGAGCCCTCGGGTCAATAACGCTACGATGAAGACCGGTGACTTAGCAAAGACAACCGCAAAATTTCACATAATCGATTCGAAACGTCGTTCAACGCTTTGCTGGGCCGACCATGGATACATGAAAACGAGGATGGTACCATCATCTCTACACCGGTGCATCGAAGTACTTACGATGGAGGGGAACGAGTGCATCAAAGGTGACTTACAACCATTCTCCGTACATGAGATTGGAATCCATGAAGATGCGGCTTATTATGCACCGCCGAAGAAAACAATCTTCTCCGGAGATACCGTAACAAATGAAGCAAAGAAAGTTCGAGACAACGAAGAACACTGAAGTTCTAGTCCAACGGTCACTCACCACTCCCTTCGGCGAGATGGTGAAGGTTTCTCCACGACTCGCATCCGAGGTCGAGGCCGGGGACGAGGCCGTGGTAGAGACACTAGGACAATTGGACGAGAAGAAACCAGCCATCAATGTTGATTGGGATGATAGTTCGAAGAAGAAAAAGAAATCGAAGCAAGAAGCGACGACAATAAGTCGAAAGAAGCCGCAATACAAGATCTCCCTCGAAGATGAAAAGAACGAAGAATACAAATCAATGTACGAGAAGATTAACCACTACGTACATACTATGACCTAACTCCGATCCATTCTAATAAGATCGAGGGTATGGAGGTCGAAGAGGTACGTAGTGACGGTGCAAAGCCGATCAAATTCTACCGTGGTGCTTCTTCCTCCAAAGCTGAAAATAATGTACAATTCGAAGATGTCACTTCATCGGAATTAATGGAATTACCTTTTGAGTGGTACTCTCCTGTGTTCAAAATTTAATTCAACGTGGTTTCTTACCTCGACAATGGACAAAAGGCCAATCACAACATTTTGAAAAGTTATGGAATAACTCCGGTCGTCCTCCCGATTCAAAGTATGGACTCGGATTCGGCACGGTAGGGTCGGTTGACGATGCGAATTTTGCTTGGTTGTCACTTGCAAGTCCAATGAAAGCTGCATGGAAACTACGGACGAACTCGAAGATTTACAAATTGGAGACGCTCCACAGAATTCGAAGAAGAAATTAAATCCACGATAGATGAGTTAACGGAAGTTAACTTAGGTACTAGCGAAGAGCCTAGACCTACCTTTGTTAGCTCCTTACTCGATAAAGAAGACTCCGAAGAAATAATCAAGTTATTAATGGAATTTAAAGATCTGTTTTGCTTGGAGCTACGATGAAATGTCGGGATTAGCCCCGAGAGGTTGCGGTCCATAAGCTAGGAGTGGATCCTACTACGTTCCGGTCGGACGAGGTCCCGAGAAGAATGCGTCTGGAAATCGAACAACAAGTCATAGCCGAAGTTAAAAAGCTAATAGACGCTAAATTTGTCCGTGAAGAACAATACCCGACACAGTTAGCCAATGTGGTGCCGGTCGGAAAGAAGAATGGTCGGATCGGAATTTGTGTGGACTTCGGAGATTTAAACGAGGCATGTCCAAAAGATGAATTCCCTCTGCCGATTCCAGGCGATGATCGATATTGCTTCGACACATGAAATATTCTCATTCATGGATGGATCTTCGAGGATACAACCGGATAAAAATGGCTCCGAGAAGATGAAAAGCTTACGACATTCGAACGCCGATCGGAGTATTTTGCTACACGGTGATGCCATTCGGATCGAAGAACGCGGGAGCGACTTACCAAAGAGCAATGACAAGAATTTTTGATGATCTCATCCACAATCAAGTCGAATGCTACGTGGACGATGTCGTCATCGAAAGCAAAGTAAAGGAAAACCACCTGTATGATTTGAGAATTGTTTTCGAACGATTAAGACAATTTAACCTTAAGATGAATCCCTTAAAATGCGCCTTCGGCGTCACCTCCGGAAATTCTTAGGATTCGTTGTCCGACATCGTGGAATTGAAATCGATCCGGAGAAGATTAAAGCTATCTTAGAAATGCCGCCTCCCAAAACCTTAAAACAATTACGATCTTTTCAAGGGAAGGCGGCATATCTTCGACGCTTTATCTCGAAGCTCGTCGAGTAGGTGTCGGCCTTTCTCGGCACTAGTTAAAAAGGACGCCAAATTTATTTGGGAAGAGAAATGCCGAAGGCCTTCGAAGACATTAAACGATATTTAATGACACCTCCTGTCTTAGCGGCCCCGGTCTCGGAGTAGACCGGCGATACTTTACACCGCGGCTCTAGACGACTCCCTCGGAGCCCTGTTGGCAGGGTCGATGATGAGGGTAAAGAAAATGCTCTTTACTACTTAAGCCGTCGTTTACTTCCGACGGAAGTAAGGTATCCCGCAATTGAAAAGCATTGTTTGGCCACGATCTTCGCCGCTCGAAAGCTCGGGCACTACATGCTTTCTCATAAGGTCGACTTGATTTCGAAGTTTAATCCATTGCAATACTTGATGACTCGTCCAACACTTTCCGAGCGGACTTGCCGGATGGTCGATGATATTATTGCAATTCGATATAACTTTCGTGCCTCTGCGTGCCGTAAAGGGACAAGTCTTAGCAGACTTCCTCGCGAGCACACCCTTTGCCGGCCGAATCTCCTCTCGATGACGATGCGCCGGATGAACAAATAATGAACCTAGAAGACCTTGACGATCGACGTTGGGAATTATATTTCGACGGAGCATCTTCGGCACACAAAGACGAAGAATCGCAAGTGATAGTGCCGGTAAGGCGGGAATCGGGCTAATCTTTATAACACCGGAGCGGGGGATGTTAAGATACTCCTACCACTTGACGAGCCGTGTACGAACAACGAAGCGAGAATACGAAGCCCTCATAACGGGATTGGAATTAACCATTCGAATGGGGATAACGGACATCAACATCTACGGGGATTCACGATTAATCATTCGACGGATCGCCGGACAATACGGAATTCTTAAGCCGAGACTCGAACAATACTTCCGGTATGCCATACGAGTTGTTGGAACGGATTCCAAATGTGACAATCTACAAAATTCCTAGAAAAGAGAATGCTTTAGCAGATGCTTTAGCCCGTCTCGCAAAAGAATTTGCCTGTTTGCAAGATGAATCGGTGGAAGTGTCGGTTCACGGACGTCGAGTCCTATCGCGACTCGACATAGACACAATACACAAATCGAGAAAGCAAAAGAATCGGTTGCGGTAGTGACGGAAAACACGAGAAGATTGGCGACGGCCATTGATGAACTACCGCAAACAGGAAAGCTACCGGACGATGGGTCGCTGGCCCATCGGATCGAAAAGAACTCTGTCTTACGCATTAATAAACAACACATTATACATAAGGTCTTTTGATCGAATGTGGCTAAGGTGCCTAAGCGGGTACGAGGCCCGTGAAATTGTTAAAGAGGTGCATTCGGGACTACTGTGGCGCTCACCGGTCGGGTCCAAAGATGAAAATGAAAATTAAAAGACTAGGGTACTACGGCCCTCGATGATGGCCAGACTGCATGAAAATCGCCGAAGAGCTGTCACCAATGCCGAAGTGCACGGAGTGGTTCTACACCAACCTCCAAATGTGCTACACCCGACAATTGCGTCGTGGCCGTTTGAATGTTGGGGCACGGATATAGTGGGTCCGATAGAACCACCATCTTCGAAAGGACATCGCTTTATTCTTGCGCTCTGCATTACTTTTC
>JAKZJZ010002518.1:0-15908 GCA_022702705.1 Papilionanthe hookeriana x Papilionanthe teres
ACCTATTATTTTAGGGAGACCTTTTCTAGCTACCGGACGAGCTATGATCGACGTGCAAAAGGGAGAATTAACCATGAGAGTTAATGATCAAGAGATTAAATTCAATTTTCTTAAATCAATGAAGTACCCCGATAAAGAGAAATGTTATCGAATGGATATAATTTATTATTTAATCGAGAAACATTATCAAGAAAATGTAAAGTCATTTCGAAGAAAAATTTGAATTTTTAACCGATGAAAATGAAGAAGTAAAAGAAGAAGAGACTCATTTTATTAAAGATAACTGGGAAACTTTAGACATAACTTAAAATGATATACTTTTACCATCAATTAAAAAAGCCCCTGAACTGGAATTAAAAATGTTACCTTAAGATTTAAAATATGCATTTCTTGAAAATTCGTTAGCTTTACCTGTTATTATTTCTTTTGAGCTGAGTAAAGATCAAGAAGAAAAATTACTAGGTGTGTTAAAGAATTATAAGAAAGTTTTTTGTTGGACTATTGCTGATATAATAGGAATAAGCCCTTCCATTTGTATGCATAGAATTTTAATGGAAGAAAATTTTAAACCTACTATTTGAACCACAAAGAAGATTAAATCCTATCATGAAAGAGGTTGTTTAAAAAGAAATTGTTAAGTGGTTAGATGATGGTATTATTTATCCTATTTCGGATAGTCAATGGGTAAGTCCTATTCATTGTGTTCCGAAGAAAGGAGGTGTAACTGTCATTGTTAATGATAAAAATGAACTAATTCCTACAAGACAAGTTACTGGATGAAGAATTTGTATTGATTATAGGAAATTAAATGACGTCACTAGAAATGATCATTTTCCTTTACCTTTCTTGGATCAAATGCTCGATAAACTAGCTGGACACCCATAATTCTGTTTTCTGGATGGATATTCTGGTTATCATCAATTACTTATTGCTCCTGAGGACCAAGAGAAAACAACATTTACAAGTCCTTATGGAACCTTTGCTTTTAGAAGAATGTATTTTGGTTTATGTAATGCACCTGCAACTTTTCAAAGATGTATGATGCCAATATTTTGTGATTTGATTGGCAAAGGAATTGAAATATTCAAGGACAATTTTTTCAGTTTTTGGAAATTCTTTTGAATCTTGTTTGGAAAACATTTCCAAAGTTCTGAAAAGATGTGAAGAAACAAACTTAGTTCTTAACTGGGAAAAATGTCAATTCATTGTCATAGAAGGCATTGTACTTGGTCACAAAGTTTCACAAAAAGGGATGGAAGTAGATCAAGCGAAAGTGAAAATTATTGCTGAATTGCAATCACCTACTACTGTTACTGATGTGAGAAGTTTTTTAGGTCATGCTGGATTTTATAGAAGATACATAAAGGATTTTTCTAAAATTGCTAAACCTCTTTGTCATTTATTGGAAAAAGATGTGAAATTTGAATTTAAAAAAGAATGTATTAATGCTTTTAATATTTTAAAAGAAAAACTAATAACTGCACCTATCATTGTTGCACCTAATTAGGATAAATCTTCTGAATTAATGTGTGATGCAAGTGATTTTGCAATTGGAGCTGTATTAGGACAAAAATATGAGAAGGTTTTCAAAGTTATATATTATGCTAGTAAAACTCTCACTGAAACACAAAGAAATTACACTACCACTGAGAAGGAGCTTCTAGCTATAGTATATTCCTTTGATAAGTTTAGACCTTATCTTCTTGGTACTAAATGCATAGTTCATACTAATCATTCTGCTATTAAATATCTAATATCTAAGAAGGATTCTAAACCTAGACTGATAAGATGGGTTTTACTTCTATAAGAATTTGATTTTCAAATAGATGATAGAAAAGGAACTGAAAACCAAATTGCTGATTATTTGTCTAGAATTAAAAATGATATTATTTCGGAAGAAAATATAAATGAGAAATTTTCTGATGAATCTTTATATGTTATTCAAGGATGCAAAACACCTTGGTATGCTGATATTGTTAACTATTTAGTTAGCAATATTTTACCTTATGAATTGGATAACAAATTTATTAAGAAATTTAAATATGATGCTAAATCTTATATTTGGGAAGATTCTCATTTATTTAAAATTGGAAGAGATTCTATAATTCGAAGATGTGTACCTTATAAGGAAACTTTTGCTATTATTAAAAAAATGTCATGATTCCGATTTTGGAGAACACTTTGGCATAGATAAAACTGCATTTAAAATTTTAAATTCTGGATTTTATTGGCCTACCTTATTTAAAGATGTGAGACATTATGTGAAAACATGTGCTCGATGTCAAAGGATGGGAAATATATCTAGGAAGGATGAAATGCCTTTAAACTATATATTGGAAGTTGAAATTTTTGATATATGGGGTTTAGACTTTATGGGACCATTTGTTCCATCATCTAGAAAAACTTATATTTTATTAGCAGTTGATTATGTTTCGAAGTGAATTGAAGCTGTTGCTTTACCAAACTGTGATTCCAAAAGTGTTTCTAAGTTCTTAAAGGAAATGATATTTTCAAGATTTAGAATGCCTAAGGTAATTATCACTGATGGTGGAAGTCATTTCAGGAATGTAAGAATTCAATCATTACTACAAAAATTTGGAATCAAACATAGAATTGCATCTGCTTATCACCCACAAACAAGTGGAATGACTGAAGTATCAAACAAAGAAATTAAAAGAATTTTAGAGAAGACTGTTAATCCTAAAAGAACTGATTGGGTTGATAGACTTGATTCTGCATTATGGGCTTATAGAACAGCTTATAAGACACCAATCAGAATGTCACCTTACCGGTTAATTTATGGTAAACATTGTCACTTACCTGTTGAACTTGAACATAAAGCTTATTGGGCGATAAATGAGTTTAATTTTAATTTGAATGAAGCAAGAGAAAAATTATTGCAATTGAATGAGATGGAAGAGATAAGAAATGAATCATATGAAAATGCAAGGATTTATAAAGAGAAAATGAAGATGTTACATGATAAGAAAATTTCAGGAAAAATTTTTGAGCCTGGACAAGAAGTATTACTGTTTAATTCTTGTTTAAAACTTTTTCTTGGAAAATTAAGATCTAAATGGATAGGACCCTATATAATTGAGAAAGTATACCATTATGGAGATGTGGATATTAAAGACCCCAAAACAGGAAAATTTTTTAAAGTAAATGGATTAAGATTGAAGCCTTATTTGGGAGATATTAAAATGATTTATAAAGAGGCTTATGAATTGAGTCAACCTCGATTAAAGATTTACTTAAGTCGGGCCGACGACGTTAAACCAAGCGCTTTGTGGGAGGCAACCCATAATTATCTTTTGTTTTGAGTGTTTTTATGTTTTTAATGTAAGGTTATGCCTCGATCTTGACTAATTTTATATTACTTTAGAAAAATTTGATGCTTATAAGTCCTTGTTGACTTAAGCTGAAGATTATTTTGAAATATGTAAGATTTAGAAATTGGATCAATCTATTCTAAATATGAGTAAAAAGGAGATCAAGTTAACCTTCATTATGATTGCTTATAATTTGTGTTATTGAGTCTAGATTACTCTTACCAAGTATAATTTACCTATCTTGGAGAACGAAACTTTGAAATTTGACGATTAGGTGAAACGGAGTTGAACATAGTTCCGGCGCCTAGGCGCCAAGATTCGGCGCCTAGGCGCCAAGATTCAGCGCCTAAGTGCCCGAGTTAAACTATGTATCAATAGGTCTGGTGCCTAGGCGCCAGATTTGGAGTCTAAGCACTGCGGTTACTGGGTCATGCAAAAACCAAAAATTTTCAGTTTTTCACACGATTTTCACCTTTAAATCAACCCATCTTCATCCCTAACCATCAAGCAATCAAAGTTACGTCCATTACACTTCATTCTTGAGAGATTTGAGAAATTTTTGAAGAAATGGAAGGAAGAAATCTTGGAGAAGAGGCTAGGGACAAGGTCTCAAAGGATCCTCAACCCTACTTCAATGGTTTCATCGCGGTAAGTTTAGAGAAAATTTTTAGTCGCTTGGATAAGTTTGAAGCGGAGTTTAAAAGCATTGGAGATCACTTTCATGAGATGTTTTATCAGATTGAACATCTAGAATGGCAGATGAAACTTCAATTTGATAATTTTGCGGCTTATCAAGATGCTCAAGTTGAAATGTATGCGAAGAACAAGTGGATTGACGAAAAGACGGCTACTGATTTCCCGAGAGCGTTAGTGTTCTTTCCAAGCGGAATACACAATTTCCCTTATGAAGATTAGAGTATTCTGGTAATGAGATCGTTATTATCTGGTTTGTTGAGTCGTTGTATCGATGTAGTGAATCGATTGTATTTGTGTATTTGCTTTCATGTTCAATGTGTGTTATTTTTGCTTATAAATTGTTATGTTTGATTGTATATTAGGAACTTGAATCAAGGATGATACTTATCTGGAATATATTGAGCCAATATTGAAGATTATAAATGGAATTTAGTGAAGTTTGATTGAAACTTTATGTTTGATTGGTGGATTTAATATTTAATTTTTAAAATTTTTGGAAAATGTTTTGGAAGTTAGAAACTGAAGCCTTACTCTAATGTGAGTAATTGGAAGTTGAATTTATGAATTTTGGTGGAAAATTAAATTTAAAAATAATTTTTTGTGAAAGGCGAGTCTGGCGCCTAGGCGCCAGAATTCGACACCTAAGCACCGGTTCGGCCTATACCCGAAAAATTCCTTAAATACCCCCAAAAGCCATTATCGACACCTAAACCTTCTTCTTCCTCCAATTTTCACGAAAATCAGCTTTTAGAATCCATTTTGAGGTCAAAACATCAAGGATTTGGGCGTGAAACCACTCGATTTCTTCGTCTCATGGTCAAATCTACACTTTAAACCATTTATTTTCGATTTTTACCATAGATTTACCTAGGTTTTGCTAAGAACCAAGATTTTGAAATTTTTTTTTTGATTTTTAGTGATTTCTTTGGATCTTTAAACTTATTTTAAGTTTTCTAAACTTAAAAAGAGTTTAAATTTTTGATTCCTAAATTTGTTCTTGTTTTCTTTCACTTTTAGATGGCTCTGAAATCTAAATGCGGGAAGGCACGAGACAACTTCGATAGTAGCAAATTTTCTACTGCGGCTGCGCATTTTCGATTCCACGAATTTGCGACGTTGAGGAAGTTCATTTCAGAATGAAGTTTCTATCATCCGGGGGAGATGATTGAAAACACTATTGTTGCGCACAACTGGCAACGATTTTGTTATTTCACTGCTGTTGCTGTTATCTCTATAGTTTGAGAGTTTTATGCGAATTTTCTGGATGCCGAAGATTATGAAGTTTTTGTCAGAGGTGTCGAAGTAGGATTTACTCCTGAAAATGTTGATTTGTTTATGTACCTGTGTGGATTGATTAGTGTGAAGATTCTGTTGTTAGAATATTCTTAGTATATTGTGTTTGAGACTGAGATTAGAGTTAATTTATGATATGTTTGTTTCGATCTACTCGTTTAGTAATTAGTAATTTTGCTCTGCTTTTATTTTGTTTTAAATTTAGTATAATCATAAAAATTAGTCTGCTTACTTTTTATACCTGCTTCAATTTTATCTTTATTATTCATAAAAGCATGAGTAGAAGTAAATTTTTCTTTTTAAGATCGTTTTTACATACTTATAAAAATTTACTTTTTAAAATTATGATTTTCTTTCTCTCATACTTTCAAATTTTCATAGTATACCAAAACTTAAGTTTGGGAGAAGGGAAAATACATTCAAATTTTAATTTTATTTGTCCTTAAAGTGCTAATATTTTCTTAAAATAAAAACTTTTTAACATAACTTAAGGAATGAAGAATCTATTTAAGATCACTTTTATTTTTGAAATTATAAACAATTTAGTGAACTTAACCAAAATTTTAATAACTTTGATTGATTTTAAGAATAGATTTATTTAACTTAAAGAAGAATAAGATTAAGGAATTTTTCTATTCATGGTATAAATAATAGAATTTTAGATGTATTAAGTAATAAAAAATTATCACTTGACAAAGAAAAGATTGAAAATCTTTTGGAATTTTTATTATGTTATAATAATTAAGTGGAAATGTATAAGTTTTGAAAATATAAGTTAAGGATAGTGAAGTTCAAAATCATTAACAGGCTATCCAGATATAGTAATCCTCTCTATATGAAAAAAAAAGAAAGAGAAAAGAGAAGAGAGGAGAAGCTTCGAGGAAATGCCTAATAAAAAATCGGCTTCACTTGAATTATCTTATAGAAGGAAAACAAGTTACATATTTTACTTAATTTTTATGCATGAATCTTTATTTAAGAAAGGTTTTTCAAGAAGATCTTTTTCTTATAAATAATCTATGAGATCTTAATATAATAAACTTATATTAGTTTCAAAATGGATGAAAATTTGAAATCTTATGATTTGGTAGTTGAATATTCTTTAAATTCTTAAAATTAAACCTAGTTAGTCAAATTGGGTTAATAATTTACTAAAGACTTTATAAAATAAAAAATTATAAGGAATCTTAAATATTTATCTTTTATTCCAAAGGTTATACATTTTATATAATAAAAAGGGTTACTTGAGGACAAGTAACATTTAAGTTTGAGGGATTTTGATCCATGAAAAAAATACCTATTTTTATGCCTTGATTTTTATCAATATGCTTTAATGGAAAGTATTTTTGTGTTTTTGGATGTAGATGATGTAAAAATGTCCAAAAAAGGAAAAAGGGTGAAAAAGGAGCAAAAAGGAGCAAAAATGGAGCAAAATACAAGAATTATCAAAAATTATGGCCTAGCGCCTAGGCGCCAGAAGTTGGCGCCTAAGCGCCAGACCCGATACAGAAACTGTCAAGTTTTTGACGACTTTTGGACGATTATTTTGACGGAGTGAGCGGTTGTTGGACATTCTAGAAGACTGGCAGTTGTTCCTTGATAATAGGACATGTGATACATTGCATTTGGACGCTCCAAAACGGTTTTAATCGTGAAGAGGTGCGAGCCAAAGTGAAGAGGTGTGAAGAACTGGACGCAGTGTTCGGCGCCTAGGCGCCAGATTCCGGCACCTAGGCGCCAGACAGACCTTCTAGAAGATTCATTGAATTTGGACATGTTTTAAAGAGGTGTCTCAAGGCAACCCTTGAAGCCTATAAATAGGAGTCCACTCCTTCAGAAAAAAGGGCCCCCATTGTATCCCCTATCTCTTAGCCACTTTAGGATCTCTCATCCTTAGAGAGAGAAATAGAGAGAGAAATTTAGGGCCACTTTTATTTAGTTTAGTGAGTTTATTTTCAAGTTGTTGCATCTGGAGTTTATTACACTGTGGAGTCAGTAGGAATCAGAAGATCTGTAGAAGGAATATTTGAGAAAAGTATTTTATTTTTGATTCAAAGTTTATTTATTATGTTTTTCTGTTTATATTCAATGTGTTCTGAGTAGTTAGTTTACTTTCTTCCTTCAATTATGAAAAGATAAATAAAATAATATAAAATTGGATGGAGAATTGAAAATCAAAATATTTTCAAAACATTGTGATGATATTAATACCTGATCTTATTACTTTTTAAATTGGCCATTTAAATTGTTAAAACCTGTTGAAGAGTTTTGAGACCTAGAAGGAGAAGAACTCTTAACTTGTAGATGTCACATGAATCCTTGGGTAGTCGAAGGCCATGCACGGGCTATTCAAGGTGAAGTGCAAATAAATAAGAAGATAAGATTTAAAGGGCGTAGAATTGATAAGTTTTTAGATTGACAGACTAAATTCTTATAATTTGATTTATAGATAAGAAAAGGGTCACTGGTAGGGCCGACCATAGCCACCCTTGGACATCTAGTAGTGTGAGCCTAGATTAACCCATTCTACTAACAATACATCAGGACCTGATCTGTAGATTAGCCAATGTTCTTTGCGCCTTGATCAAAGGGTAAAGAATATGAATTCTTCTATTTGGCATAATACTATAAAATAGATTCTCCAACGAATATTAAATTATCATAAAAATCTTGGATTAATTGAAAGGAAGAATGTTGTTTGTTTTTATATTGTTTTCACAAAATCATTTTCTTATTATTGTTTTCTTTATCTGTATTAAAAGTAATTTATAGTTAGATTAAAATACAAAAAGATTTTGAAATACAATATTTAAAAATTTATTAACCTTTTTCCTCGTGGGATCGACACTGGGGTCTTTGTTTCAAAGCTCTTTATTACTTGAAACGATACGTATACTTGCGTAGTACCCAAAAAGTATATAAAATATTTTCCTTTAAAATTATATTTTGCTATATAAACATATATTTAAAAAGTATTAATCACTAACGGCCTAAGCATTCAGATAGCAATCAAGTTTTATTTAATGCTTATCGCCGTTAATTAAAATTTGGTACACATCTATATAACAAGTTATTCCGGGTCAAGTGTTTCGCGCCTTTGCCAGAAATTAAATTTTCTAGCAGTGGTAACAAATTCTTGTATTTGGAAATATAAAAATCGGGTCACCCAGTCAGATGGCGGCGTCGAATGGAGGAGCGCCGCGTGAGACTTCGGAGCTGCCGAGGATGACGAGACGCCGCGCTGGATAAGTAGAAAAATAGGGTATTTTTGATTTATTTAATTACCCTAAACTTAAAAAATTCATATCTCTGCATAGAAAAATCACAAAATTAAAAGAAAAATGCTTTCTTGCTCAGTGAACAGAGAGAATATTGTGGAAAAAGAATTAAGTTAATTTGTTGAGTCTATGATTTTTAATGATTTAAATGCTCTCTGTGATGTTTTAATTCTCCATTTTCATACACAATTCATCATGGCTGAGACCATAGGGCTTTTGTAGCCTCTATTCTTGAGAACATTCCCTGAATTTTCTAAGGCTAGAGGCCATCTCTATGGCAAGTTATTGATTTTCCAAGTTTATGTGTATGTTTTGGCATTTTAATTCTAATAATTAGCATGTTGATTAATAAATTCTAAAACAATTAGGGGGAAGTATCTTTAGACCAGAGGACCCTAGGAAAATTATGGTTTGGTTTAATTCCTTTAGAATAACCTTAATTGGCCTAAACACTTAAAACTGAATTTTAATTAATTAGAAGTAACCACAAATCAAAATCACTTGAAAATAATTCTCCACTGTCACTTAGGATATGAAGAACCTCACATAAAAATTTCAAGTCAATTGGAAATAATTCAACCCATTAAATGAGTTAATTAAGTGACATAGTTATTTTAAAAATTAAAAAATTCATAAAACCCAAAATACATTTCAAAAATTCACCAAATTTTTTTTGGGGCTTCTCTGATATTAGAGGAGTCTAAGAAAATTAAAATTGGGATTTTTATAAAATTTTCATTTTTAACTCTTTTTTGGATATTTTAATAATTAAAAAATAATAGAAATCACAAAAATATTAAAAATCATAAAAATGTCACATTTGGTCTCCTAATCACTTAGGAACCATTCGCATAATTTTCCTAAGTCTCTAAGTTAAGATATTAATTTTTTAAAGGCTTAGGGTAATTTTTAATGTTAAAAAATGAATTTTCAACACCTTCACTTGAAATAATTTTAAAAATTTAAAGAAAAAAAAATATAAAATTTATTTCTCTAAGTTCCTTGGGGTCAGAGAGACTTAAGAAAAATATAAAACTTAATTTTCAACTTTAATTTTATTTTATAATTAATTAAAACTCCAAAACTTAAAATAATTATACTAAATAAAATATAATTCAAAAAATCACCAAAATTGGTCCAAGTGGTCCTTTGGTCAGTAGAAACATCCCATAATTTTCCTAAGGACGTAAACTTTATCTTGGTCATGTCTGTTGAATTTTCATTGAAAATGCTTATTTTTCATTAAGATAATTATATAAATTAAATTAAAAATATAAAAATCATATTTTCTCCTCTAATGTCTTAATTGACATGTGAGTAAGGTGACATAAAATTTCAAGTCCATTTCGAGCTCAATTTAGTGAGTTATGAATTGAATAAGCTTAAGAGGGCATAAAGGTAATTAAGGGATTTTAACCCTAATTAATATTTTAGGCTTAATCAAAGGGAGGGTAAAATATTCGATCTTAATTTTCTCTTGGATGATTGAAACTTAGGGAATTAAAAGGTAGAAACCCATTAATCACTTTTAAAATATCAAAATGGAACCTTAATTAATTAAATCATTTAAATTTAGGAAGAATAATTGAAATTTTGGATTATTAAAATTAGGGATATGACTTAAGAAGATACCAATTCTTTAATTTAAAAGTCCCTAATTGAATTAATTCAATAATATTCGATTCTTAATTAATTCAAACAATGATGATAATTGAAATTAATAATTAAAAAAGGGAAATAATCTTTAATTAAATTAAAGCTTAAAACATTAAATGATTTATTAATCAAATTAAAATAAATTCAAAACACTTAAAACTAATTTAAAATCACTTAAGAACAAATTTAAAACAAATTTGAAACATCAAATAATCTTGAAACAATTCATAATTAAAAATGTGAATATCAAACCAATTAAAGCCAATCTAAAGTACTATAATTAATCAAATCATCAGAATTTAATGAAATCAAATAATTTAAACACCTCTTTCAACCTAAATGATTTTAAAATGCTTAAAAGTCAATCTAAAACCTTACTATTAAATTGGATTGTTTTAAACCATCAACTCAACTTTAATGGTTAAATCCTTTAACAAACCAATTTGCCCCTGAAAGCTCTCACATTTATAACCTTTAAATGGAGCATCAAGTGAAATGTCACTTTATTCATTAGATAATCAAATGTCCAAATTCACTGAGTAAGAAACAAGACTCACTTAAATTTTTGGATGATTAATTCACCTGTGCAATAAAATTCATTTGGACTCGAAACAATCCTAGAAGCATTGAAAAGATGTTTAGGATTCGTTCTAAGCACTTTCTCAATATGATGGGATGTTTTAGAAGAACAATTAAACTTAATTGTTCTTTGGTGAAGAAAATCATCCTTAACAAAACACAAGAATCTAGACGTCATAGGAATTGAATAGCAATAGGATTAGGATTTTGGTAGACAACCAGAACCTTCCCTTAGCTTTACCTAGGTATTTCTTGCAAATATTTGAATGCCTTAACATGTGTTTTAAATGCAACTTGGAATTACGGGAAGACCCTCTAGATACGCTTTTATTTTATTGCAATTTATTTACCTGCACGGTACTTTACTTCTCTTGCATTTTAAACAAGAATGTCACCCTGCATGAAAACGGAAACCTTTTAGGATAACCACAAAACTGAAACCCAAAACTAAATTAAAAGTCACAACAAGATAAAATTTACCGCCACAACATTCAAAATATAAAACAACTCAAAATTTAATCACAAATAAAATAACAAAACTACAACTACAACTACATTAAAACATCTCGTTGGATGATCGAGAATACCTCGAATGATGTAACGGATCCCCGATAGATATAAGTGCAACGGATGCCAGAAACTTTGTTCCGCACCGATATATATAAGTGCAACGGTTGCCAAAAACTTGACTCCGCTAGATATAAGTACGTTGATGATTTAAGATATGAAAATTATGATTTTATAATATGGGATACTACGCAAGTATACATATTTTTTATCAAGTAATATAGGACTTTCTGATTAAGCCCTGAGATATCGAACCCACAGGGAAAAGTTGAAAATCTTTAAATGAATTTAAAAAATTATCTTTTTACTTTCTTTAATTTTTTTTGAAATCGTATATCTTGATTTTGAAAAGTTTTAGAAAGTTGATTTGTTTTTTGAAATTTTCTTAATAAAATGCTAAGCAATGAAAGTAAAGGTTTCAATAACTAATAACACTGGATGTAAAAAAAAACTATTAACTAAAATATCTTTTCTTTCCTTTCATGAAGTAGTAATAATTCTTAAAGTATTGTTGTGGAAGTATTTAAATTTTGTTGTGACAGATAGAAGTAAATGTGTTCTTTACCCTTACATGGTTCTATAAAGAACATAGGTTAATTTGAAATTTATATTATTTTGAACATGGTTAGGCAGGGCAGATATCAGTCTCTCACTCTAGAGTTCCCTTGATTCCCACCACCTGGGGGTTAACTTCTGATAAAAAAACTCAAAAATTCAAACCAAATTAGGGGGTTTTAGCCTGTCACTCTAAAATCCTCTAATTTTACTCCCTTCTATAAAAATATCTTCTAAAATTACATTCACTTATATGGACTACAGTTCTCACCCATATAATTGCATGTGATTCATACTAACTTTAACGAGATAATACCGCATTGGATCTTACATAATCTCAAGAAATTTTACAACTTAACAGGCCAATTTAAGAAGTAAACAAAGTTCTCAGAATCAATCTTCACAACTTATTCCAACTTTTAAACACTGATACTTTCCACAACAATTCTCTTTAAATTAATTACTTATCCATTTTAAGAAAGAAAAAGATAAAGTAAACTACTCAGAATGCATTGAGAAAATATAAAAACACATTGATTTGAAATTAAAAATGATAAGAAAAATAATAAACTAAAGCAAGTATTGATAAACAAAATAAAAGTAAACACATATATGAACATCCTTTCCACAAGACTAAGGAAGTTCCTCTGAAACTTTGACTCTTCGCTAAAATACTCCTCAGAGCAAGTCTCCAAACTCCGATAACTCAGAATACAGACTTCAGACTTTAATAAAAATGAAACTAAAAGAAAGAAAAGAAATGGGAGAAGAACTCTTAACTCCGACCCTTTTCTCCTTTCTACTCTCTACTCCTACTTAAATAAAAACTTAAAATGCAGTGAAAGAATCTCCTAAATTCCTCTCTTCGAAATACAGTGAAGAGCCTCTTCAACTCTTCACTTCTTCACTTCTAAGACTCACTTTAAATAGTGAACCAAAAGATGCCTTGGTGTCTCTTCAAAATGTGTCCAGATTCAATGTATCTACTAAGAAACGCACCCCTTCATTCAAATTTGCAGCCCAAAGGAAGTTATAGAAGTTACCACCAAGAGTTGCATCCATTCCTTTTTGAATTTGGCGCCAAATCTAATTAATGTTCGATTTATAACTGTGGCGGCTAAGCGCCGCCAATGGCGCTTAGCCACGATGCTAAATTTTTGATTTTTGATTTTTGATTTTTTTTGCTCCAAATTTGATCCAATTTTGCTCCTTTTATCATGACCATCTATTTCATCATACCTGGAAGAAAAACACAAAATACCTTCCATTAAAGTGCAATATCATTAAAAATAGGTATAAAAATGTGCATAAAAATACTATATATTTTAGGTGTATCAAAATCCCCCAAACTTAAAATGTTACTTGTCCTCAAGTGACAGTTAATCTCATAAAACATTTTAGCATGCAAATTATGTAATGAGTTTCTTAGGAAGATAACAAAATTTTCTTCTAGAAATGGAATAGTCCAATTTAGAAAAAAGTTCAGTAATTAAAACCAACTTAAAGTTTAGAAAGTTCTCAAGTAAAAGAAAATGATAAATATAAGTCTCTATATATTTCAGAAATATTTGTAGAATTTTCAAAATATAGGATTCAAACATTTATTTTTCTCACTTAAAAATCTTTATTTGAAAAATAATATTACTTACTATATTACATTATCCTTTAGATTTTCTTTGAACTTATATCTTAAACTTTAGGTATGAAACCAATTTTTGATTAGACCCTTAAATCCTCAAGCTTCTCATCCCTTTTCATATACTATTTTTTCCTTTTTTATTTTTTTATTTTTTTTATTTTTTTATAAGGTAAGGATTACTATATCTGGATAGGCCTTTAATGATTTTGAATTCCACCCTTCCATTTAAAATAAAGGTCAGATATACACCTTTCACTTAAAAATCATAATAATAGTATTTGAAAATTACTCTTCAATAAAATAAATTTAATCTTTGAAGAATAAAATTTAAATCTTCTATTTATCCAAAAATACAAAACTTCTTACTAAAGATAGTTTAACTTTATTTAACACCTCTTTATGAAGAAAATTTTAACTTTAAGTTTTCATGATTACTATAAATTTTAACTAAATTCTTTTATTCATTTATATATTTAAAATTTTATTCCCCTAATATAACTTCATGTACATAATTGTTCTCAATCAAAAATAAGATTTATTTTAAGTATTCTTGAGAATCAAATAATATTTTAGGTTTTTGAAAATCTTTGTTTTTAAACCCCCCCAAACTTTAAATTTTTAATTAAGATAAAACATTTAAACATAAGAAATGATAGAGGGGTGAAAAATAAAAAACTGACATAACATGCTTATGTGAATTTTTAATATCCTAATATGCAAGTATAACAATTTAAATAACAGGAGTAACATGAAATCAAATTTAGTTTTTCAAAACATTTTTCTTTTTTTTATAATAAGAAAAGTAAAAATTTTAGAAGACTTCTACAGTAGTGGAGGTTTTCAAAGCAAATACACACCAACTAAAATAATACACTGATACAGATAACAGATGAAAGTGGAATTTGAAGAATTTTAAACATGTAGTTTCCTAAGTAGAAGTTTCTATTAGTGGTTTATAATTTCCTAACAGTTTTTGAAATTAAAAATACATACTACTAAAAACTCTGACATAACATACACATAAAAATATTTTCTATTACACACTACCACACAACAACATATAAATCAATAATAAAACAACAACAATACCCGAATATGCATAACGTATAAACAAGTACAACTACAATCCGCATACTATCAAGGTTCACATCACGAAGACAATCATCAAACAAAATACTAGATAAAGTACACAGTGACACAATACATCAATACAACAACTAAAACAAACAACATTCATCTACTCTTCATCCTTATCATCATCATCATCTTGCTCGTTCCAATCTCTGGATGACACATATGGTATATAGAATGGATAAGGTGGCATCTGAGCACTCTGATCTCCTCTAATCAGTCTATCCAAATATTACTGATAATTCTCCTCAAATTCATCATGTTTTACAATATATCTCTCAACATTATCCAGCTAACCATCCATATCTATCACATGCTCTCGAGTAAGACTCACTTTTTTCAAAATCTTTCTTAATAAACCAGTCTGTGAATCAGTAGATGACGAAGCACGTGAAGTAGAAGCACGAGAAGTAGAAGCAGCAGAAGCAGAAGCAGTAGAAGCCCTACCAAATCCTCCTCTCCAACCAAACTCTGAATGTACAGTGTAAGCACCAACATTTACACTAGTAATTGGTCTCAATGGCTGAAGTAGCTCTTCCCAGGTTTCAAATTTCACTTCAGATCTTTCACAAAGTGAATGAATCAAAGAAGGAAATCCATACATGCATTCGTGGTTGATCTAGCACAGTTCAAAAAATAATCATAAATTATCCCTCCAATATCAATACGCTTCCCATGCTGAATACAATGGTTCAACACCACTCTTTTTCTCATCACTTCACTAGTGTGACTTGAAGGTAACAACTTAGATGAGATAAAATAATGCCATGCCTTAGAAATGGAATTCAATTTGGAAGCAGGAAAGTTCACTCTTCTATCATTTGTAATTTTCTATAATCCTCTTCTATCAGTTAGAAACTCCATAATATCATCTAATTCTCCTTCCGAAGGATGATAATTAGAAAAAAATATATATATCAAGAGGTAGTCCATAAAAGGTATTGATTGCACCTTAAGAAAAGTTTACTTCATGCCTCCTAACCATCACTTGATTTTCCTCTGCAGTAGGTAAATTTGCATAAAATTCTCTTACCACAGAAACAACAACAACAACGGAGAAGCAACAGTAATTCTGCCAGTTTCTTCTTGCAATCATATCTTCAATCACCTCTCCTAGCTTACTAAACACTCGCTTAGGAATCAACTTACGTGATTGCAATGCATCGACATATAGTTCCTCAG
>JAKZJZ010002519.1:0-15903 GCA_022702705.1 Papilionanthe hookeriana x Papilionanthe teres
AAATGGGATACGTACGTCAACATCTACGGGGATTCACAGTTAATCATTCAACGGATCGTGGGACAATACATGAATTTTTAAGCCAAGACTCGAACAATACTTCCGATGATGCCATACGATGTATCGTTGAACGGATTCCAAATGTGACAATCTACAAAATTCCTAGAAAAGAGAATGCTTTAGCGAGATGCTTTAGCTCGTCTCGCAAAAGAATTTGCACGTTTGCAAGATGAATCGGTGGAAGTGTCGGTTCACGGACGTCGGAGTCCTATCACGACTTGACATAGACATGATACACAAATCGAAGAAGAAAAAGAATCGATTTGCGACGGTGACAGAAAACACGAGAAGATTGGCGACGGCCATTGATGAACCTGCACAACGAACGGGAAAGCTACCGGACGATAGGTCGCTGCCCATCGGATCGAAAAGAACTCGTCCTACGCATTAATAAACAACACATTATACGAGAAGGTCTTTTGATCGAATGTGGCTAAGGTGCCTAAGCGGGTCGAGGCCGTGAAATTGTTAAAGAGGTGCATTCGGGACTACGTGGCGCTCACCAGGTCGGGTCCAGATGAAAATGAAAATTAAAAGACTAGAGGTACTACGGCCCTCGATGATGGCCGATCGCATGAAAATCGCCGAGAGGCAGTCACCAATGCCAAGTGCACGGAGTGGTTCTACATCAACCTCCAAATGTGCTACACCCGACAATTGCGTCGTGGCCATTTGAATGTTGGGGCACAGATATAGTGGGTCCGATAGAACCACCATCTTCGAAAGGACATCGTTTCATTCTTGCGGCTACGGATTACTTTTCCGAGTGGGCGAAGCGGTTCCGCTTAGAGAAGTGAAAGCACACCACGTCTTACGGTTTTCGAGAACCAAGTTGTCTACCGTTTCGGAGTGCCGCGCAGGATCATCTCGGATAATGGGTCGGCATTCGAAGCACACAAATCAACGATTTTGTCGGGAGACACGGAATCGATGGCGATACTCGACAATTTACTACCCGAGAGCAAACGGCCTCGGCTGAGGCTTTTAATAAAACTCTCGTTCAAATCTTAAAGAAAACCCTGGACGATAATAAGAGAAATTGGCACGAGAAATTGTTAGAAGCCTTATGGAGCCTACCGGACGACTTTCGGAACCCCTACTCGAAGCTACACCTTACGCTCCGGTGTATGGGTCCGAGGCAGTGTTACCTTTAGAGGTTCAGCTTCCTTCACTCAGAGTTGCAGATTGCAAACAAGATCGCGACGAAGAAAACGCTGGATTACGACTCGAAGAATTAGAAAGCTTGGAAGGGAAAAGACTTGCGGCGCAACGAATTTAGAACTATACCAAGCTAAGATGGTTCAAGCCCATGACAAAGCTGAGTCCGCCCAAGAACCTTGAAAGTTGGTGACTTAGTTCTCGTTCTCGAGACCTATTCTTGCACACCGCAAGATAGGAGGAAAATTTGAACCCACTTGGGAAGGACCGTTTGTGGTTGAAGCGGTATACTCGGGAGGTTCTACCGGCTAGTGAATTGCCGGGGAGAACGACATATGCTTCCAATCAACGGACGATACTTGAAAAAGTATTACGCTACCGATGTTTCGAAGGAATGAATTCTTCATCCTAAGAAACACGGGTGAAGTAATTACTTATGATTGGGTCCGAACCCAAAAATAATAAAATGTGCTTAAGATAAATAAAATCATGATAATTAAGTTTTCCTTGTTTCCTTTTCAAATCAAGATCTCTTCCCTCATCTTATCCTACTTCATTCTGTTAAATTTCAAAATATAAGAATAATAAAAAATGTATCTTTAATAAACATTTTCTTAATGTTCTTGTTCTTAGTACGGCCACGATCCTTTCCTTGTCTTTTCGCGAGGGAAATGTCGAACGGGCGGTTGGTTTTGAACTTTAAGAATGGCGTAAGCCTTGCACTCGATGAAAAGAGGGTGAAAGATGGAGCGATAATCGAGATTGACTCGGATTTCGCACCGAGCGGGCCTACGGTACGAGGAAAGTGGCGGGTCCCGGTTAGCAGAAGAACTACCCGGGCGGACGAGTGATGAAAGTGGGTGGCCCAAGCCACCAATCCAACAACAAGAAAAGAAAAGCAAACACCGAAGAAGACAAGAAAATGAAGTCCGTAGTCACTTACGAGCGGAGGGCGAGGCTTGTCGGCGCCGCGCCGCGGAGAGATTCAAGAAGTTCGGAGGGCTACTCTCACGACCGCGCGCAACGAAGAAATAAGAATCGCCGCATCCGTAAAATGTTAACAAAACTAGCTGCGGACCGGCGCGACGAGACAATTGCTAATGCCCGGCACTACATTTCGAGGACACGGTTCACCGGGAACTGAAGAAAGGAGGCCGGCTCTAGAATAACGAAAGAACCGGAGAAATCTCCGGAAAATCGGAAGAAGAGAAGGCTACCACGCCACCGGATAGAACCACCAGCGGTGCATGACCTTGTTGCGAGACAGCCCGGGGGATGTCCGACGAGCATCATCCACGAGGAGCCGAGGTATGCGGGGGAACGTGAAGGGATTGAACCATATATCCCACAATACGTCACGAGGCCTCGCCATCTGCGGATCATTCCGGAATACGAGTCGGAGAGGATGCGAATGTTGAAAAGAAAACTTTCGAATACTTCGAGAGAATTAAAGGAAGAAGAATCAACATACTAGAAGGCCTCGAGCTACACTGCAGACGTATTCTCGGAGTATGAACAACGACAAATGTGTGGATCGTATCCGGGATCCGAAAAGAATGGGCCGAAGCGGGCCGCTGAGGGAAAACACATACTCGGAACCCCGGAGATGGATGCCGGGGAAAGGAAGAATCACGATACAATGTGGATCTTCGCTACTGACTTTCGTTGAAGACGAAAGGAAACCCACCGGGGATACTCCGTCATGGGCGAGTAGATCCGATGCCATTAGTTATCAAGAGAATGGTAAAAAGATTGATAACATGGAGGGTATTGCCGAGCGGATTGCATACCCGATAGCTGCATTATCAGCATCTACAAACGGGGTGATTGCATACCCCCGCATATTGATCATCACGACTTCGTCGGACACTTCGCACGGTCTCTTTCTTGAATGAGTGTAACATCATGTTCGGATCGACCTCCGGATAGCGAGGCCCGGGTGAGTTCAGAGGGCCGATAAAGATACCTTCTGCGGTGGGTTCCGTCATGATGCTGCGAGGTAACGGAGCGGATATCGCAAAGCATTGCATACCGGGGTGCCGAGTGGAGCGAATCTCGGTTACTTTCGGGAGGATGGACGACGACAAAATACCTTACCATTTCCGACCGGATCCGGAGCTAGAGAACCTCGGCCTTACGAGTCGTGAGTTACATGGGAAATATCACACCTCCGATGTACATCCGGTCGGCATCCTTGCCGAGGATGGCTTGGAAGGTGATGTTATTGACCATGTACCTCACTATTCGGACATGGATTTTTGACGGATGATGCTTTTGATGGATCAGCAAAGATCATACACGATCCGTTTTGAGTCTACATGGATTGTATGAAATATATTCCGGATCGAGTTGTACGACGTATTTTCGACATGATTGGAATGAAAGTGACCATGTCGCGTTTTTGGCCTTCACCTCTTTTGTGCGAATTGATTGGGAAACGCCATTAAAGTTAAATGAACTTTGAACAAAGAACAGAAAAAGAAAAAAAGAGAATAAAAGAAAACTTTCTAAAAAAAAATGCGAAAAATGACAAACACCAAGTTCGCATGAACATTAAATAAACAACAAAATAAAATTTGAACCATTAAAAGATAAACGAAATCAACACAAATCTCAAATTCCATCCTTCAAACTTCAAAATCAAATTCCATCCTTCCAAATTCCAAATCAAATTTCATCTTTACAAATTCCAAATCAAATCCTCGATCAAATCTAAATCCGATCTCGATCGAGTTTCGAACTTGATCTTTCGAATTCAAATCAAATCTTAAATCAAATTTCGATCGAGTTCGAACTCATCCTTCCAAATTCGAATTCAATCTTTCCGGATTCTAAATCTCATCGAATCTCGAATCCGATCTTCTAGATCTCAAATCGAAATCTCATTGAAAAATTGAAATTCAAACTCTTTTGAGTCGAGGATTTTACATCCAAGTACTGCTTGCTTTAGGATCCTTTTCCTATTGCCTTTGAAATACACCAAAATTCAAGACTTTTGGGTCGAGGATTTTACATCCAAGACTGCATTGCTTTAGGATCCTTTTCTGTTACCTTTGAAATACATCAAAACTCAAAACTTTTGAGGTCGAGGATTTTACATCCAAGACTTGCATTGCTTTAGGATCCTTTTCTATTGCACTGAAATACATCAAAATTCAAACTTTTGGGTCGAGGATTTTTACATCCAAGTACCTGCTTGCTTTAGGATTCTCTTCTATTGCCTTTGAAATACATCAAAATTCAAGACTTTTGGGTCGAGGATTTTACATCCAAGACTGCACTTGCTTTAGGATCCTTTTCCTATTGCCTTTGAAATACATCAAAACTCAAAACTCTTGAGGTCGAGGATTTTACATCCAAGGCTGCACTTGCTTTAGGATCCTTTTCTGTTGCCATTGAAATACATCAAAATTCAAAACTTTTGGGTCGAGGATTTTACATCCAAGTACTGCTTGCTTTAGGATCCTTTTCTGTTGCCTTTGAAATACATCGAAATTCGAAACTTTTGAGGTCGAGGATTTTACATCAAAGACTTGCCCTTGCTTTAGGATTCTCTTCCTATTGCACTTTGAAATACATCAAAATTCAAAACTTTTGGGTCGAGGATTTTACATCCAAGTACCTACTGCTTTAGGATTCTCTTCCTATTGCCTTGAAATACATCAAAATTCAGAACTTTTGGGTCGAGGATTTTACATCCAAGATTGCATTGCTTTAGGATTCTCTTCTATTGCACCTGAAATACATCGAAATTCAAATCTTTTGGGTCGAGGATTTTTACATCCAAGATCGCATCTGCTTTAGGATTCTCTTCTATTGCCTTGAAATACATCAAAATTCAAACTTTTGAGTCGGGGATTTTACATCCGAGATTGCTTCTTTTAGGATTCTCTTCTATTGCCATTGAAATACATCGAAATTCAAATTTTTGAGTCGAGGATTTTACATCCAAGGCTGCACTTGCTTTAGGATTCTCTTCTGTGCCTTTGAAATACATCGAAATTCAACTTTTGGGTCGAGGATTTTACATCCAAGTCGCATTGCTTAGGATCTTTTCCCTATCGCGATGAAATACATCAAATCGAAATCGAGCTCTTGAGGTTAAGGATTTTACATCCAACACCACTTTGCTACGAGATATCTTCTCGTTGCAACGGTTCGATCTAATCGATTCGATTTTCTTTCGAGGTTGGAGATGTTACATCTAAAACCTCGAAATCCTAATTTTCATTTCAAATCGAATCCCTCGAATTAATTTTGACGAACTTCGATCTAAATTGAAACTCCAGAACTAAAATTTAAACTCGCACATCAAAACATAAATTGAAACAAAATAAAATCTAAATCGAAATTCCCTCGGATCATGTGATTTGGGATTTACCTCCTTTTCCTTTCCCCGGCGAGAGTTCGAGAATCTCCGGTTCCGGAGATATACTTGACACTCCCCGTGAAACTCTTCACTTCGTCTAAGTTCGTCACTTGGACATCCGTGTTGGTTTTGTTGATCGCTTCGGTCAACACCAATACGCGCGGTGTGCTCCGTCGGCTCACCACACCTATTGAGGGTCCATTTGTTGACCTCATTTTTGATGAGGTCTTCCCTTCTTCTTTTTAGTGCTTAGGATCTAGCCTTAGGCTTTTCCTTTGACTATCTTAGAGGACTAGAATTGGGACCCGCCTTTTAGAAATTCAAACCACTTCTAAACTCCCTGCAAACTCCATGAAACTTGACTATAGACCCCTAATCACCTAGAGGGTTGAAATCGAATATGGAAGTTTAAAGGATGAGTTCTATAGGACTCTTTGGCCTTAGGAGCTGCCACAGGTGGCACAGTGCAGTGAAGAGGTGACTTACACACACATTACACTTATACACTACACTTACACACTACATTTCCACACACTTCCTAAAACCACACCCATACCCGACTTGACCTCCGACTCGTGTAGGTGATTCACATGGATGGTCCTTAACCCCAAGCCCTTGGTAAGAGGGTTAGGAACGACATAGTGAATGCCTCGAATGAGTCCTTTCATGGCTCATATGGGCTTGAAATGGCTTCATGGCTCAACCAAAATGATTTCTTTCCACCTAAATTCACCCGATCTTCAATTTCCCAAATTTTCGATTTTTGACCCCGGGACCCTACACCTACTAAACTACCGCAAAACACTGAATTACCCAAATTTTTGCAAAATCTCCAAATTACCTAAAATTTTCCAAAATCAATCCCAAACACCTCCACATCACTCAAATTGATCATCCATACCCAAAAATACCAAAAATTCCAAGAAAACCCCCCGATACCCTCCAAATACCCAAAATACCCTTCTTGGCACTAAAAATCCAAAAATTCAGAAAATTCCCAGAAAATTCCAGAAAATCCCAAATATTCCCAATTTCATTTTGTCCAACTACACCATGGGCCAATTTTGTCGATTTACCCTACTTTTGTCAAAACCCCAAATTGACCCATTTTAACCCAAAGTGGACCCGATGTCGAACCAAACATACCCGATTGACCCCGATTTTGGTCCAATTCAATTCTAAACTTCAATTCAACATTCCCAATACCAATTTAGACCAAATCCAAGTCAATTTGATTGACATTTGGATCAATTTCACTTTGGGCCTTAAAGCCCGAATTTGGACCCATGACCCAAACTTGACCCAAACTCACCCAATTCAACTCCAATTAACCCCAAATCTTTTCTAAACCTTCCTTAACATCCTCATAAACAAAACACTAACATGATTTGCCCAAGATTTTGACCCAAACCCCACTCGAATTCAACCCAAAATCAAAAAGCCCAATTTTGACCTAAACCCAAATCTAACCCGAATAGGCCCAAACCCCAAAATTAAAACCCAACCAAAGCCAAAACCTCTTTGAAACACTCCCATAAACATTTCTTAACATTTATTTTACATCAATTTCAACCCTAGCCCAACATTGGCCCAAGTTAGCCTAATTTGACCTACATTGGCCCATTTACCAGAATAAACCCAAATTCGACCCGATTCGAGCCCAAACCACCTTAAATCTATTTCAAATTATTCATGAAACATCCCTAAACCAAAACCAACAACTATTTGGCCCAAACTTCTACAAAAATTCCCATCCATGAACACATCCTTAAACTTAAAAGCCCACTTCCCTTAAACCTTCTTAAAAGCCATTTCCTTCAAAATTCAAAAGCCCAAATCTACCCTAAAGCCCACATGACATCTCCATTTGTCATCCATTTAATTAAATCCATTACCTAAGTCCTAAAATCATCATCGAATAATTCCAAATCAAGCCTCGTGCCAAATCACCCCTAAATACCAAAATTTTCCTTAAATCCATTTCCATGAAATTGACTTTACTTTTCCCAAGCCAAATGGAGCCATGGAGCCATGCATAAGCCATATGCAAGCCATGAGAGCCTCTTTACATGTCACCATGCCATTTTGGGCAAAAGGAGGAGGCTCTTTCCTTAATTCCTAAAGGTGATTAACCACTTCCATGTTTCCATCTAAACCATGCTTAAGCTTTAATTGTGCTTGGATGGTGACTTGACCCTACTGATTATCTTGAGCCAAATCACTTTTCCCTCGGCCAAAACCGAGGCCTTGGGTGGTGCACCTAGCCCGAATGGGTGGGTTGACCCATTTAGGTTCAAATCTAGCCATGCCCCATTCCACTTTGGATCAAAGCCTTTACACATGTCCATGGCCGATTGATTGCACAAACCTCCGGCCACGACCCACGACCTTGAGGGTGACCCATGCTGGCCGGCCGGCCACCGAGCCGCCGGAAAACACCATGGCCGAAAGTTCACATGTGAGCCAACATTGAAATTCTCACTTGCCGGGCTGCCCCATCCCCAGGTGGCTACCATGGCTGATCTTCTCCTCACAGAGCAGGTGATCCCGAGCCCTAACTCCCCCAGGGAGGCCTTCCACCCTCTCCTGATTCAAACCCCTCACCCTCTCGGCCAAAGGGAGCCAAGCACAAACCCTGCCGAAACTGCGCAAAATTGTTCCAAACCCTTCACCATCCTTAGAGCGAGTTGATCCCCGGTGTCGATTTGCCACTAATCCCCACCAACGAGCACGATTTCTCGGCTGAAATTCCACCCAGAAACCGGGACACTTTGCCGCGGTGAGCCAATCCTCAGATTGAGTGGTCCTACACCTTCATTGGACCAAGAGGAGAAGTTTCCCCTGAAAGCCCCATCTCCGAGGCCACCCGGTTGCTCCGGCCTCCGAAGCTTTGTGATCGAGTCGTGGTCACTTTCATAGCTAGGCGATTCACGGACCGGGAGACTTCATGCGGAGCTTGTCGGGACCCGATCGAAGGTGCAACGACTCTCGGATTGAAGCCACACTTCTACGAGCTAAGGTATGAGTTAACTATTCATCCCGAGCTTACGGAGATTCTCCATTTCAAATGCCTTAGTTTCGATGCATGTTAGCAGTATAGATGTGTTCGTCTCTTGAAGACGAATCCATAGAGCATAAGAACATGAAAATCCATTGAGAATCGAGTGAGATCTTAGGGATTTAGTGTGGACGGCTCTCGGGTGAGAACACTTGGGGACGATGAACGGATGCGCGTCCATTCGATACACGCGCGCACGGACGGCCGAGATTGCGTCGGACCGGGAGACGGTACGAGAACCGCGGGGCCCGGGCTGCTGACTCAGATGGCGGCGTCGAATGGGAGCGCGACACGCGGCGTTTCGGAGCTGCCGAGGTTGACGCGGCGCCGCGTGGATAAATAGAAAATTAGGGTATTTTTCTATTTATTTAATTCCCTAAACTTCAAAAATTCATATCTTCGTGTAGAAAAATCACAAAAATAAAATAAAAATACCCTCTTGCTCGGTGAACAGAGGAGAATAATGTGGAAAAGAAATCATTTAATTTAATTAAGTATTTTATTTTTTATGATTTATTTACTCTCTGCATACATTTAATTCTCCATGCATGTATACAATTCACCATGGCATGAGACCATAGGGCTTTTGAAGCCTGCTGAACTTGGGAACATTCCCTGAATTTTCCAAGGTCGAGAGGCCATCTCTGTGAAAAGTTATTTATTTTTCAAATGCATGTTGCTGTTTTGAGTATTTTAATTCCAAAAATTAGCATGTTGTGAAATAAATTCTAGAAATATTTGGTGATGTTCCTTATGACCAGAGAACTCTAGGAAAAATAGGACTTGAGTTAATTCACTCAGATTAACCCTAATTGGCTTAAACACCTAAAATAGGTCTTTAATTAATTAGAGTTAACCAGGCATCAAATTGACTTGAAATCAATTCTCCACTGACCTTTAGGATCAGAGGAATCCACCATAAAAATTTGAAGTCGATTGGACTTGGTTAGCCCCACTAATTGGGTTGATTAAGTCGACTTAGCCATTTTAAACTTTAAAAATTCATAACTTTTAAAATATTTTTTTAAAATTCACCAAATTGGTTTTGGAGCCTCTCTGATATCAGGGAGAACCCAAGAAAATTAAAATTTCAATTTTCTAAAAAAGTTGATTTTTAATAATATTTTAATATTTTTAATAATTAAAAAATAATAAAAATCACAAAAATAATAAAATTCACCAAAATGTCACATTTTGAATTTTAATCACTTAGGAACAAATCCCACATTTTTCCTAGGTCTATTTAGTGAGATATTAAATTTTAAAGCCCTAGGGTAATTTTAAAATTAAAAAAATGTATTTTCTAGCATTTTCACTAAAATAATTATTATAAATCATAGAAAAATCAGAAAATTGCAAAATTTGTTTCTCTGGTTTCCTTAATATCAGAGAGATTTTTGAAAAATATAAAATCCATTTTTCAACATTTATCTTATTTTTAAATTAATTAACACTCCAAAACTCAAAATAATTATAATAAAAATAATATAATTCAAAAAATCACCAAAATTGGTCCAAGTGCTTCTCTGGTCATTAGGAATGTCCCCTAATTTTCTTAAGGACAGAAACTTTTCCCTTGGTCATGTTATCAAATTTTCCTTGAAAATCTCTATTTTCCACCAAAAATAATTATATAAATAAATTAAATACAGAAAAATCACATTTTCTCCTCTCATGTCTTTATTGACATATGAGTGAAGTCACATAAAAATTTCAAGTTCATTTGAGTTCAATTTAGTGAGTTATGAAATTATTAAGCTTAAAGGGTAAAATGGTAATTAAAATCTTTAATCCTTAATTAAAACTTTAGGTTTAATAAAAAATCAACAAGTAAAATATTTGATCCTAATCTGATTTGGATGATTGAAATTTAAATAATTAAAGGGTAGAAACTCATTAAATAATTTTAAAAATGATTAAACTTTAATTAAATAATAGATTAAATTTGGAAGAATAATAAAATTGGAATTATTAAAATAAGGGATATTTATTAGGAAGAGATTTATTCTTTAATTTAAAAATCCCTAAATTAATCATCTCATTAATATTCAACTCTTAATTAAAATGATAATTCATATTTAAAATGTTAAAAGACTTAATTTCAATTAAAATTAAAAATAAAGTAAATTAAAGATAAATTAAATTAAGATTAAATTTAAAAATTAAATTAAATTAAATTTAATAATTAAATTAAATTAAATTAAACAATTAAATTAAGTTAATTAAAATTAAATTAAATTAAATAATTAAATTAAATTAAATAATTAAACAATTAAATTAAATTAATTAAAATTAAATTAAATTAAATCAAACAATTAAATTAAATTAAATTAAAATTAAATTAAATTAAATTAAACAATTAAATTAAATTAAATTAAATAATTAAAATTAAATTAAATTAAATTAAATAATTAAATTAAAGTTAAATCAAATCAAATTAATTAAACACCAAGTCAAATTAAATTGAATTATGTTAAACTAAATTAAAACTCAATTAAATTAAGTTAAATTAAATATAACATCACCTAAGACATAAAAGAAATTAAATATAAAACAACTTGAACACTTATTCCAAATTTAAACCCTTTAAATTAAATCAAATCACTTGAATACTTAATTTACCCTTGAAAGCTTTGATTATTATAACTCCTAAATAGAACATCAAGTGAAATGTTATCTCACTCATAGGATATTCGAATGTCTAGTTCACTGAACAAGTTAACAAGACTTGAAAACCTCGGACGATCGATTCATTTATATAATTAAATTCATTTGGACTTAAAACAATCCTAGAAATATTGAAAAGATGTTTAAGATCCTTCTTAAGCACTTTCTCGATATGATAGGATATTTGTAAGAACAATTGAATTTGATTATTCTTTGATGAAGAAAATCGTCCTTAAACCAAAACACAAAGAACCTAGACGTCATAGGAAATGACTAGCTATAGGATTAGGAATTTGGTAGAAAACCATAACCTTTCCCTTAGCTTTACCTAGGAACTTTGCTTAAATATTCTAATTGTGTTTTAAGTGCAGCTTGGGATGACGGGAAGACCCTCAGGGTACGCTTTTATTTTATTGCGATTTACTTTCTTGCAATTTACTTTCTTGCAATTTACTTTCTTGCGATTTACTTTATTGCAAATGCATTTTACTTTTCTTGCATGATAAAACAACGATTGCATGAAAACCCACACCTTTAGGATAGCCCCTAAAGCTGAAACCAAAATTAAGTTAAAAGTCATTGCAAGATAAAATTCACCGCCACAACATTTCAAAATATAAAACAACTCGAAATTTAATCACAAACGGAACACAAAACTACAATTGCAACTAAATTAAAACGTCTTGTTGGATGATCGGGAATACCTCGGATGATGTAACCTACGTGTTGCTAACGGGATTTCCCACGGTCTAAATGAAAGTGTGGAACTCATTCGGTTGAGTTTAGCAAATTCATACGGACTAAGTGAATCCGATAAAAATAACGATGCGGAAGGATGGAACCGTGGGATCTTAACCGGTGTCGTTATAATCAACTTTAAGATTTGTTTTAATTAAAACACAAAAAACACTTGGAAATTAAGATTTTCTCTAAACGAAAACACTTCTCTCATCCCACGATTTATGATTTCTAAAACTAAACCTCTGCAACAACAAGGAGCTCGGAGCATGGTGGGCGGCACGACCATCGTCATCGATGAAAACTCGAGTCTACTTCGACAAAACTTTCCTAGAATTAAAACAACCGAAGCCATAGGACTTCGAGGTAGCTTGCACAGTGCAACATAAATCCTCGACTCTTCGTTAGGCATTTGCATTGCAAATTAAGCCCTAGCAGGTCTTAGGATTCCGAGGTAGTCGTCAGATACGACAATAAACCCTCACATCTTCTAAGTTTATTTGTTTGATTTTATCATACAAATATAAGCCACTAATTAATTGAAATTGGCGAGATTGAAATATCGAATAAACATTAGGACTTTCCTAAATTCGAAGCCGAAACGATAGGATAGTCGGGAAATTATCGAAGTTCACTTCGAATCGGTGATTTCTCCTACCTTTCTTCCTTTGGATTCACAAAACAAAATGTTCCAAAAATTTGATCCATTCACTATTGAAACTCCAAAATTCGATCTTTGAAAACCTTAAACTTTGAAATTCTTGAGAGCGGAATCATTGATTATTATCGAGAGTTTTCTTAGGTGATTCCGTCACTTAAGATGTAATTAACTATAGGGGCTTGCCCTTATAGGGAATTTTAAAGAACCCGAGGTAATATAAACCCTGTTTAATGTTTTCATATTAAGCGGGGAAACTTGTCGGCTTATAAAATTGGTTCGCGAGACCAAACGGATGTCACAAATCTTCTAGTTTATTTAATCGAGCCCCACCATCGACGGTGTGTCTATCCTTAGGGATAGATACACGGTTTGTGGTGCGGTGCTCGTTTATATAAACTATTTGGGATGTGAGATCGGTTTAATCTCATATCTTAAAACCTTCGAGTTTAAAAATTATTTTCAAAATCAAATACTACTTTTCAAATTATTTATTTTAATTAAATTAAAAATTCGGCAAATAGTTTACATAGGCGACCCCTCTTCAAAATAAAACACGACCTAAAAATATGCCGACAAGCACCACATCACTATAGGTGATTTAGTGGTAGAGAAGCAGAAACCCAACGAAACCTTGGTGGACTACATACTTCGATTGAGGAACCTAAGTATGAAGTGTGAGACACAACTACAAGAACAGCATGCAGTCGGCATTTTACCTAAGAGCATTCATGGCCCGATAGCACTTCTCCTCAAGGGATTTACTATTAAGTCTTTCGAGAAGTTGCTAAGCAAGGCTGGAAGCTTGTAAGAGGAGGCGAAGCAATTAAGTTTCACCGACAAAACAGACAAACGAAGCCGTGAAAACTTTTGAAAAGAAGTCCGGGATCGTTGCGAGCGATCGATAAAGGCAAGTAACCGATATAAATATCGTTAGAACGGCCGCAAGCAACCTCAACGAATTGCCAGCGACCCCGACCCGGCTATCGGTCATCTCAACGGTATGAACAACCATCTCGTCCGCAACGTACGTTAAGGGAGCTTCGAGCGAGGAGTATCCGTTCAAGAATGAGGCGGTGCCGAAAATGTTCCGCGAGTCGATGAAGACTCCGGATTTCCAACTGCCGAGAACCTAAGAGACCGGAAGAAGTCGACAAGAAAGGTGATCCCGACTTTTGCCCTTACCACCGGATGCTTGGGCATAAGATAGAAGATTGTATTACCTTGAAAAGTTGGCTCAACGACGATCTTCGGAAAGGGAATATAATGATCCCGAAGGAGTACATGAAGGAACCCCGAAAGGAGGTTCCGTCAATGTTATCTCGACGGATCTTATTGTTCCGATAGATCCTATGCGACTAATGATGGATGGACTACCGCTTGGACAAAGTCTTCGAAGAAGATTTTGGATCACATCCAAACCGCTTCGGTGCGAGCCTCGATTCGGAGTTCGAAACCTGTCGAGTCGGCACTTATCACTTGCGATAAAAGAACCACCTCAACAGGAGACGATTGAAGAGAAGAAGAAAATCGACGAAGAAGAGAAGAGCCGAGGCTCTTAAGGCTAGACTAGGGGCTGCTTATCCTAGGATAGTTGTTTCCGATTCGGGGGAGAAATCTCTCGATCCTCTGACTCTGTATGATTATCTGCTCACTCCGGTGGGATCTTATAATGATAAGGGTTATGGTGTTGGCTACGTTTTGATTGTTTCTAACGATTACATAACTAGCGACAATCCGGACATTGATTCTGATATAAATGACAATTCTCAAATCATACACAATCTCGACGGTCACATTGACAAAGAAGACATCCACCAGGGAGACTACGAGAGTTCAACAAGCAATGAATCTATTTGCGAGTTTCGAGGAGCTCCGGTCACAATAGAGTTAGAGCCTTCAGACTCCGAAGCTGATCTAGAAGAAACTGTCATTCCAATTCAGAAGGAGACATCAGCAAACTCAATATTAGATTCAGAAGAAATCACAGAAGTCAACTTACGAAGTGGAAGAGTTCTACCTCCGAGAATGGGTCCAAAAGACAAAGGAAAACAGGTAGTTGTTCAAGAAGAACCAACCCGGCGGCGAAATACCCATTCGAGAAGAAGCCGAGACACATGAAAATAAAGTGGACTACAACGTGCTAGCCCATCTTAGGAAACTACCGACGAGCCGAGCATCTACGACGCTCTCATCTTATCGAAAGGAGATGAGAGAAGCTCGATCGAGGCCTTACTTGATCCGAAATTTGCTTAGCTCGAATGACTGGAGATTCCTTAGATGAGATTTGCTCGTTAAAGGAACGACGAGGTGTCACCTTCACGGACAATGACCTACTACTTGGGACGACGAGACCACGACCGACCGTTGTACATTTCGGTTACAATTGGGAAGTTTACACTCTCCGGAGTATTGGTGGATCCGGGAGCATCGATCGATATAATGAGTCTTCGAACACTAGCATACTTGGAAATTGATGCTCGCGAGCTCGAAGCCGACAAAATGTTATTAAGAGGATTCAAGCAAAGACAACTGTGAAATTTCACATAATTGATTCAGAAATGTCATTCAACGCCCTACTGAGCCGACCATGTATACATGAAAATAGGATGGTACCATCACCTACACCAGTGCATCAAATACTACGATGGAGGGGAACAGTGCATCAAAGGTGACTTACAACCATTCTCCGTACATGAAATTGGAATCCATGAAGATACAGCTTATTATGCACCTCCGAAGAAAATAATCTTCTCCAGAGATACCATAACGAATGAAGCAAAGGAAGTTCGGGATGACGAAGAGCCTGAAGTCCTAGTCCAACAGTCACTCACCACTCCCTTACAGCGAGATGGTGAAGATTTCTCCACAACTCGCATCCGAGGTTGAGGCCAGGGACGAGGTCGTGGCAGAGACGTTAGGACAGTTGGATAGAGGAAACCAACCATCAATGTTGATTGGGAAGATAGTTCTGAAGAAGAAAAAGAAATCAAGCAAGAAGCGGCGACAATAAGTCGGAAGAAGCCGCAATTCGGGATCCCGCTCGAAGATGAAAAGAATAAAGAATATAAATCGATGTACGAGAAGATTAACCACTATGTACATACTATGACCACGACCCCGATCCATTCTAATAAGATCGAGGGTATGGTAGTCGAAGAGGTACGTAGCGGCGGTGCAAAGCCGATCAAATTC
>JAKZJZ010000252.1:0-60399 GCA_022702705.1 Papilionanthe hookeriana x Papilionanthe teres
TTCTCCTTTAATTAACTTCAAATTTTTAATAATTTAAAAAATTATAACCATTTTGTTTATGTTGGAAAAGTGATAAATGGGTTTCTACCTTTTAATTCCTCATGTTTCAATCATCTAAGGAGATGAATTAGGATGATTCATTACCCATTACCCCTAATTAAGCCTAAATATTGATTAAGGCTAAATTTCAATAATCACCATTTTGCCCCTTAGGCTTGTTCACCTCATAATTCATTAAATATAACTCAAATGACTCTAGAATTTTTATGTCACTATACTCATGGGTCAATTAGAATATCAGAGGAGAAAATGTGATTTTTCTATTTTTAATTTAATTTTAATAATTATTTTTGTGGAAAATAAGGGTTTTCAATGAAAATTTAATAACATGACCAAGGTTAGGTTTCTATCCTTGAGAAAATTATGGGATGTCCCTACTGACAAGAGGACCATTTGATCCAATTTTGGTGATTTTTTGAATTATATTTTATTTATTATAATTATTTTGAGTTCTGGGGTATTAATTAATTATAAAATAAAATTAAAGTTTAAAAATGGATTTTATATTTTTCTTAAGTCCCTCTGATCTCAAGGAAACTAGAGAAACACATTTTATATTTTTTTGATTTTTTTTATTTATTAGAATTAATTTGGTGAAAAGGTTGGAAAATCCATTTTTTAATATTAAAAATTGTCTTAAGCCCTTAAAATTCAACATCTTAACCTAGGGACTTAGGAAAAATATTTGGTTACTTCCTAAGTGATTAGGGGACCAAATATGACATTTTTATGAATTTTAATATTTTTGTGATTTTTTAATATTTTAATTATCATTTTGCCCCTTAGGCTTGTTCACCTCATAATTCATTAAACATAACTCAAATGACTCTGGAATTTTTATGTCACTATACTCATGGGTCAATTAGAATATCAGAGGATAAAATGTGATTTTTCTATTTTTAATTTAATTTTAATAATTGTTTTTGTGGAAAATAAGGGTTTTCAATGAAAATTTAATAACATAACCAAGGTAAGGTTTCTGTCCTTGAGAAAATTATGGGATGTCCCTGCTGACTAGAGAACCATTTGATCCAATTTTGGTTATTTTTTGAATTATATTTTATTTATTATAATTATTTTGAGTTTTGGGGTATTAATTAATTATAAAATAAAATTAAAGTTTAAAAATGGATTTTATATTTTTCTTAAGTCCCTCTGATCTCAAGGAAACTAGAGAAACAAATTTTTTATTTTTTTGATTTTATTTATTTATTAGAATTAATTTGGTGAAAAGGTTGGAAAATCCATTTTTTAATATTAAAAATTGTCTTAAGCCCTTAAAATTCAACATCTTAACCTAGGGACTTAGAAAAATTATTTGGTTAGTTCCTAAGTGATTAGGGGACCAAATATAACATTTTTATGAATTTTAATATTTTTGTGATTTTTTTAATTTTTTAATTATTAAAATATAAAAAATATGGTTAAAAATAAAATTTTTTAGAAAATTCCAATTTTAATTTTGTTAGACTCCTCTGATATCGAGAGCCCACAAAACTAATTTGATGAATTTTTAATGTGTTTTTTAGGTTTTATGAATTTTTTAATTTTAAAAATGACCATACAACTTAAATAATTCATTTAATGGCTTAAATTATTTCCAATTGACTTGAAATTTTTATGTGAGGTTCTATACATCCTAAGTGACAGTAGAGAATTTTTTTCAAGTGATTTTCATGTGTGGTTACTCCTAATTAATTAAAGTTCACTTTGGAGTGTTTAGGCTAATTAAGGTTATTTTTAAGGGATTAATCAAACCATAATTTTTCTAGGGTCCTCTGGTCCTAAGATACTTCCTCTAATTTTTCTAAAATTTTCTAAGCAATATGCTAATTACTGGAATTAAAACATCAAAGCAGACACATAAACTTGAAAAATCAATAACTTGCCATAGAGATGACCTCTGGTTTTGAATAATTTAGGGAATGTTACCAAGAATAGAGGCTACAAAAGCCATATGGTCTCATGCCATGGTGAACTATATGCATGAATGGAGAATTGAAATACTTAAAGCAGTATTTAATTAATTAAAAATAAAATGCTTAAAAAAATAACTTAATTATTTTTCCACATTATTCACCTCTGTTCACTGAGCAAGAGGGTATTTTTATTTTATTTATGTGATTTTTCTAGGCAAAGTTATGGATTTTTGAAGTTTAGGGTATTTAACTAATTCAAAAATACCTTAATTTCCTACTTAACCATGTCGGCGCCGTGTCATCCTTAGAAGATCTGATGCTCCACGTGGCGCTCCTCCATTTGACGCCGCCATCTGACCGCGATGCCACGCGGCCCGCAGTTCATGTTCCGTTGCTTCATCCGGCACGATCCCGACCGTTCACTCGATACACAAGCCATCCGATGGCTCCTGGTTATCGTCTACGACTGGTGCGTCCCGTGAGCCGTCCACCTTCTAACCCTAATATCTCACTCGATACTCAACCAAATTATGTGTTTTTGGGCTCTACGGACTTGTCTCAACAAGGCGAACACATCCATACGGCTATGATGCTATGAAATAGACTTAAACAAAATGGAGAATCGAAAGAAGCTCACGGGAAGGAGGAATTCCATACCTTGGCTTTGAGAAGTGAAGCTTCAATTAGAGAGGCTTGGTAAGTTTGTTGGAGCTGGAGGAGCCTAGGGATGAAGCCTCTGGTCCTAGTGAAATGTCTAGACCCGATTTCCACCAAGCCCGATTTCAAAGCTTGGCTGATAGAAGGAATGGCCTGCCTGGTAAGGGGGCTTTTGCTGGGAAACTTCTTCTCTTGGTCTGGTGAAGGTGTATAGTCAATCAATATGAGGATTGGCTCACTGCGGTGAAGTGTCCTGGTTTTAGGCTTGAGATTGAAATTTGAAATTGAGCTCAAACAGTGGGGATTAGGGCTGGATTTCAGTGGGGATCAACTTCTCTATGCCAGGAGAAGAGTTTGGAGCAATTTTGGCAGAGTTTTGGTAATATTTTTTTTTCAGCACCTCCCATGGCCGTGAGGATGGTGGGTTTAAATATCCATGGCTATGGGCTTCCCAGAGGCAATTGAAGGCAGGGATCAACTGCTCAGGGGAGGAGAAGAAGAGCCCTGGTGTCCACTGGATTGGGATAGCTCAGCAGGCAGATTTTGAATTTTTTGGCTCACATGGAGCTCTCGGCCTGGTGGTTTCCGGCGACTGGGGTGGTGGTCCATCCAGGCATGGGTCACCCTCATGGTCAGTGAGGTCAGGGCTTGAGATTTGTGAGCTCAATTGGCTTTGGACATGTGTCAAAGGTTTGATTTAAATGGCATGGGGGGAGGGACTCTTTTGAGCTTGGTTTGGTCAACCCATGGAAATGGGCTTGGTGCACCCACCAAGGTCTGACTTTAGGCTGAGAGAAATCATTGGGTTCAGCCAAGAGAAGGTGGTGAGGTCTCCATCCATGAATATTTGGATTAATCATGGGTGAAGGTGAAGCACGGGTAAGGTTAATGACCTTAAGAGAATCAATAAAGAAGCTCCTCCTTTTGTCATTTATGGACTGATGACAAGTCAAAGCTCTCATGGCTTCATGTGGCTTGTCCATGGCTTGTTCATGGCTTCATTTGGCTTGGGAATGGCTTAACTCACTTGCATGAGAAAGGGATTTTGGGATTTTTGAAATTTAGGGTTATGTTGGCATGAGGCTTGATTTAGATTTATTTGATGATGAAATTGGAACTTAGAAAATGATTTTGATTAAAGAGATGATAAATGAAAATGTCATGTGGGCTTTGAAATAGGTTTTGGGCTTTTAAATTTGATGAAAGATGAGCTTTTAAATGCTTTAAGGAAATGGGCTTTTATGTTTTAAAATTGGACTTTTAGATAAAAATTTGGCAAAAGGTTGTGTCAAATAAATGTTGTATTTGGCTTAGGAATGTGTCATGAGAATTTCAGAAAAGATTTGGTGTCATTTAGGGTGTAATTGGGTTTAATTTGGGCTTCTTTAATAATAGGGTCAAAGTGAGTCCAATTGGGCTAACTTGGGCTAAGGTTGGGCTAATGTTGGTTTTGATGTAAAATTGATGTTTCAAAATGTTTATGGGAGTGTACAAAAGAGTTTTCCATTTTTGTTGGGTCTTGATTTTGGGATTTGGGCTTGTTTGGATTTGTGATTGGTTTAGGCCAATTTGGGAAATTTTGGTTTAGGTTAGGCTTGGGTGGAATTTGGGCCCAAATATTGGGTAAATTAAGTTAGAGTTTTGTTTGTGGGGATGTTAGAAATATTTCAAAACAAATTTGGGGAAAATTGGGTAACATTTGGGTTGAATTTGGGGTGGATTGGGTTTGTTGGTCATTTTGGGCCTTAAGGGCCGATTTGGGACTTTTGATTAAATTGGATTAAATTGACAAAATTGGGGTATGTGGCAGTTGAACAAAATGTTATTGGGAATATTTGAGATTTTCTAGATTTTTTTGAGAATTTTTAGAAATTTTGGATTTTTGGGTCAAAAAGGGTATTTTGGGTATTTGGAGGATATTGGGGGTTATTTTGGAAATTTTGGTATATTTGGCCATGGATGATCAATTTGAGTGGTGGAGAATATTTAGGATTTATTTTGAGGAATTTTGGGTAATTTAGGTAATTTTGCAAATTTTGGGCAATTTCAAGGCATTTGCGTATGTTTGATGGTTTAGGGTCCCGGGGGTCAAAAATTGAAATTTGGGGAAAATGAAGATTGATTAGGTGTGAGTAAAATGGGATCATTTTGTTTGAGCCATGAAGCCATATTAAGCTCACAAGATCCATGAGAGGACTCATTTTAGGCACTCAATATGGTGTTCCTAACCCTCTTAGCTGTGGGCTTAGGGGTTAAGGTCCATCCATACGAGTTACCTACATGAGTCGTGGAGTTGAGTTGGGTGAGAGTGTGGTTTTAGGGTTTAGAATGTGTGTGAGAGTGCGGTGTGTGCAAGCTTGCGCTCACTAAGACCAGGCCACCCAGGGTGATCCTAAGGCCAAAGAATCCTATAGGAAACTCATCCTTTAAACCTCCACATATTGATTTCAACACTCCAAGTGACCTGGGGGTTTACAGTCAAAATTGTGGGGTTTTAAGGGAGTCAAGAAGTGTTTGAATTTCTATGTGGTGGATTCCATTTCTAGTCCTTGATGGCGGTGAAAATCTTTTTTATGTCGACTTGCTTCGCTATCAATTCTCATATCATGTTAATGTCAAGGAGTCGCCACTCACTTTCTCTATACATCACCCTAATTATTATTCTACTTAGACTCTTTATTAGAAGTTTTTGGAGAAATTGAAGAAGGATTAATCATGATAGAGATTGAGAGAAAAAGAGATCGAATGATAATCCATAGAATAAATCTTCAGATTGTTTGATTACTGAAGTTTTTGGTATAACAAAATCACATGAAGATCTTGGGTAACCAGAGAGATCTTATAGGTGAAATACCTATCCTGAGTTCTTTAATCTCCTATAGGAGCAAACTCCTATAGTTAATTACATCCTGAGCAAATAATATTGCCTAGGAAAACTCCCGATTAAGGTTAACATTTATCCTCGAAAAAGTGTAAGTGTTGTCGTGGCAGTGCGTTTCTAAAGAATCGATACTACCAGAAAGTTTTGTTTATGTTGAATGTTTGTCATTTTGTCATTTTGTATATCATGTCGGGTGTCATGTCAATATGTCTTAATATGTGTGTCATATTGTTGTATGTAATGTCATGTGATGTCGCAATGTCATGTCATTATGTCATTTTGTCATCTTGTGATATTGCGTTTTTTTATGTCATGATGTCGTGGTGTAGTTTTGTCAAGCTGTTATATTGTCATGATGATATTGTCTTGGTTTTATGTTTGTTTTTTTGTTTTAATTTCATCATTATATTGTGTTTGTTAAGGTTATTTTGTCGTCGTTATGTTTTATTGTCATTCTGTTTGATTTATCATTGTTTTGTCTGGCTGTTGTTATTTTGATTTGTCATTTTTTTTGGAAGTGTTGGTTTTATGTTAGATATCATATCGATGTCAATGTTAATGATTTTATCATATCATGTCAAGTGTCAGTTTTTTGTTTGTTCTGGTTTAGTATCATATCATGTTATGTGTTATGTCGGGATGTCATAGTTTGTAAGTCATGTCATGTCATAATGTGATGTCGTAATGTCATCTCATTTTATGTCATATCTTAATGTGAATCATAATGTCATGTCATTTTATGTAATGTATTAATGCGATGTCGTAATGTCATGTCATTTTTTGTCATGTATTAATATCTCGATTTGTCATGAGATTTTTTATCTCATAGAAGAAGATGTTATTATGTCGTGAGATACCTTCTATGATGTCAAGAAGATATCATTATTTATTTATTTTTGTTATTTTGTTTATGATTCCCTTTTGTTTTAAATTTTGGTTTTGTGGTGTCATGTCATTTTATCATGTCTTATTATGAATCATAATATCATGTCATTTTATGTCATGTCTTAATGTGATGTCGTAGTGTCATAAGCTGTCGTAATTAATATCTCGATTTGTCATGAGATATTTTATCTGCTATAAGAAGATGTCGTTATTACGTCATGAGATACCTTCTATGATGTCATGAAGATATCATTATTTATTTATTTTTGTTATTTTGTTTATGATTTCCTTTTGTTTTAAATTTTAGTTTGGTGGTGTCATGTCATTTTATCATGTCTTAATATGAATCATAATATTATGTCAATTTATGTCATGTCTTAATGTGATGTCCTAGTGTCATAAGATGTCGTAATTAATATCTCGATTTGTCATGAGATATTTTATCTTCTATAAGAAGATGTCGTTATTATGTCATGAGATACCTTCTACGAAGTCAAGAAGATATCATTATTTATTTATTTTTGTTATTTTGTTTATGATTTCCTTTTATTTTAAATTTTAGTTTTGTGGCTATTCTAAAAGTCTTGGTTTTGTCGTCAATGTTCCATCGTCGATGTCCTGCAAAACAGAGTTAGCACACCCTATAACATGCAAAGAAAATCTAAACGAAACTTCATGTCTTCATCCTGCAAGGAAAACGAAGTTAGAAACAATAACATGTCAAGATATTTCGATTACCTGGTCAAAGTGTCTGTTAATCCAGAGTTGTCGGATGTCCAAATGTGGTTGAGATGTCGATTTAGATTTATGTCGATTTAAGTTAGATTTTGGATTTTTTTTGTTAATTTGGATTTGATATTGGGTTTTATATCAGTTTATGTTGATTTGAGTTTGATTTTAGGTTTTATGTCAATTTGAGTTTAATTTTATGTCGAGTTAAGTTCGATGTGGGTCGAACTTAAGAATTATGATATCGTATGTTAAGTTAAATTCGATACAAGTCGAACTTAAGAACTATGTCGGTTTATGTCGTGTTAAATTCGATCATGTCGATTTATGTTGAATTATATCAATTTATGTTGAGTTATACTGAGTTAAGTTTGAAATGTCGATTAATGTCATTTAAAGTTTATTGAATTTTCTTTGAAATGTCAATTAACGTCGGTTAATGTTTGTTGAATTTGATTTAAAATGTCAGTTAATGTCTAATTATGTTTGAAATGTCGATTATGTCAATTTTTGTTTTGAAATGTCAAATTTATGTCGTTTATGTTGATTTTTACTTGAAATGTCAAATTTCAGTCGATTGTATTGATTTTTATTTTGAAATGTTAAATTTATATCGTTTATGTGGATTTTTGTTGATTTGGGTTTTATTTTGAGCTTTTATGTCATTTTCTAATTTTATGTCGAGTTATGTTTAAGAATTATGTCGTTTTATATTGAGTTAAGTTCGATATGGGTCGAACTTATAGATATATCGGTTTATGTCGTGTTAAGTTTGATTTAGGTCGAACTTAAGAATTATGTCAGTTTATATTGTGTTAAGTTCGATTTAGGTCAAGCTTAAGAATTATGTCGGTTAAGTTTGATTTAGATCAAATTTAAAATTTATGTCAAGTTATGTTGTCGGCACTATTTTTAGGTCGTGTGTTTTATTTTGAAAAGGGATCGCCTAACAGAAATTGTCGGCGAATTTTTAATTTAATTAAATAATTTGAAAAGTAGTATTTCGATTTTTCAAAATAATTTTAAATTTGAAAATTTTAAGATATGAAATCAAACTCGATCTCACATCACGAATAGTTTATATAAACGAGCACCACACCACAAACCGTGTATCTATCCCTAAGGATAGTACACACCGCTCGATCTGCGGGCTCGATTAAACAAACTAAAAGATTTCATGACATCCGTTTGGTCTACGAACCAATTTTATAAGACGACAAATTCCCCGCTTAATATGAAAGTATTAAACAGTGGTCTATATTACTCGGTTCTTTAAAATTCCCTATAAGGGCAAGCCCCTATAGTTAATTACATCTTAAGTGACGCGAATCACCTAAGAAAACTCTCGATAATAATCGCAATCTCGCTCTCAAGAATTTCAAAGTTTAGGGTTTTCAAGGGATTGAATTTTGGAATTTCGATAGGGAATGGATCAAATTTGGAAGATTTTATTTTGAGATTTCAAAAGAAGAAAGGTAGGAGAAATTACGTATTCGAAGCAAACTTCGGTAATTTCTCGACTATCCTATTGTTTGGCTTGGATTTAGGAAAGTCCTAATGTTTATTTAGTATTTCAATCTCGCCAATTTTAATTAATTTGACTTATATTTGTATGATGTAATCATACAAATAAATTTCAGAAGTTATGAGGGTTTATGTCCTACCGAACGACTACCTCGGAATCCTAAGTCCTGTTAGGGCTTAATTTGCAATACAAATGCCTAACAAAAGGTCGAGGATTTATGTTGCACTAGTAAACTACCACGAAATCCTACGGCTTTGTTGTTTAATTCTAAGACAGCTTTGCTGATGTAGATTCAAGTTTTGCCGACGATGATGGCCGTGCCGCCCACTATGCTCCAAGCTCCTTGTCGTTGCAGAGGTTTAATTATAGAAGTCATAAATCGAGAGATGAGAGAAGTGTTTTGGTTTAAAGAAAATCTTAATTTCCAAGTGTTTTTTGTGTTTTAATTAAAACAAATCTTAAAGTCGATTATAATGACACCTGCTAAGATCCCACGGCTCCATCCTTCCGCATCATTATTTTTATCGGATTCACTTAATCCGTATGAATTTGCTAAACTCAACCGAATGAGTTCGACACTTTCATTTAGACCGTGGGAAATCCCGTTAGCAACACGTAGGTTACATCATCCGAGGTATTCTCGATCATCCAACAGACGTTTTAATTTAGTTGTAATCGTAGTTTTGTGTTCCGTTTGTGATTAAATTTCGAGTTGTTTTATATTTTAAAATGTCGTGGCGGTGAATTTTATCTTGCAATAACTTTTAATTTAGTTTTGGTTTCAGCTTCGTGGACTATCCTAAAGGTGCGGGTTTTCATGCAACGATTGTTTATCATGCAATAAAAGTAAGTGCGATGCAATTAAAGAAATTGCAATAATGTAAATTGCAATAAAATAAAAGCGTACCCTGAGGGTCTTCCCGTCATCCCAAGCCGCACTTAAAACACAATTAGAATACTTAAGCAAGTTCCTAGGTAAAGATAAGGGAAGGGTTATGGTTTTCTACCAAGTTCCTAATCCTATACCTAGTCATTTCCTATGACGTCTAGTGTTCTCGTGTTTTGTTCGAGGACGGTTTTCTTCATCAAAGAATAATTAAATTTAGTTGTTCTTATAAACATCCTTTCATATCGAGGAAGTGCTTAAGAAGAATCTTAAACATCTTTTCAATATCGATAGGATCTGCTTTAAGTCCAAATGGATTTAATCAATCATGTGAAGTAATCGTCCGAGGTTTAGTTAAGTTTTGTTGTTATCTTACTCAGATGAACTAGGATATTTGAATGTCCTATAAGTGAAGTAACATTTCATTTAATGTTCTGTTTAGAGTTATGATAATTAAAATTTTCTGGGGCAAATTGGTATTCAAATGGTTTCGTGATTTAATTTAATCTCGCTTATCGATTTAAATTTGGAATAGTGTTCAAGTTACTTTATTTTGGATTTCTTTAAATTCTTTATGTCTTAAGTGATGTTATTTAATTCAATTTAATTTAACTTTAATGTAATTTAATTTGTTTGCGTTTTAATTTTAATTTAATTTTAATTTTTAATTTTAATTTTAATTTTAATTTTAATTTAATTTTATTTTAATTTGATTTTTTATTTATTTTTTTTATTTCAATTTAATTTAATTTAATTCAATTTAGTTTGATTTGATGTTAAATTAATTTAGTTTAATTTGATTTAATTTCCTTTAATTTAATTTAATTTGATTTAATTTTAATTTAATTTAATTTAATTTAATTTAATTTAATATGTTTTAATTTAATTTAATTTAATTTAATTTAATTTAATTTAATTTAATTTAATTTAACATTTTTTAATTTAATTTAGTTTAATTTAATTTAATTTAATTTATTAATTTAATTTAATTTAATTTATTTATATAATTTAATTTAATTTACTCAATTTGTTTGATTTAATTTAATTTAATCTTTAATTTAATTTTAATTTTAATTTTAATTTAATTGAAATTTAAAAAGAGTTTAATAATTTAACTTTAATTTAATTTAAATGATTAAGTCCTTTAACATTTTAAAACTTAAATTTGAATTATCATTTTTAATTAGGAATTAAATATTAATGAGATGATTAATTTAGAGATCTTTAAATTAAAGAATAAATCTCTTCCTAATAATATCCCTATTTTAATAATTCCAATTTTATTATTCTTCCAAATTTAATCAATTATTTAATTAAGGTTTATTTTAATTATTTTAAATTGTTTAATGGGTTTCTACCCTTTAATTATTTAAATTTCAATCATCCAAATCAGATTAAGATCAAATATTTTACTTGTTAATTTTATTAAACCTAAAGTCTTAATTAAGGGTTAAAATTTTAATTACCATTTTGCCCTTCAAGCTTAATAATTCCATAATTCACTAAATTGAGCTCAAATGAATTTCAAATTTTTATGTGACTTCACTCATATGTCAATAAAGACATGAGAGGAGAAAATATGATTTTTCTGTATTTAATTTATTTATGTAATTATTTTTGGTGGAAAATAAAGGATTTCCAAGGAAAATTTAATAATATGACCAAGGGAAAGTTTCTGTCCTTAAGAAAATTATGGGACATTCCTAATGACCAGAGGACCACTTGGACCAATTTTGGTGATTTTTTGAATTATATTATTTTTTATTATAATTATTTTAAGTTTTGGAGTATTAATTAATTTAAAAATAAAATAAAGGTTGAATAATGAATTTTATATTTTTCAAAAATCTCTCTGATATCAAGGAAGTCGGAGAATCAATTTTTGCAATTTTCTGATTTTTCTATGATTTATTATAATTATTTTAGTGAAAATGCTAGAAAATACATTTTTTTAATTTTAAAATTACCCTAGGGCTTTAAAATTTAATATCTCATTAAATAGACCTAAGAAAAATATGGGGTTTGTTCCTAAGTGATTAAAATTCAAAATGTGAAATCTTGGTGAATTTTATGATTTTTATTATTTTTTAATTATTAAAATATTAAAATAATACAAAAAATCAACTTTTTTAGAAAATTGAAATTTTAATTTTCTTAAATTTCCCTAATATCAGAGAGGCTCCAAAACCAATTTGGTGGATTTTAGAAAAGTATTTTGAAAGTTATGAATTTTTAAAGTTTAAAATAACTAAGTGGCTTAATCAACCCATTTAGTAGGGCTAACCAAGTCCAATTGACTTCAAATTTTTATGGTGGGTTCCTCTGATCCTAAAGGTCAATGGAGAATTGATTTCATGCCAATTTGATATATGGTTAGCTCTAATTAATTAAGGAGCTATTTTGAGTGTTTAAGCCAATTAGGGTTATTTTAAATGAGTTAACTCAAAACTTATTTTTCTTAGGATCCTCTCGTCATAAGAAACATCACCAAATTTTCCTAGAATTTATTTCACAACATGCTAATTATTAGATTTAAAATACTCAAAACAAGAATAATGCATGGAGAATTTCCTATATGCATGGAGAATTAAAATAATGCAGACAGTAAATAAATTATTAAAAATAAAATACTTGATGAAATTAAATGATTTCTTTTCCACATTATTCTCCTCTGTTCACTGAGCAAGAGGTTATTTTTATTTTATTTTTCTGATTTTCCTACACAATGTTATGAATTTTCCAAGTTCAGGGAATTGAATAAATAGGAAAATTCCTAATTTTCTATTTATCCGAGTCGGCGCCGCGTCATCCTCGGCATCTCCGAACGGCCACGCGGCGCGCTCCCATTCGACGCCGCCGCTTGAGTCAGCAGCCCGAGTCCCGCCTTCCGCGTATCATCTGCCGATCCGACCTAATCCGAGCCGTCCGTCCACGCGTGTATTGAATGAACGCGCATCCGTTCATCGTCCCCAAGCCTCCTACCCCGAGAACCTGTCCATCTTCTAGGCCTAAGATCTCACTCGATACTCGACCAAATTTAACGTTCTTATGCTCTATGGATTCGCCTCGAGAAGTTGAACACATCCATACGGCTTATGTGGCATGAAATCGACTTAATGAAAATGGAGAATGTTCGAAGCTCGGGAAGAATAGTGAGGCCATACCTTTGCTCGCAGAAGTGCGGCTTCGATCCGAGGGTTGTTTCACCTTCGATCGGATCCCGCGAAGCTCCGCATGAAGTCTCCTGGTCCGGTGAATCGCCTAGGTAGGATTTCGACCACGCCCGATCACAAAGCTTGGAGGCCGGAGCAACCGGGTGGCCCGGAGATGGGGCTTTTACCGGTGGACACCTTCTCGGTCCGGTGAAGGTGTAGGACCAATCAATTCGAGGATCGATCCACCGTGGAGAAGTGTCCCGGTTTTGGGCCAAAGCTCGAGCTCAAAATCGAGGTCACCTGGAGGGAATTGGGCTGGAATTCAGTGGGGATCAAATGCTCTATGTATGGGGAATAGCCTGGAACAATTTTGGCGTAGTTTCCTTAAGGTTTGTTTCAAGCACCTCTCATGGCCGAGAAGGGGTGGTGTTTAAATAGGAGAGGGTAGAGGGCCTCCCAGGGAGAGTTAGGGCTTGGGATCAGCTGCTCTTGGCATGGGAAGAACAGCCATGGTGGCCATTGGGCATGGGGCAGCTCAGCAAGGGAGAATTTTAAAGTTAGCTCACATGTGAGCTCTCGGCCATGGTGTTTTCCGGCGACTTGGTGGCTGGCCGGCCAGGCATTGGTCACCATCTTGTTCAGGTGGGTCAGGGCTGGGGTTTAGTGTAGGCAATTGGCAAATGCCATGTGTAAAAGGCTTGGATTAGAATGGAATGGGAGAGGGCTCATTTTGGCTTAAATTGGTCAACCCCTCCATTTGGGCTAGGTGCACCACCTAAGGCCAGGTTTAGGCTAAATAGAAAGTGATTTAGGTCAGCTTAATCAGTGGGGAATGGTCACCATCCAAGTACAATTAAGCTTAAGCAAGGTTTAGTGGAATCATGGGAGTGGTTAATCACCTTTAGGAATTAAGGAAAGGGTCCCCTCCTTTTGCCCAAAATGGCATGGTGACATGTAAAGAGGCTCTCATGGCTTCCATGTGGCTCATGCATGGCTTCATGGCTCACCTTTGGCTTGGGAAAAGTCAAGTCAATTTCATGGAAATGGATTTAAGAAAAATTTTTGTATTTAGGGGTGATTTGGCATGAGGCTTGATTTGGAATTATTTGATGATGGGATTATAACTTAGGGAATGGCTTTGATTAAATGGATGGCAAATGGAAATGTCATGTGGGCTTTAGGGCCAATTTTGGGCTTTTGTATTTGGTGGAAATGGGCTTTTAAAATAGTTTAGGGAAGTGGGCTTTTGGATTTTAAAATGGATTTTAGGATGGAATTTTGGCAAAGGCTTGGGCCAAATAATTGTTGGGTTTAGCTCATAGATGTGTCATGAGTGACATGGAGCAAAATTGGGAGTGATTTGGGTTTGAATCGGGTCGAATTGGGCTCTTTTGGTGAATGGGCCAATATAGGTCAAATTGGGCTAAGTTGGGCCAATGTTGGGCTAGGGTTGAAATTGGTGTAAAATAAATGTTGGGAAATGTTTATGGGGGTGTTTCAAAGAGGTTTTGACTTTGGTTGGGCTTTGGTTTTGGGGTTTGGGCTCATTTGGGTTAGGTTTGGGTTTAGGTCAAAATTGGGCCTTTTAGCTTTTGGGTTGAATTTGAGTGGGGTTTGGGTCTAAATTTTGGGCAAATCATGTTAGTGTTTTGTTTGTAGGGATGTTAAGGATGATTTAGAAAAGATTTGGGGTTAATTGGAGTTGAATTGGGTGAGTTTGGGTTAGGTTCGGGTTATGGGTCCAAATCGGGTTTTAAGGCCAAAAGTGAAATTGGATCCAAATTTCAATCAAATTGTACTTGGATTTGGTCTAAATTGGTGTTGAGAATGTTGAATTGAAGTTTAGAATTGAATTGGACCAGAATTTGGATCAATTGGGTAGGTTTGGTTTGACATTGGGTTCACTTAGTGGTTAAAATGGGTCAAATCGGGGTTTTGACAAAAGTAGGGTAAATTGACAAAATTGGCCCATAGTGTAGTTCAACAAAATGAAATTGGGAATATTTGGGATTTTCTGGAACTTTCTGGGAATTTTTTGAATTTTTGGATTTTTGGGTCAAGAGGGGTATTTTGGGTATTTGGAGGGTATTGGGAGGTATTTTTGGAATTTTTGGTATTTTTGGGTATGGATGATCAATTTGAGTAATGTGGAAATGTTTGGGATTGATTTTGGGGAATTTTGGGTGATTTAGGTGATTTTGGAAATTTTCGGGTACTTTCTACAGCATTTGTAGGTTCATGGGTGTAGGGTCCCTGGGTTCAAAAATCGAAAATTTGGAAAAATGAAGATCGGGTGAATATAAGTGGAATAAAATCATTTTGGTTGAGCCATGAAGCCATACCAAGCCCACATGAGCCATGAAGGGACTCATTCGAGGCATTCACTATGTTGTTCCTAACCCTCTTACCAAGGGCTTAGGGGTTAAGGACCATCCATGCGAATCACCTACATGAGTCATGAGGTCAAGTTAGGTATGGGTGTGGTTTTAGGAGGTGTGTGAAAGTGTAGTGTATGAGTGTAGTGTGTGTGTAAGTCAGCCCCTTCACTGCACCAGTGCCACCTAGTAAGCGGCCCTAAGGCCAAAGAGTCCTATAGAACTCATCCTTTAAACTTCCACATTTGATTTCAACCCTCTAGGTGATTAGGGGTCTATAGTCAAGTTTGTAGAGTTTGCAGGGAGTTAGAAGTGGTTTGAAATTCTAGATGGTGGATCCCAATTCTAGTCCTCTAAGATAGTCAAAGGAAAAGCCTAAGGCTAGATCCTAAGTACTAAAAAGAAGAAGAGAAGACCTCATCAAAAATGAGGTCAACAAATGGTGAGCCGACGGAGCACACCGCACGTATTGGTGTTGACCGAAGCGATCGCAGAAACTAACACGTATGTCCAAGTGACAAACTTAGGACGAAGTAGAAGAGTTTCCGCTGGGGAGTGTCAAGTATATCTCTGAAACTGGAGATTCCTGAACTCTCGCTGGGGAAAGGAGAAGAAGGTGAATTCCAAATCACATGATCTGGGGGAATTTCAATTTAGATTTCATTTTGTTTTAGTTTAAGTTTTGATGTGTGAGCTTAGATTTTAGTTTGAGTTTTAATTTTGATTGAAGTTTGGTTAAGATTAATTTGAAGGGATTCGATTTGAAATGAAAATCGGAATTTCGTGGTTTTAGATGTAACATCTTCAACCTCAAAAGAAAATCGAATCGATTGGATCGAATCATTACAATGAGGAGAAATCTCGGAGCAATGCGGTATTGGATGTAAAATCCTTAACTTCAGGAGTTTGATTTTGATGTATTTCATTGCAATAGGGAAAGAATCCTAAAGCAATGCAGTCTCGGATGTAAAATCCTCGACCCCAAGAATTTGATTTTGATGTATTTCATTGTGATAGGGAAAGAATCCTAAAGCAATGCAGTCTTGGATGTAAAATCCTCAACTCTAAAAGTTTGAATTTGATGTATTTCATTGCGATAGGGAAAGGATCCTAAAGCAATGCAAGTCTCGGATGTAAAATCCTCAACTCCAAAAAGTTTGAATTTTGATGTATTTCATTGCGATAGGAAAGAATCCTAAAGCAATGCAATCTCGGATGTAAAATCCTCAACCCAAAAGTTTCATTTTGATGTATTTCATTGCGATAGGGCAAGAATCCTAGCAATGCGCCTTGATGTAAAATCCTCGACTCCAAAAAGTTTGATTTTGGTGTATTTGATTGCGATACGGAAAGGATCCTAAAGCAATGCAGTCTCAGATGTAAAATCCTCGACTCCAAAAAGTTTGATTTTGATGTATTTCATTGCGATAGGGAAAGGATCCTAAAGCAATGCAGTCTCGGATGTAAAATCCTCGACTCCAAAATGTTTGATTTTGATGTATTTCATTACGATAGGGAAAGGATCCTAAGCATGCAGTCTCTGATGTAAAATCCTCGACCCAAAAGTTTAATTTTGATGTATTTCATTGCGATAGGGAAAGGATCCTAAAGCACGCAGTCTCGATGTAAAATCCTCGACCCAAAAGTTTGATTTTGATGTATTTCATTGCGATAGGTAAGAATCCTAAAGCAATGCAAGTCTCGGATGTAAAATCCTCAACTCCAAAAGTTTGATTTTGATGTATTTCATTGCGATAGGAAAGGATCCTAGCAATGCAGGTCTCGGATGTAAAATCCTCGACTCCAAAAAGTTTGATTTTGATGTATTTCATTGCGATAGGGAAAGGATCCTAAAGCAATGCAGTCTCGGATGTAAAATCCTCGACCAAAAAGATTGATTTTGATGTATTTCATTGCGATAGGGAAAGGATCTTAAAGCAATGTAGTCTCGGATGTAAAATCCTTGACCCAAAAGTTTGATTTTGATGTATTTCATTGCGATAGGGAAAGAATCCTAAAGCAATGCAGTATCGGATGTAAAATCCTCAACCCCAAAAAAATTTAATTTTGATGTATTTCATTGCGATAGGGAAAGGATCCTAAAACAATGCAGTCTCGGATGTAAAATCCTCGACCCAAAAGTTTGATTTTGAATAGTCATTGACTTTGCAAAGGTTTGTAGTGTTGATTTGAAAAGTGTGGAATTTTGGTGTCTCGAGAATTTCATGAAAGTTGTAAAAGGCTTTCATGGAAGGAAATATATTATGAGGGAATATGTAGATGTTACATATCCCATTCAAAAGAGTTGATCGAAAGTTGCTGGTTTAGATTGGATACAATTCCTCGTCATCGGATTCGATCCGTGTCAATGCAATCAACCGCTTCCATCCCAGACAAGGGAAAGAGTAGAACAGATTGGATTTCAGATTTGGGAGATTGAATTTGAATTTGATTGAGATTTGATTTGAGATTTGGAAACTTGAATTTGAATTTGATTGAGATTGGATTTGAAATTTGGAAGGTTGAGTTTGAACTCGATTGAAATTTGATTTGAAATTTGGAAAGATTGAATTTGAATTTGATTGAAAATTTGTGGTCATTTTGTTTGTCCTTTAATGATTCAACTTTTATTTTATCGTTTATTTAATGTTCATGTGAATTTGGTGTTCATCAATTTTAGATTTTTAAGGAAAGTTTTCTTTTATTCTTTTTTTTATTTCTTTTCTGTTCTTTGTTCGAAGTTCATTTAACTTTAATGGCGTTTCCTACTCAATTTGCACAAAAGAGGTGAAGGCCAAAAATGTGACATGGTCACTTTCATTCCAATCATGTCGAAGATACATCATACAACTCAACTGGAATACATCTCATACAATCCATGTAGACTCAAAACGGACTATGTATGATCTTTGTCGATCCACCCGAAGAAGCATCTGTCAAAAATCCATGTCTGAATAGTGGGGTACATAGTTAATAACATCACCTTCCAAGCCATCCTTGGCAAGGATGCCGTATGGATGCACATTGGAGGTGTGATATTTTCCATGTAGCTCACAGCTCGTAATGCCGAAGGCTCTCTAGCTCCGGGTCTGGCTGGAAATGGTAAGGTGTCTTCCCGTCGTCCATCCTTCCGAAAGTAACCGAGATCCGCTTCACCGGTACTCCCGGTATGCAATGCTTAGCGATATCCGCTCCGTTGCCTTTCGCATCATGACGAACCTACCAAGAAAGGTATCTTCACCGGCCCTCGGAACTCACCCGGGCCTCGCTATCCGGAGGTCAAATCCGAACATAATGTTACACTCGTTCAGGAAAGAGACCGTGCAGAAAGGTCCGACAAAGTCGTGGTGATCTATGTGTGGGGGTATGCAGTCACCCCGCTTGTAGATGTTAATAATGCACATATCGGGTATGCAATCCGCCGGCAGTACCCTCCATGTTATCAATCTCTTTATTTTCTCTTAATGACTAATGGCATCGGATCCACTTGCTCATGACGGAGTATTCCCGGTGGGTTTCCCTTCCTGTCCTCCGCAAAGTTGTAACAGCATCCACATTGTATTGTAATTCTTCCTTTCCCTGGCATCCATCTCCGGGGTTCTGAGTAGGTGTTTTAACTTAGGCGGCCCGCTCGACCCATTCTTTTCAAATCCCGGATACAATCCACGATTTGCTGTTGTTCATACTCTGAGAATACGTCTGTATGTAGCTCGAGGCCCTCTAGTATATTGATCCTTCTGCCTCTAATTCTCTCGAAGTATTCAAAGGTTTTCTTTTCGACATTCTGCATTCTCTCCAGCTCGTATTCCGGAATAATCTGTAGATGGCGAGGCTCGGTGACATATTGTGGGATATACGGTTCAATCCCTTCACGTTCTCCCCGCATACCTCGGCTCCTCGGGGATGATGTCCGTCGGGACATCCCCCGGGTTGCTTCGCAACAAGGTCATGCATTACCGGTGGTTCTATCTCGGTGGCGTGGTAGCCTTCTTTCTTCCGATCTTTGTGAGATTTCCCCGGTCCTTTCGTTATCCTAGGAGCCGGCCTCCTTTCTTCCGTACCCGGTGAATTGGCGTCCTCGAAGTGTATGTACCGGCAGTAGCAATCGGTCTCGTCGCGCCGGTCCGCAGCCTAGTTTGGTTATCATCTTACGGATACGGCGATTCTTATTTCTTCGTTGCGTTGTCGTGAGAGTAGCTCTTCGAACTTCTTGAATCTCTCGTGGGTGCGGCGCCGACAAGCTCGCCCTCTCGCCGTAGTGACTGCGTACTTCATTTTCTTATCTTCTTCATTGTTTGCCTTTCTTTTCGTCTGCCGGATCGGTGGCTTGGGCCACCCACTTTCGTCACCGTCCGCCCGGCAGCTTCTTCTCGTCAACTCGGGACCCGCTCACTTTCCTCGTATCGTAGGCATGCCGGTGCGAAATTCGAGTCAATCTCGATTATCGCTCCATCTTTCACCCTCTTTTCATCGAGTGCAAGGCTTACGCCATTTCTAAAGTTCGAGACCAACCGCCCGCTCGACATTTCCCCGCGAAAAGACAAGGAAAAGGATCGTGGGTCGTACTAAGAACAAGAACATTAAGAAAATGTTTATTAAAGACAGTTCTTTTTTTATTACTCTTATATTTTAAAACTTAACAGAATGAAGTGGGGTAAGATCGTGAAAGAGATTTTGATTTGGAAAAGAAAACAAGGAAAATTTTATTATCATGATTTTATTTATTTTAGCACATTTTATTATTTTTGGGTTCGGACCCAGTCATAAGTAATTACTTCGCCCGTGTCTCTTAGGGATGAAGAATTCATTCCTTCGAAACATCAGGTAGCGTAATACTTTTTTAAGTATCGTCCGTTGATTGGAAGCATGTGTCGTTCTCCCTGGCAATTCACTAGCTGGTAGGAACCTCCTGAGTATACTGCTTCAACCACAAACGGCCCTTCCCAAGTGGGTTCAAATTTTCCTCCTATCTTGCGGTGTGCAAGAATATGTCTCTTGAGAACGAGAACTAAGTCACCAACTTTGAAGGTTCTTGGCGGACCAGCTTGGCATGGGCTTGAACCATCTTAGCTCGGTATAGTTCTAAATTCTCGTCGCGTCGCAAGTCTTTTCCTTCCGAGCTTTCTAATTCTTCTAGTCGTAATTTGGCGTTCTCTTCCGTCGTGATCTTATTTGCAACTCGCGATTCCGAGTGAAGGAAGCCGAACCTTTAAAGGTAACACTCGCCGGACCCATACACCAGCAGCGTAAGGTGTAGCTTCGAGTAGAGTTCGAAGGTTGTCCTGCAGGCCCCGTCCGCATATTTTTAGGTCGTGTTTTATTTTGAAGAGGGGTCGCCTAACGTAAATCGTCGGCGAATTTTTAATTTAATTAAAATAAATAATTTGAAAAGTAGTATTTGATTTTGAAAATAATTTTAAATTCGAAGGTTTTAAGATATGAGATTAAACCGACCTCACATCCCAAATAGTTTATATAAATGAGCACCGCACCACAAACCGTGTATCTATCCCTAAGGATAGACACACTCGCTCGATGGTGGGGCTTCGATTAAATAAACTAGAAGATTAGTGACATCCGTTTGGTCTGCGAACCAATTTTATAAGCCGACAAGTTTCCCGCTTAATATGAAAACATTAAACAGGTTTATATTATTTCGGGTTCTTTAAAATTCCCTATAAGGGCAAGCCCCTATAGTTAATTACATCTTAAGTGACGGAATCACCTAAGAAAACTCTCGATAATAATCAATGATTCTCGCTCTCAAGAATTTCAAAGTTTAAGGTTTTCAAAGATTGAATTTTGGAGTTTCAATAGTGAATGGATCAAATTTTTGGAACATTTTGTTTTGTGAATCCAAAGGAAGAAAGGTAGGAGAAATCACCGATTCGAAGTGAACTTCGATAATTTCCCGACTATCCTATCGTTTCGCTTCGAATTTAGGAAAGTCCTAATACTTATTTAAATGTTTTGATCTTCGCCAATTTTAATTAATTAGTGGTTTATATTTGTATGATAAAATCAAACAAATAGACCTAGAAGATATGAGGGTTTATGTCGTATCGTACGACTACCTCGGAATCCTAAGACCTGGTTAGGGCTTAATTTGCATAAAATGATTATGCAAGTGCCTAACGAAGAGTCGAGGATTTATGTCGCACTATGCAAGCTACCTCGAAGTCCTATGGCTTTGTTGTTTAATTCTAAGAAGGTTTTGCTCGAAGTAGGTTCAAGTTTTGTTGATGACGATGGCCGTGCCGCCCACCATGCTCCAAGTTCCTTGTTGTTGCGAGGTTTAGTTTTAGAAATCATAAATCAGTGGATGAGAAAAGTGTTTTGGTTTAGAGAAAATCTTAATTTCCAAGTGTTTTTTACGTTTTAATTAAAACAAATCTTAAAATTGATTATAACGACACCGGTTAAGATCCCACGGTTCCATCCTTCCCAAGCATCATTATTTTTATCGGATTCACTTAGTCCGCATGAATTTGCTAAACTCAACCGAATGAGTTCCACACTTTCATTTAGCACCGTGGGAAATCCCGTTAGCAACACGTAGGTTACATCATCCGAGGTATTCCCGATCATCCAACATGACGTTTTAATTTAGTTGTAATCGTAGTTTTGTGTTCTCGTTTGTGATTAAATTTCGAGTTGTTTTATATTTTTGAAATGTCGTGGCGGTGAATTTTATCTTGCAACGACTTTTAACTTAATTTTGGTTTCAGCTTTAGTGGACTATCCTAAAGGTGTGGGTTTTCATGCAACAGCTTGTTTTATCATGCAAGAAAAGTAAAATGCATTTGCAATAAAGTAAATTGTAAGAAAGTAAATTGCAAGAAAGTAAATTGCAATAAAATAAAAGCGTACCCTGGAGGGTCTTCCCGTCATCCCAAGCCGCACTTAAAACACAATTAGAATATTTAAGCAAGTTCCTGTGTAAAGCTAAGGGAAAGGTTATGGTTTTCTACCAAATTCCTAATCCTATAGCCTAGTCATCTCCTATGACGTTTAGGTTCTTCGGGTTTTTTGTTGTTTCGAGGACGATTTTCATCATCAAAGGACAATTAAGTCCAATTGTTCTTATAAATATCCTATCATATCGAGGAAGTGCTTAAGAAGAATCTTAAACATCTTTTCAATATTTCCAGGATTGTTTTAAGTACAAATGAATTTAATTATATAAATGAATCAATCGTCCGAGGTTTTCAAGTTTTGTTAACTTGCTCAGCTGAACTAGGACATTTCGAATATCCTATGAGTGAAGTAACATTTCATTCGACGTTTAATTTAGGAGTTATAATAATCAAAGCTTTCAATGGTAAATTAGTATTCAAATGATTTAATTTAAGTTAAAGGGTTTAAATTTGGAATAGTGTTCAAGTTGTTTTATATTTAATTTCTTTTATGTCTTAAGTGATGTTATATTTAATTTGATTTAATTTAATTTGGTTTTAATTTAACTTAATTTAATTTAATTTGATTCGATGTTTAATTAATTTGATTTGATTTAATTTAATTTAATTATTTAATTTAAATTAATTTAATTTAATTTGATTTAATTGTTTAAATTAATTTAGTTTAATTATTTAATTTAATTTAATTTAATTTAATTTAATTTAATTGATTTAATTTAATTTTAATTTAATTATTTAATTTAATTTAATTGTTTAATTATTTAATTTAGTTTAATTTAATTTAATTTGTTTTAATTTATTTTAATTTAATTATTAAATTTAATTTAATTTTAATTTAATTTATCTTTAATTTACTTTATTTTTTTAGTTTTAATTGAAATTTCAAAAAGTTTAATAATTTAATTAAGTCTTTTAATATTTTAAATTTGAATTTTAATTAAAAGTTGAACATAAATGAGATGATTAATTTAGGATTTTTAAATTAAAGAATAAATCTCTTCCTAATAAATATCCCTTATTTTAATAATTCCAATTTTATTACTCTTCCAAATTTAATCTATTATTTAATTAAAGTTTAATCATTTTAAAATTATTTAATGGGTTTCTACCCTTTAATTATTTAAATTTCAATCATCCAAACCAGATTAAGATCAAATATTTTACTTGTTGATTTTTATTAAACCTAAAGTTTTAATTAAGGGTTAAAAGTTTAATTACCATTTTACCCCTTAAGCTTAATAATTTCATAACTCACTAAATTGAACTCAAATGAACTTCGAAATTTTTATGTGACTTCACTCATATGTCAATAAAGACATGAGAGGAGAAAATGTGATTTTTCTGTATTTAATTTATTTATATAATTATTTTTGTGGAAAATAGAGATTTTCAAGGGAAATTTGATAACATGACCAAAGGAAAGTTTCTGTCCTTAATAAAATTAGGGGACATTCCTAATGACCAGAGAAGCACTTGGACCAATTTTGGTGATTTTTTGAATTATATTATTTTTATTATAATTATTTTGAGTTTTGGAGTGTTAATTAATTTAAGAATAAAATAAATGTTGAAAAATGGATTTTATATTTTTCAAAAATCTCTCTGACATCAAGGAAACCAGAGAATCAAATTTTGCAATTTTCTGATTTTTCTATGATTTATTATAATTATTTTAGTGAAAATGCTAGAAAATACATTTTTTAATTTTTAAAATTACCTTAGTGGCTTTAAAATTCAATATCTCACTAAATAGACCTAGGAAAATGTGGGATTTGCTCCTAAGTGATTAAAATTCAAAATGTGACATTTTGGTGAATTTTATTTTTTTTGTGATTTTTATTATTTTTTAATTATTAAAAATATTAAAATATTATTAAAAATCAACTTTTTTAGAAAATTGAAATTTTAATTTTCTTGGGTTCCCCCGATATCGGAGAGGTTCTAAAACCAATTTGGTGAATTTTTGAATAATATTTTAAAAGTTATGAATTTTTAAAGTTTAAAATGGCCAAGCGACTTAATCAACCCAATTAGTGGGGCTAACCAAGTCCAATCGACTTCAAATTTTTATGGTGGATTCCTCTGATCCTAAAGGTCAGTGGAGAATTGATTTCAAGTCAATTTGATACCTGGTTAACTCTAATTAATTAAAGACCTATTTTGGGTGTTTAAGTCAATTAGGGTCGCTTTGAATGAACTAAGCCAAAATCTATTTTTCCTAGTGGTTCTCTCGGTTATAAGGAACATCACCAAATTTTCCTAGAATTTATTTCACAACATGCTATTTACCGGAATTAAAATACTCAAAACAAGCAACATGCATTTGAAAAATAAATAACTTTTCACAGAGATGGCCTCCCGACCTTGGAAAATTCAGTGGAATGTTCCCAAGTTCGGAGGCTTCAAAAGCCCTATGGTCTCATGCCATGGTGAATTGTATACATGCATGGAGAATTAAATGTATGCAGAGAGTAAATAAATTATAAAAAATAAAATACTCGATGAAATTAAATGATTTCTTTTCCACATTATTCTCCTCTCGTTCACCGAGCAAGAGGGTATTTTTATTTTATTTTTATGATTTTCCTACACAGTAGATATGAATTTTTGAAGTTTAGTGGAATTAAATAAATCGAAAATACCCTATTTTTCTATTTATCCACGCGCGCCGCCGAAACATCGGCAGCCTCCGAAGGGGTACGTGTCGCGCCGTGATCGGGCGCCGCCATCCGAGTCGCCAGTCCGGGCCCCGCGGTTCTCGCACCGTTTCCCGGTCCGACGCGATCCCGACCATCCGTGCGCGCGTGTATCGAATGGACGCGCATCCGTTCATCGTCCCCAAGTGTTCTCACCCGAGAGCCGTCCACACTAAATCCCTAAGATCTCACTCGATTCTCAATGGATTTTTACGTTCTTATACTCTATGGATTCGTCTCGAAGAGACGAACGCATCCATACAGCTAACATGCATCGAAACTAAGGCATTTGAAATAGAGAATCTTCGAAGCTCGGGATGAAGAGTTAGCTCATACCTTGGCTCGTAGAAGTGTGGCTTCAATCCGAGAGTTATCGCACCTTCGATCGGGTCCTAAGCAAGCTCCGCATGAAGTCTCCCGGTCTCAGTGAATCGTCCGGATATGATTTCGACCAAGCCCGATCACAAAGCTTGGAGGCCGGAGCAACCGGGTGGCCCGGAGATGGGGCTTTTGAGGGCGGACACCTTCCCTTGGTCCGGTGAAGGTGTAGAGCCAATCAATTTGAGAATTGGCTCACCGTGGAGAAGTGTCCCGGTTTCGGGTGGAATTTCAACTCCGAAATCGAGCTTTCGCAGGAGAAATGGCAGGTGAATTCCACCTGGGATCAAGTGCTCTAAGGGTGGAGAAGGGTCCGGAACAATTTTGCGCAGTTTTGGCAAGGTTTGTGCTTCGCTCCTCTCTCATGGCCGAGAGGGGTGGAGTTTAAACAGAGAGGGCGGAGGGCCTCCCGTGGAGAGTTAGGGCTCGGGATCACCGCTCCGGTGAGGAGAAGATCAGCCCATGGTAGCCACCGGGATGGGGCACTCAGCAAGTGAGAATTTCAATGTTGGCTCACATGTGAGCTCTCGGCCATGGTGTTTTCCGGCGGTCTCGGTGGCCTGCCGGCCGTGCAATGGTCACCATCTTGGTCGGTGGGTCGTGGCCGGGGTTTAGTGTGGTATAATCGGCAAATGCCATGTGTAAAGGCTTTGATTCAAAGTGGAATGGGGGCATGGCTAAATTTGAACCTAAATGGGTCAACCCACCCATTCGGGCTAGGTGCACCACCCAAGGCCTGGTTTTGGCCGAGGGAAAAGTGATTTGGCTCAAGATAATCAGTAGGGTCAAGTCACCATCCAAGCACAATTAGGCTTAAGCATGGTTTAGTGGAATCATGGAAGTGGTTAATCACCTTTAGGAATTAAGGAAAGAGCCTCCTCCTTTTGCCCAAAATGGCATGGTGACATGTAAAGAGGCTCTCATGGCTTGCATATGGCTTGTGCATGGCTCCATGGCTCCATTTGGCTCGGGAAAAGGCTTCGTCAATTTCATAAAAAAGGATTTTAAGGATTTTGGATAATTTGGTGGAAATTTGGATGAAGTTTCATTTAGAATTATTTGATGATTGGTTTAGGACTTAGGGATGATTTTAATTGAAAATATGATGAGGGGAAATGTCATGTGGGCTTTAGGGTAGATTTGGGCTTTTGAATTTTGTAGGAAATGGGCTTTTAAAATGGTTTAAGGAAAGCGGGCTTTTAAGTTTAAGGATGTGTTCATGGATGGAAATTTTGTAAAGAGGTTGGGCCAAATAATTGTTGGGTTTAGCTCATAGATGTGTCATGAGTGATTTGAAACAAATTGGGGGTGATTTGGATTTGAATCGGGTTGAATTTGGGTTAGGTTCGGGCTCAGGTCAAAAAATGGGCCTTTTAACTCGGGGTTGAGTTTCGAGTGTGGTTTGGGTCTAAATTTTGGGCAAATCATGTTAGGGTTTTGTTTGTGGGAATGTTAAGGAAGATTTAGAAAAGATTTGAGGTTAATTGGAGTTGAATTGGGTGAGTTTGGGTTAAGTTTGGGTCATGGGTCCAAATTGGGCTTTAAGGCCAAAAGTGAGATCGATCCAAATGTCAATCAAATTGGACTTGGATTTTGGTCTAGATTGGTATTTGGGATATTGAATTGAAGTTTAGAATTGAATTGGACCAAAATTGGGGTCAATCGGGTAGGTTTGGTTTGACATCGGGTTCACTTAGTGGTTAAAATGGGTCAATTTGGGGGTTTTGACAAAAGTAGGGTAAATTGACAAAATTGGCCCATGGTGTAGTTGGACAAAATGAAATTGGGAATATTTAGGATTTTCTGGAATTTTCTAGGAATTTTCTGAATTTTTGGATTTTTAGGCCAAGAAGGGTATTTTGGGTATTTGGAGGGTATTGAGAGGTATTTTTGGAATTTTTGATATTTTTGGGTATGGATGATCAATTTGAGTGATGTGGAGATGTTTGAGATTGATCTTGGAAAATTTTGGGTAATTTGGAAATTTTGCAAAAATTGGGTAATTTCAAGTGTTTTCAGTAAGTTTAGCAGTGTAGGGTCTCGGGTCAAAAATCGAAAATTTGGGAAATTGAAGATCGAGTAAATTTAAGTGGAAAGAAATCATTTTGGTTGAGCCATGAAACCATTTCAAGCCCATATGAGCCATGAAAGGACTCATTCGAGGCATTCACTATGTTGTTCCTAACCCTCTTACCAAGAGCTTAGTGGGTTAAGGACCATCCATGTGAATCACCCACATGAGTCAGAGGTTAAGTTGGGTATGGGTGTGGTTTTAGGAAGTGTGTGGAAATGTAGTGTGTAAGTGTAGTGTAAGTCAGCCCCTTCACTGCACCATGCCACCTGTAAGGGCCCTAAGGCCAAAGAGTCCTATAAGAACTCATCCTTTAAACTTCCACATTCGATTTCAACCCTCTAGGTGATTAGGGTCTATAGTCAAGCTTGTGGAGTTTGCAGGGAGTTTAGAAGTGGTTTGAATTTCTAAAAGGCGGGTCCCAATTCTAGTCCTCTAAGATAGTCAAAGGAAAAGCCTAAGGCTAGATCCTAAGCACTAAAAAGAAGAAGGGAAGACCTCATCAAAAATGAGGTCAACAAATGGACCCCCAATAAGTGTGGTGAGCCGACGGAGCACACCGCGCGTATCGGTGCTGACCGAAGCGATCAACGAAACCAACACAGTATGTCCAAGTGACGAACTTAGGACGAAGTAGAAGAGTTTCTGCCGGGGAGTGTCAAGTATATCTCCGGAACCGAAGATTCTCGAACTCTCGCCTGGGAAAGGAAAAGGAGGTGAATCCCAAATCACATGATCCGGGGGAATTTCGATTTTATTTTGTTTTAGTTTAAGTTTTGATGTGTGAGCTTAGATTTCAATCCGGAGTTTCAATTTAGATCGAAGTTTGTCAAAATTTATTCAAGGGATTCGATTTGAAATGAAAATCGGGATTTCGAGGTTTTAGATGTAACATCTTCAACCTCGAAAGAAAATTGAATCGATTAGATTGAATCGTTGCAATGAGAAGATATCTCGCAGTAATGCGGTGTCGGATGTAAAATCCTTAACCTCAAGAGTTTGATTTTGATGTATTTCATCGCAATAGAAAAAAATCCTAAAGCAATGCAGCTCTCGATGTAAATTCCTTAACCCCGGAATTCGATTTGATGTATTTCAAAGGCAATAGGAAAGAATCCTAAAGCAAAGGCAGTCTTGGATGTAAAATCCTCGACCCAAAAGTTTGAATTTTGATGTATTTCAAAGGCAATAGAAAAGAATCCTAAAGCAAGCAAGTCTTGGATGTAAAATCCTCGACCCAAAAGTTTGAATTTTGATGTACTTCAAGTGCAACAGAAAAGAATCCTAAAGCAAAGGTAGTCTCGGATGTAAAATCCTCGACCCAAAAGGTTGAATTTGATGTATTTCAAAGGCAATAGAGAAGAATCCTAAAGCAATGCAGTACTGGATGTAAAATCCTCGACCCAAAAGAGTTTGAATTCGATGTATTTCAAAGGCAACAGAAAAGAATCCTAAAAGCAAGGTACTTGGATGTAAAATCCTCGACCCAAAAGAGTTTGAATTTGATGTATTTCAAAGTGCAATAGGAAAAGAATCCTAGAAAGGCAGTACTTGATGTAAAATCCTCGACCCAAAAGTTCGAATTGATGTATTTCAAAGGCAATAGAAAGAATCCTAAAGCAAAGGCAGTCTCGGATGTAAAATCCTCGACCCAAAAAGGTTGAATTTGATGTATTTCAAAGGCAATAGAAAAGAATCCTAGCAAAGGCAGCTTGGATGTAAAATCCTCGACCCAAAAAGGTTGAATTTGATGTATTTCAAGGCAACAGAAAAGAATCCTAAAGCAATAGCAATTTGGATGTAAAATCCTCGACCCAAAAAAGTTTGAATTTGATGTATTTCAAAGGCAACAGGAAAAGAATCCTAGCAAAGGCAGTCTTGGATGTAAAATCCTCGACCCAAAAGTTCGAATTTGATGTATTTCAAAGGCAATAGGAAAAGAATCCTAAAGCAAGGTAGTCTGATGTAAAATCCTCGACCCAAAAGTTCGAATTTGATGTATTTCAAAGGCACAGAAAGAATCCTAGACAAAGGTACTTGGATGTAAAATCCTCGACCCAAAAAGGTTGAATTTGATGTATTTCAAAGGCAACAGAAAAGAATCCTAGCAAAGGCAATTTGGATGTAAAATCCTCGACCCAAAAAAGTTCGAATTTGATGTATTTCAAAGGCAATAGAAAAGAATCCTAAAGCAAAGGCAACTTCGATGTAAAATCCTCGACCCAAAAGTTCGAATTTGATGTATTTCAAGGCAACAGAAAGAATCCTAAAGCAAAGGCACTTGATGTAAAATCCTCGACCCAAAAAGGTCGAATTTGATGTATTTCAAAGGCAATAGAAAAGAATCCTAGCAAAGGTAGTCTTCGATGTAAAATCCTCGACCCAAAAAGGTCGAATTTGATGTATTTCAAAGGCAATAGGAAAAGAATCCTAGCAAGGCAAGTCTTGGATGTAAAATCCTCGACCCAAAAAAGTTGAATTCGATGTATTTCAAAGGCAACAGAAAAGAATCCTAGCAAAGGCAAATCTGGATGTAAAATCCTCGACCCAAAAAAGTTTGAATTCGATGTATTTCAAAGGCAACAGAAAAGAATCCTAGCAAAGGTGCTTGATGTAAAATCCTCGACCCAAAAGTTTGAATTTGATGGAGACTCGAAATCCGGAAAGATCGAATTCGAGAAATTTGGAAATTTGGAAGGATGAGTTCGAACTCGATCGAAATTTGATTTAAGATTTGATTTGAATTTGGAAGATCAAGTTCGAAACTCGATCGAGATTGGATTTGGAATTTGATCGAGGATTTGATTCGAGATTTGGGAAGATCAAATTTGAAATTTGATCGAGAGTGGATTTGGAATTTGATTGAGAATTTGATTTGAGATTTGAAAAGATCGAAATTTGATTCGGAATTTGGAAGGATGGAATTTGATTTCAAGTTCGAAGGATGGAATTTGATTTTGAAGTTGATTTCGTTTATCTTTTAATGGTTCAAATTTTATTTTATTGTTTATTTAATGTTCATGTGAACTTAGTGTTTGTCATTTTTCAGATTTTTTTTTTTATATTTTCGAATTTAACAGGAATGAAGTAGGATAAGATCCGGAAAGAGATCTTGATTTGGAGAAGAAAACGAGGAAAAATTTATTATCATGATTTTATTTATTTTAGCACATTTTATTATTATTATTTTTTTTTTCGGACCCAATCATAAGTAATTACTTCGCCCGTGTTTCTTAGGGATGAAGAATTCATTTCTTCGAAACATCAGGTAGCGTAATACTTTTTCAAGTATCGTCCGTTGATCGGAAGCATATGTCGTTCTCCCCGGCAATTCACTAGCCGGTAGGAACCTCCCGAGTATACCGCTTCAACCACAAACGGTCCTTCCCAAGTGGGTTCAAATTTTCCTCCTATCTTGCGATGTGCAAGAATAGGTCTCTCGAGAACGAGAACTAAGTCACCAACTTTGCAAGGTTCTCGGCGACCCGCCTTGTCGTGGCTCGAACCATCTTAGCTTGGTATAGTTCTAAATTCCGTTGCGCCGCAAGTCTTTTCCCTTCCAAGCTTTCTAATTCTTCGAGTCGTAGTCCGGCGTTTTCTTCGTCGTGATCTTGTTTGCAACCGCAATTCGAGTGAAGGAAGCCGAACCTCTAAAGGTAACACTCGCCTCGGACCCATACACCGGAGCGTAAGGTGTAGCTTCGAGTAGAGTTCGAAGGTTGTCCGGTAGGCCCATAAGGCTTCTAACAATTTCTCGTGCCAATTTCTCTTATTATCGTCCAGGGTTTTCTTTAAGATTTGAACGAGAGTTTTATTAAAAGCCTCGCCGAGACCGTTTGCTTCTGGGTAGTAAATTGTCGAGTATCGCCGCCGATTCCATGTCTCCCGACAAAATTGTTGATTTGTGTGCTTCGAATGCCGATCCATTATCCGAGATGATCCCGCGCGGCACTCCGAAACGGTAGACAACTTGGTTCTTGAAAAACCGTAGCACGTGGTGTGCTTTCACTTCTCTAAGTGGAGCCGCTTCGCCCACTCGGAAAAGTAATCCGTAGCCGCAAGAATGAAACGATGTCCTTTCGAAGATGGTGGTTCTATCGGACCAACTATATCCGTGCCCCAACATTCAAACGCGCCACGACGCAATTGTCGGGTGTAGCACATTCGGAGGTTGGTGTAGAACCACTCCGTGCACTCGGCATTGGTGACGCCTTCGGCGATTTTCATGCGCATCGGTCATCATCGAGGGCCGTAGTACCCTAGTCTTTTAATTTTCATTTTCATTTTCGGACCCGACCGGTGAGCGCCACGCAGTCCCGAATGCACCTCTTTAACGATTTCACGGGCCTCGACCCGCTTAAGCACCTTAGCCACATTCGATCAAAAGACCTTCCGTACAATGTGTTGTTTATTAATGCGTAAGACAGAGTTCTTTTCGATCCGATGGGCTAGCGACCTATCGTCCGGTAGCTTTCCCGTTTGCGGTGTAGTTCATCAATGGCCGTCGCCAATCTTCCGTGTTTTCTATCACCGCTGCAACCGATTCTTTTTCCTTTTCGATTTGTGTATTGTGTTCATGTCGAGCCGTGATAGGACTCGACGTCCGTGAACCGACACTTCCATCGATTCATCTTGCAAACAGCAAATTCTTTTGCGAGACGAGCTAAAGCATCCGCTAAAGCATTCTCTTCTCGAGAATTTTGTAGATTGTCACATTTGGAATCCGTTCCAACAACTCGTATCAGCATACCGGAAGTATTGTTCGAGTCTTCGCTTTAGAATTCGTACCGTCCGCGATCCGTTGAATGACTAACCGTGAATCCCCGTAGATGTTGATGTCTCGTTATTCCCATTCGAATGGTTAATTCCAATCCCGTTATGAGGGCTTCGTATTCCGCTTCGTTGTTTGTACACGGTTCCGTCAAGTGGTAGGAGTATCTTAACATTCCCCGCTCCGTGTTATAAAGATTAGCCCGATTCCCGCCTTACCGGCACTATCACTTGTGATTCTTCGTCTTTGTGTGCCGAAGATGCTCCGTCAAAATATAATTCCCAACGTCGATCGTCAAGGTCTTCTAGGTTCATTATTTGTTCGTCCGGCGTATCGTCATCGAGAGGAGATTCGGCCGCAAAGGATGTGCCGCGAGGAAGTCTCGCTAAGACTTGTCCCTTTACGGCACGCGAGGCACGAAAGTTATATCGAATTGCAATAATATCATTGACCATCCGGCAAGTCTCGTCGGAAAGTGTTGGACGAGTCATCAAGTATTGCAATGGATTAAACTTCGAAATCAAGTTGACCTTATGAGAAAGCATGTAGTGCTCGAGCTTTCGAGCGGCGAAGATCGGGCCAAACAATGCTTTTCAATTGCGGGATACCTTACTTCCGTCGGAAGTAAACGACGGCTTAAGTAGTAAAGAGCATTTTCTTTACCCTCATCATCGACTCGGGCTAACAGGGCTCCGAGGGAGTCGTCTAGAGCCGCGGTGTAAAGTATCGACGGTCTACCCGAGATCGGGGTCGCTAAGACAAGAGGTGTCATTAAATATCGTTTAATGTCTTCGAAGGCCTTCTCGGCATTTCTCTTCCCAAATAAATTTGGCGTCCTTTTTAACTAGTGCCGAGAAAGGCCGACACCTACCCGACAGTGCTCGAGATAAAGCGTCGAAGATATGCCGCCTTCCCTGAAAAGATCGTAGTTGTTTTAAGGTTTCTGGGAGGCGGCATTTCTAAGATAGCTTTAATCTTCTCCGGATCGATTTCTATTCCACGATGTCGGACAACGAATCCTAAGAATTTCCCGGAGGTGACGCCAAAGGCGCATTTTAAGGGATTCATCTTAAGGTTAAATTGTCTTAATCGTTCGAAAACAATTCTCAAATCATACAGGTGGTTTTCCTTTACTTTGCTTTTGATGACGACATCGTCCACGTAGCACTCGACTCGATTGTGGATGAGATCATCAAAAATTCTCGTCATTGCTCTTTGGTAAGTTGCTCCGCGTTCTTCAGTCCGAATGGCATCACCGTATAGCAAAATACTCCGATCGGCGTTCCGAATGCCGTAAGCTTTTCATCTTCTGGAGCCATTTTTATCCGGTTGTATCCCGAAGATCCATCCATGAATGAGAATATTTCATGTGTCGAAGCAATATCGATCATCGCTCTAGAATTGGTAGAGGGAATTCATCTTTTGGACATGCCTCGTTTAAATCTCTCGAAGTCCACACAAATTCCGATCCGACCATTCTTCTTCTCGACCGGCACCACATTGGCTAACCGAGTCGGGTATTGTTCTTCACGGACAAATTTAGCGTCTATTAGCTTTTTAACTTCGGCTATGACTTGTTGTTCGATTTCCGTACGCATTCTTCTCGGGACCTCGTCCGACCGGAACGTAGTAGGATCCACTCCTAGCTTATGGACCGCAACCTCCGGGGCTAATCTCGGCATTTCATCGTAGCTCCAAGCAAAACAAGCCTTTAAATTCCATTAATAACTCGATTATTTCTTCTGAGTCTTCTTTATCGAGTAAGGAGCTAACAAAGGTAGGTCTAGGCTCTTCGCTAGTACGTAAGTTAACTTCCGTTAACTCATCTATCGTGGATTTAATTTCTTCTTCGAATTCGGTGGAGCGTCTCCAATTTGTAAATCTTCGAGTTCGTCCGTAGTTTCCATGCAGCTTTCATCGGACTTGCAAGTGACAACCAAGCAAAATTCAAGCATCGTCAACCGACCCTACCGTGCCGAATCCGAGTCCATACTTTGAATCGGGAGGACGGCCGAGTTATTCCATAACTTTTCAAAATGTTGTGATTGGCCTTTTGTCCATTGTCGAGGTAAGAAACCACGTTGAATTAAATTTTGAACACAAGGAGAGTACCACTCAAAAGGTAATTCCATTAATTCTGATGAAGTGACATCTTCGAATTGTACATTATTTTCAAATTTGGAGGAAGAATCACCACGGTAGAATTTGATCGGCTTTGCACCGTCACTACGTACCTCTTTGACCTCCATACCCTCGATCTTATTAGAATGGATCGGAGTTAGGGTCATAGTATGTACGTAGTGGTTAATCTTCTCGTACATCGATTTGTATTCTTCGTTCTTTTCATCTTCGAGGAGATCTTGTATTGCGGCTTCTTTCGACTTATTGTTGCCGCTTCTTGCTTGATTTCTTTTTCCTCTTCGTAACTATCTTCCCAATCAACATTGATGGCCGGTTTCCTCCGTCCAATTGTCCTAGTGTCTCTACCACGGCCTCGTCCCCGGCCTCGACCTCGGATGCGAGTCGTGGAGAAACCTTCACCATCTCGCCGGAAGGGAGTGGTGAGTGATCGTTGGACTAGAACTTCGGTGTTCTTCGTTGTCCCGAACTTTCTTTGCTTCATTTGTTACGGTATCTCCGGAGAAGATTGTTTTCTTTGGCGGTGCATAATAAGTCGCGTCTTCATGGATTCCAATCTCATGTACGGAGAATGGTCGTAAGTCGCCTTTGATGCATTGTTCCCCTCCATCGTAGTACTTCGATGCACCGGTGTAGAGATGATGGTACCATCCCGTTTTCATGTATCCATGGTCGGCCCGAGAAAGCGTTGAACGACGTTTCGAATCGATTATGTGAAATTTTGCGGTTGTCTTTGCTAAGTCACCGGTCTTCATCGATAGCGTTATTGACCCGAGGGCTCTTTCTCCTTTCTCGGTTGAATCCTCTTAATAACATTTTGTCGGCCTCGAGCTCACGAGCATCAATTTCCAAGTATGCTAGTGTTCGAAGACTCATTATATTGATTGATGCTCCCGGATCCACCAAAACTCCGGAGAGCGTAAACTTCCCAATTGTAACCGAAATGTACAACGGTCGGTTGTGATCCGTCGTCCCAAGTAGTAGGTCATTGTCCGTGAAGGTAACACCTCGCCGTTCCTTTAACGAGCAAACCTCATCTAAGGAATCTCCGACCATTTGAGCTAAGCAAATTTCCGGATCAAGTAAGGCCTCGATCGAGCTTCTCTCATCTCCTTTCGATAAGATGAGAGCATCGTAGATGCTCGCCTGGCTCGGTAGTTTCCTAAGATGGGCTAGCACGTTGTAGTCCACTTTGTTCTCCCCGCGTCTCGGCTTCTTCTCGAATGGGTATTTCTTCTCGCTGGGGTTGGTTCTTCTTGAACAACCACCCGCTTTCCTTTGTCTTTTGGACCCATTCTCGGAGGTAGAACTTTTCCACTTCTTAGGTCGACTTCGTAATTTCTTCCGAATCTAGCGTTGAGTTTGTCGGTGTCTCCTCCCCGAATCGGAATGACAGGCTCTTCCGGACTATCTTCAAAATCCGAAGGCTCTAACTCTATCGTAACCGGAGCTCCTCGAAACTCACGGATAGATCCGTTGCTTGTTGAACTCTCGTAGCCTCCTCGATGGATGCCTTCTTTGTCATTGCGATCGTCGAGATCATGTATGATTTGAGAATTGTTGTTGGTATCGAAATCGACGCCCGGATTGTCGCTAGTTACGTAATCGTTAGAAACAGTCAAAACGTAGCCAACGCCATCACCCTTATCATTATATGATCCCACCGAAGTGAGCGAGATAATCATACAAAATCGAGGTTCGAGGGATTTCTTCCCCGAATCGAAACAACTATCCTAGGATAAGCAGCCCCTAGTCTAGCCTTAGGAATCTCGGTCCCCTCTTCTTCGTCAATTTTCTTCTTCTCTTCGATTGTCTCCCGTCGAGGTGGTTCTTCTATCGCAAGTGATAAGTACCGACTTAACAGGTCTCGAACTCGAATCGAAGCTCGCACCGAAGCGGTTCGGATGTTGTCTAAAATCTTCTTCGAAGACCTTGTCCGAGCGGTAGTCCATCCATCGTCGCCTGCATAGGGATCTATCGAATGACGGGATCGGCTGAGATAACATCGACGGAACCTCCTTTCGGGGTTCCTTCATGTACTCCTTCGGGATTGTTATATTTCCTTTCCGAAGGTTGTCGTCGAGCCAACTTTTAAAGGTAATGCACTCTTCTATCTTGTGCCCAAGCATCCGATGGTAGGGGCAAAAGTTGGGATCACCGTTCTTGTTGACTTCCTCTCGGTCTTTTAGGCTCTGGCACTGGAAATCCGGAGTTTTCATTGAAGCTACGGAACATCTTCGGCATCGCTTCATTTTTGAACGGATATTCTCTCGCTCGAAGCTCCCTCAATGTACGTTGCGGACGGGACGGTTGTTCATACTCGCGGAGACGACCGATAGCCGGACCGGGGTTGCCGGTAGTTCCGTTGTGGTTGCCGCGGCCGTTCGGTGGTATTTCGCATTGGTTGCTTGCCTTTGTCAACCGCTCGCAACGACCCCGCATTTCTTTTCGAAAGTCTTCACCGGCTTCGCTTGTCCGTCTTGTCGGCAAAACTTAATTGCTTCGCCTCTTCTTGCAAGCTTCCGGCCTTGCTTAACAACTTCTCAAAAGTCTTAATAGTGAATCCCTCGAGGAGAAGTGCTATCGAGCCGTGAATGCTCTTAAGCAAGATGCCGACCGCATGTTGTTCTTGCAGCTGTGGTTCACACTTCATGCTTAAGTTTCTCCATCGAAGTATGTAATCCACCAAAGTTTCATTCGGCCTTTGTTTCTCTACCACTAAATCACCTATAGTGATGTGGTGCCGAGCTCCGCAAATCGCTCGATGAAGAGGCTCTCTAGCTCCGAGAATGTCTTTACGAACCGTCGGGTAATTCTCGCATACCGCCGAAGGCGATTCCCGACGGATCGCTAACGAATTGTCGGAAGAGTAGCGCATCGCTCCCGCCGCATTGCAACAACCGGCACGAAAGTGTGCAACATGCCGTCGGGGATTCCCGGTTCCGTCGAAGGTCTTAAACGGAGGTGGTACGAAGCCTTTCGGCATCGGACAGCGTCGAATTCTTCCGGGTAAGGTCTACCCGTCCGAATGGATGTCCCGTTCTTCGATTGTGCTAAGGCTTCTCGCACTCCGTCGCTCTACCAAGTTCTCGATATCCTTTTCGTGGATCATACTTTCGTGTTGTATCCTTTTTTCGACTGGTCATCCCCATCGACGGATGTAATCTCCTTTCCTCCGTCTACGATGTGAATGACTTCGGGGGTGTCTCTCTATGTGGTTGTACTTCGACTTTGGAGAGTGGCCGAGCTATGGCCATCTCTTCCATCCTCTTCGCCATTCGAGCGATCGTGTCGTCCTTTTCCCGAAGCCGTCTCTTCATCGGCCCGGCTCCTCTCTTCTGCGCAGCCTACAGGAGCACCTCGAGAAGCCGATGAAGCTCGTGTCTCAACCATGTTGATTTCTCGCATATTCATTGTCCATGAATTCCGATGAGTCGATCTCATCTCCGAACTTTTCTTCTCTTTCTTTTGCCAACCGTCTGGATGTCGGTTCTCAACTTTTCCATGGCATCTTCTAGTGGAGCTTTCGTGTATCTTTGTGGTTGTCATGCGATGATTGCCGGGTCCTTTTTTCACGAGTCCCCTTCATCGCAAGAAGCACTTTCTTCGCATTCCAGCCTCCCGGCGAGACTTTCTTTCTCGGCCGTCGTTTCGGCCTCAATCGCCCCGTAGTGGGACGCCACACCATCCTTCTAGCAGCAGAAGGTCTATGACCGGATGGTCTATCGACCAAATGCCGGAAGGTGGTATCCTCCCTAATCCGTAACCCCGATACTACGACGGGCGGGCTAGCCTTCATTCTCTTGCTAGGCTTTTCTATCATGATGGCGGGTTCTACTCGGGGCCCAAGACGGGATTTGACCGGCACCCGCCCTATCCTTCGTAGAATTTCCGACACGGGCGCTTTTCCTTCCTTGCTAGCTTTTCTACCAAAGTTTGCAGTCGAGCAAACGGCGTAGTTCTAGTTCTTTTCTTGCGGCTATCGTTGTAGTATGCGGGCCGTGGTAATGTGGCAGACAATCTTTCGAACATTCTCCTCATCCTCTCGCGGCGGAGAGGGGATGGAACCCGCTTCCTCCCAAAAGTGGTATGTAGTCGGCGCGGGTGTATATTCCGGTAGCGGTGTATATTCCGGCAACTCCGGAATTTCCTCCAGGAAGGCAATCTCGGCAGCTTCCGGCTTCCCCGGCGATCCTTCTATTTCTATTTCTTCTTTGGGTCTTTGTCGGCCGACGGAATCTTCGAACTCGGACCCGATTTCGAAGACGAAGGTCTTACAGAAGATCCGTACCCTCCACGTGCAATGTGTTTACCATAGTTCCGGATTTCTTTCCCTTTGATTTGGCGTAAGTCGGGGTAGGTGCGTAAACAACTAGACCGATGGGGGTAGTGAGAACGAGTCCTCCCGCGGACAGCGAGCATCCTCCTAGTCGGGACCCTTTGCAGGGAGGAAACTCTTGGGTCGACCTAAGGTCGAACTCAGCGATGGTTCCTCGGCTTCGGATACCTTGTTCGTCAGCTGTAAAGAGGGAGACGTCGGTGACTTCGACGTTCGTGATTTCAAATCCTCGTCCAAATCGGATGATCCCATTGTCGGGCAGATCTCATCCTTATGAGACGGCGAAGTCCAAGTCCGTTGGTGAAGGAGAAAATCGGCTTCGGGGCTTCCATTTCGCAAGGTAGATTCTCGGTTGTCGTCCTAGTTATGCTTCTTTTCTTTAGGACGAAAAGAAAGGAAATGAAAAGAGTCCGAACTCATTTTTGTTCATGTATTTGTAAGAAGGAATTAAAAGAATCACTTATTAGAGGGTTTGTTTATTTAGAACAGAATGTTCAAAGGTGTAGAGAATGTAAGGAATCCGGTTCGTAGGGGAAAAGAAAGTCTTAAGCAAGACTTCCCGACTCGAAGGATCATTCCTAAACTAACACCTATCTGGGGTCCACCCCTCCTTAGAAATGAGGTAAAGGATCTCGAACCTCTCCGTTTAGGGGTGTCTAAACAAGGGCTCCTAAATCCAAGAGAATGTTGGCTATACTTGTTCAAGGTAGAAATGAACATAGTATTCCAACGGAAAGAAGGGTAGTTTGATCCATTAGTGGACATGGATACACTACCGATTTTTGAAAGCGAATTATTCGATTATAATGGAGAGAGGAATATTCCCCACGGAAGTCGCCGTGAAATCCCGTCGGCATATTTTTAGGTCGTGTTTTATTTTGAAGAGGGGTCGCCTAACGTAAATCATGTCGGCGAATTTTTAATTTAATTAAAATAAATAATTTGAAAAGTAGTATTTGATTTTGAAAATAATTTTAAATTTGAAGGTTTTAAGATATGAGATTAAACCGACCTCACATCCCAAATAGTTTATATAAACGAGCACCGCACCACAAACCGTGTATCTATCCCTAAGGATGTATACACTGCTTGATGGTGGGGCTTGATTAAATAAACTAGAAGATTAGTGACATCCGTTTGGTCTGCGAACCAATTTTATAAGCCGACAAGTTTCCCCTACTTAATATGAAAACATTAAACAGGGTTTATATTACCTGGGTTCTTTAAAATTCCCTATAAGGGCAAGCCCCTATAGTTAATTACATCTTAAGTGACGGGAATCACCTAAGAAAACTCTCGATAATAATCAATGATTCTGCTCTCAAGAATTTCAAAGTTTAAGGTTTTCAAAGATTGAATTTTGGAGTTTCAATAGGGAATGGATCAAATTTTTGGAACATTTTGTTTTGTGAATCCAAAGGAAGAAAGGTAGGAGAAATCACTGATTCGAAGTGAACTTCGATAATTTCCCGACTATCCTATCGTTTCGCTTGAATTTAGGAAAGTCCTAATACTTATTTAAATGTTTTGATCTTGCCAATTTTAATTAATTAGGGTTTATATTTGTATGATAAAATCAAACAAATAACTTTAGAAGATATGAGGGTTTATGTCGTATCGTACGACTACCTCGAATCCTAAGACCGGTTAGGGCTTAATTTGCATAAAATGATTATGCAAGTGCCTAACGAAGAGTTGAGGATTTATGTCGCACTAGTGCAAGCTACCTCGAAGTCCTATGGCTTTGTTGTTTAATTCTAAGAAGGTTTTGTTGAAGTAGGTTCAAGTTTTGTTGATGACGATGGCCGTGCTCGCCCACCATGCTCCAAGTTCCTTGTTGTTGCAGAGGTTTAGTTTTAGAAATCATAAATCGTGGGATGAGAAAAGTGTTTTGGTTTAGAGAAAATCTTAATTTCCAAGTGTTTTTTACGTTTTAATTAAAACAAATCTTAAAATTGATTATAACGACACCGGTTAAGATCCCACGGTTCCATCCTTCCGGCATCATTATTTTTATCGGATTCACTTAGTCCAGATGAATTTGCTAAACTCAACTGAATGAGTTCCACACTTTCATTTAGACCGTGGAAATCCCGTTAGCAACACGTAGGTTACATCATCCGAGGTATTCCCGATCATCCAACAGGACGTTTTAATTTAGTTGTAATTGTAGTTTTGTGTTCGTTTGTGATTAAATTTTGAGTTGTTTTATATTTTTGAAATGTTGTGGCGGTGAATTTTATCTTGCAATGACTTTTAACTTAATTTTGGTTTCAGTTTTAGGGACTATCCTAAAGGTGTGGGTTTTCATGCAACAGTTGTTTTATCATGCAAGAAAAGTAAAATGCATTTCGCAATAAAGTAAATTACAAGAAAGTAAATTGCAAGAAAGTAAATTGCAATAAAATAAAAGCGTACCTGGAGGGTCTTCCCGTCATCCCAAGCTGCACTTAAAACACAATTAGAATATTTAAGCAAGTTCCTAGGTAAAGCTAAGGGAAAGGTTATGGTTTTCTACCAAATTCCTAATCCTATAGCTAGTCATCTCCTATGACGTCTAGGTTCTTTGGGTTTTTTGTTGTTTGAGGACGATTTTCATCATCAAAGGACAATTAAGTCCAATTGTTCTTATAAATATCCTATCATATCGAGGAAGTGCTTAAGAAGAATCTTAAACATCTTTTCAATATTTCCGGGATTGTTTTAAGTACAAATGAATTTAATTATATAAATGAATCAATCGTCCGAGGTTTTCAAGTTTTGTTAACTTGCTTCAATGAACTAGGACATTTGAATATCCTATGAGTGAAGTAACATTTCATTTGACGTTTAATTTAGGAGTTATAATAATCAAAGCTTTCAAGGGTAAATTAGTATTCAAATGATTTAATTTAAGTTAAAGGGTTTAAATTTGGAATAGTGTTCAAGTTGTTTTATATTTAATTTCTTTTATGTCTTAGGTGATGTTATATTTAATTTGATTTAATTTAATTTGGTTTTAATTTAACTTAATTTAATTTAATTTGATTTGATGTTTAATTAATTTGATTTGATTTAATTTAATTTAATTATTTAATTTAAATTAATTTAATTTAATTTGATTTAATTGTTTAAATTAATTTAGTTTAATTATTTAATTTAATTTAATTTAATTTAATTTAATTTAATTGATTTAATTTAATTTTAATTTAATTATTTAATTTAATTTAATTGTTTAATTATTTAATTTAGTTTAATTTAATTTAATTTGTTTTAATTTATTTTAATTTAATTATTAAATTTAATTTAATTTTAATTTAATTTATCTTTAATTTACTTTATTTTTTTAGTTTTAATTGAAATTTCAAAAAGTTTAATAATTTAATTAAGTCTTTTAATATTTTAAATTTGAATTTTAATTAAAAGTTGAACATAAATGAGATGATTAATTTAGGGATTTTTAAATTAAAGAATAAATCTCTTCCTAATAAATATCCCTTATTTTAATAATTCCAATTTTATTACTCTTCCAAATTTAATCTATTATTTAATTAAAGTTTAATCATTTTAAAATTATTTAATGGGTTTCTACCCTTTAATTATTTAAATTTCAATCATCCAAACCAGATTAAGATCAAATATTTTACTTGTTGATTTTTATTAAACCTAAAGTTTTAATTAAGGGTTAAAAGTTTAATTACCATTTTACCCCTTAAGCTTAATAATTTCATAACTCACTAAATTGAACTCAAATGAACTTGAAATTTTTATGTGACTTCACTCATATGTCAATAAAGACATGAGAGGAGAAAATGTGATTTTTCTGTATTTAATTTATTTATATAATTATTTTTGTGGAAAATAGAGATTTTCAAGGGAAATTTGATAACATGACCAAAGGAAAGTTTCTGTCCTTAATAAAATTAGGGGACATTCCTAATGACCAGAGAAGCACTTGGACCAATTTTGGTGATTTTTTGAATTATATTATTTTTATTATAATTATTTTGAGTTTTGGAGTGTTAATTAATTTAAGAATAAAATAAATGTTGAAAAATGGATTTTATATTTTTCAAAATCTCTCTGACATCAAGGAAACCAGAGAATCAAATTTTGCAATTTTCTGATTTTTCTATGATTTATTATAATTATTTTAGTGAAAATGCTAGAAAATACATTTTTTAATTTTTAAAATTACCTTAGGGCTTTAAAATTCAATATCTCACTAAATAGACCTAGGAAAATGTGGGATTTGCTCCTAAGTGATTAAAATTCAAAATGTGACATTTTGGTGAATTTTATTTTTTTTGTGATTTTTATTATTTTTTAATTATTAAAAATATTAAAATATTATTAAAAATCAACTTTTTTAGAAAATTGAAATTTTAATTTTCTTGGGTTCCCCTGATACCAGAGAGGTTCTAAAACCAATTTGGTGAATTTTTGAATAATATTTTAAAAGTTATGAATTTTTAAAGTTTAAAATGGCCAAGCGACTTAATCAACCCAATTAGTGGGGCTAACCAAGTCCAATCGACTTCAAATTTTTATGGTGGATTCCTCTCGATCCTAAAGGTCAGTGGAGAATTGATTTCAAGTCAATTTGATACCTGGTTAACTCTAATTAATTAAAGACCTATTTTGGGTGTTTAGGTCAATTAGGGTTGCTTTGAATGAACTAAGCCAAAATCTATTTTTCCTAGGGTTCTCTCGGTTATAAGGAACATCACCAAATTTTCCTAGAATTTATTTCACAACATGCTATTTACTGGAATTAAAATACTCAAAACAAGCAACATGCATTTGAAAAATAAATAACTTTTCACAGAGATGGCCTCCGACCTTGGAAAATTCAGGGAATGTTCCCAAGTTCGCAGGCTTCAAAAGCCCTATGGTCTCATGCCATGGTGAATTGTATACATGCATGGAGAATTAAATGTATGCAGAGAGTAAATAAATTATAAAAAATAAAATACTTGATGAAATTAAATGATTTCTTTTCCACATTATTCTCCTCCGTTCACCGAGCAAGAGGGTATTTTTATTTTATTTTTATGATTTTCCTACACGGAGATATGAATTTTTGAAGTTTAGGGAATTAAATAAATCAGAAAATACCCTATTTTTCTATTTATCCACGCGGCGCCGACGAAACATCGGCAGCTCCGAAGGGGTACGTGTCGCGCTGTGATTGGGCGCCGCCATCTGAGTCAGCAGCCCGGGCCCCGCGGTTCTCGCACCGTTTCCTGGTCCGACGCGATCCTGACCATCCGTGCGCGCGTGTATTGAATGGACGGCATCCGTTCATCGTCCCCAAGTGTTCTCACCCGAGAGCCGTCCACACTAAATCCCTAAGATCTCACTCGATTCTCAATGGATTTTTACGTTCTTATACTTCCATGGATTCGTCTCGAAGAGACGAACGCATCCATACGGTTAACATGCATCGAAACTAAGGCATTTGAAATAGAGAATCTTCGAAGCTCGGGATGAAGAGTTAGCTCATACCTTGGCTCGCAGAAGTGTGGCTTCAATCCGAGAGTTATTGCACCTTCGATCGGGTCCTAGCAAGCTCCGGATGAAGTCTCCTGGTCCAGTGAATTGTCCGGATATGATTTCGACCAAGCCCGATCACAAAGCTTGGAGGTCGGAGCAACTCGGGTGGCCCGGAGATGGGGCTTTTGAGGGTGGACACCTTCCCTTGGTCCGGTGAAGGTGTAGAGCCAATCAATTTGAGAATTGGCTCACCGTGGAGAAGTGTCCTGGTTTTGGGTGGAATTTCAACTCCGAAATCGAGCTTCGCAGGAGAAATGGCAGGTGAATTCCACTGGGGATCAAGTGCTCTAAGGGTGGAGAAGGGTCTGGAACAATTTTGGCAGAGTTTTGGCAAGGTTTGTGCTTCGCTCCTCTCTCATGGCCGAGAGGGGTGGAGTTTAAATAGGAGAGGGTGGAGGGCCTCCCAGGGAGAGTTAGGGCTTGGGATCAGCTGCTCTGGTGAGGAGAAGATCAGCCATGGTAGCCACTGGGGATGGGGCAGCTCAGCAAGTGAGAATTTCAATGTTGGCTCACATGTGAGCTCTCGGCCATGGTGTTTTCCGGCGGTCCGGTGGCCGGCCGGCTGTGCAATGGTCACCATCTTGGTCGGTGGGTCGTGGTCGGGGTTTAGTGTGATCAATTGGCAAATGCCATGTGTAAAGGCTTTGATTCAAAGTGGAATGGGGGCATGGCTAAATTTGAACCTAAATGGGTCAACCCACCCATTTGGGCTAGGTGCACCACCCAAGGCCTGGTTTTGGCTGAGGGAAAAGTGATTTGGCTCAGCATAATCAGTAGGGTCAAGTCACCATCCAAGCACAATTAGGCTTAAGCATGGTTTAGTGGAATCATGGAAGTGGTTAATCACCTTTAGGAATTAAGGAAAGAGCCTCCTCCTTTTGCCCAAAATGGCATGGTGACATGTAAAGAGGCTCTCATGGCTTGCATATGGCTTGTGCATGGCTCCATGGCTCCATTTGGCTTGGGAAAAGGCTTGGTCAATTTCATAAAAAAGGATTTTAAGGATTTTGGATAATTTGGTGGAAATTTGGATGAAGCTTCATTTAGAATTATTTGATGATTGGTTTAGGACTTAGGGATGATTTTAATTGAAAATATGATGAGGGGAAATGTCATGTGGGCTTTAGGGTAGATTTGGGCTTTTGAATTTTGAAGGAAATGGGCTTTTAAAATGGTTTAAGGAAAGTGGGCTTTTAAGTTTAAGGATGTGTTCATGGATGGAAATTTTGTAAAGAGGTTGGGCCAAATAATTGTTGGGTTTAGCTCATAGATGTGTCATGAGTGATTTGAAACAAATTTGGGGTGATTTGGATTTGAATTGGGTTGAATTTGGGTTAGGTTTGGGCTTAGGTCAAAAAATGGGCCTTTTAACCTTGGGTTGAGTTTGAGTGTGGTTTGGGTCTAAATTTTGGGCAAATCATGTTAGGGTTTTGTTTGTGGGAATGTTAAGGAAGATTTAGAAAAGATTTGAGGTTAATTGGAGTTGAATTGGGTGAGTTTGGGTTAAGTTTGGGTCATGGGTCCAAATTGGGCTTTAAGGCCAAAAGTGAGATTGGATCCAAATGTCAATCAAATTGGACTTGGATTTTGGTCTAGATTGGTATTTGGGATATTGAATTGAAGTTTAGAATTGAATTGGACCAAAATTGGGGTCAATTGGGTAGGTTTGGTTTGACATCGGGTTCACTTAGGGTTAAAATGGGTCAATTTGGGGGTTTTGACAAAAGTAGGGTAAATTGACAAAATTGGCCCATGGTGTAGTTGGACAAAATGAAATTGGGAATATTTAGGATTTTCTGGAATTTTCTAGGAATTTTCTGAATTTTTGGATTTTTAGGCCAAGAAGGGTATTTTGGGTATTTGGAGGGTATTGAGAGGTATTTTTGGAATTTTTGATATTTTTGGGTATGGATGATCAATTTGAGTGATGTGGATATGTTTGAGATTGATCTTGGAAAATTTTGGGTAATTTGGAAATTTTGCAAAAATTTGGGTAATTTCAAGGGTTTTGGGTAGGTTTAGTAGGTGTAGGGTCTCGGGGTCAAAAATTGAAAATTTGGGAAATTGAAGATTGAGTAAATTTAAGTGGAAAGAAATCATTTTGGTTGAGCCATGAAACCATTTCAAGCCCATATGAGCCATGAAAGGACTCATTTGAGGCATTCACTATGTTGTTCCTAACCCTCTTGCCAAGAGCTTAGTGGGTTAAGGACCATCCATGTGAATCACCCACATGAGTCGGGAGGTTAAGTTGGGTATGGGTGTGGTTTTAGGAAGTGTGTGGAAATGTAGTGTGTAAGTGTAGTGTAAGTCGGCCCCTTCACCGGACCGAGCCACCCGAGGCGATCCTAAGGCCAAAGAGTCCTATAGGAACTCATCCTTTAAACTTCCACATTTGATTTCAACCCTCTAGGTGATTAGGGGTCTATAGTCAAGCTTGTGGAGTTTGCAGGGAGTTTAGAAGTGGTTTGAATTTCTAAAAGGCGGGTCCCAATTCTAGTCCTCTAAGATAGTCAAAGGAAAAGCCTAAGGCTAGATCCTAAGCACTAAAGAGAAGAAGAGAAGACCTCATCAAAAATGAGGTCAACAGCCCATAAGGCTTCTAACAACTTCTCGTGCCAATTTCTCTTATTATCGTCTAAAGTTTTCTTTAGATTTGAACGAGAGTTTTATTAAAAGCCTTAGCGAGACCGTTTGCTCTCGGGTAGTAAATTGTTGAGTATCGCCGGCCGATTCCGTGTCTCCCGACAAAATTGTCGATTTGTGTGCTTCGAATGCCGACCCATTATCCGAGATAATCTCGCGCGGCACTCCGAAACGGTAGACAACTTGGTTCTTGAAAACCGTAGCACGTGGTGTGCTTTCACCTCTTTAAGTGGAACCGCCTCGCCCACTTGTAAAAGTAATCTGTAGCCGCAAGAATGAAGCAATGTCCTTTTGAAGATGGTGGTTCTATCGGACCCACTATATCTGTGCCCCAACATTCAAATGGCCACGATGCAATTGTCGGATGTAGCACATTTGGAGGTTGGTGTAGAACGACTCCGTGCACTTGGCATTGGTGACAGCTTTTGGCGATTTTCATGCAGTCGGTCATCATCGAGGGCCAGTAGTACCCTAGTCTTTTAATTTTCATTTTCATCTTCATCTTCGGACCCGACCGGTGAGCGCCACGCAGTCCCGAATGCACCTCTTTAACAATTTCACGGGCCTCGTACCCGCTTAGGCACCTTAGCCACATTTGATCGAAAGACCTTCGTATAACGTGTTGTTTATTAATGCGTAAGACAGAGTTCTTTTCTGATCCGATGGGCTAGCGACCTATCGTCCGGTAGCCTTTCCGTTTGCTGTGTAGTCCATTAATGGCCGTCGCCAATCTTCCGTGTTTTCTGTCACTGTTGCAACTGATTTTTCTTCTTTTCCTGATTTGTGTATTGTGTCTATGTCAAGCTGTGATAGGACCTGACGTCTGTGAACTGACACTTCCACTGACTCATCTTGCAAAAAGGCAAATTCTTTTGCGAGGCGAGCTAATGCATCTGCTAAGACATTTTCTTTTCTGGGAATTTTGTAGATTGTCACGTTCGGAATTTGTTCCAACAACTGTATCACATACTGGAAATATTGCTCGAGTCTTGGCTTTAAAATTCTGTACTGTCCAGCGATCTGTTGAATGATCAATTGTGAATCCCCATAGATGTTGATGTCTCGTTATCCCCATTCGAATAGTTAATTCCAGTCCCGTTATGAGGGCTTCGTATTCTCGCTTCATTGTTTCTACACGATTCCGTCAAGTGGTAGGAGTATCTTAACATCCCCCGCTCCGGTGTTATAAAGATTAGCCCGATTCCCGCCTTACCGGGCACTATCACTTGCGATTCTTCGTCTTTGTGTGCCGAAGATGCTCCGTCGAAATATAATTCCCAACGTCGATCATCGTGGTCTTCTAGGCTCATTATTTGTTCATCCGGCAAATCGTCATCGAGAGGAGATTCTCGTCGGCAAAGGGTGTGTCTGCGAGGAAGTCTGCTAAGACTTGTCCTTTTACGGCACGAAGAGGCACGAAAGTTATATCGAATTGCAATAATATCATCGACCATCCGGCAAGTCCGCCCGAAAGTGTTGGGCGGGTCATCAAGTATTGCAATGGATTAAATTTCGAGATCGAGTCGACCTTATGAGAAAGCATGTAGTGCCCGAGCTTTTAAGCGGTGAAGATCGGGGCCAAACAATGCTTTTCAATTGCGGGATACCTTATTTCCGTCTGAAGTAAACGACGGCTTAAATAGCAAAGAGCATTTTCTTTACCCTCATCATTGACCTGGGCTAACAGGGCTCCGAGAGAGTCGTCTAAGGCCGCGGTATAAAGCATCAGCGGTCTACCTGAGACTGGGGCTGCTAAGACAGGAGTTGTCATTAAATATTGTTTAATGTCCTCGAAAGCCTTTTGGCATTTCTCTTCCCAAATAAATTTGGCGTCCTTTTTAACTAGTGCCGAGAAAGGCTGACACCTACTCGACAAGTTCGAGATAAAGCGTCGAAGATATGTCGCCTTCCCTTGAAAAGATCGTAGCTGTTTTAAGGTTTTGGGAGGCAGCATTTCTAAGATAGCTTTAATCTTTTCCGGGTCGATTTCAATCCCACGATGTCGGAAAACGAATCCTAAGAATTTTCCGGAGGTGACGCCGAAGGCGCATTTTAAGGGATTCATCTTAAGGTTAAATTGTCTTAATCGTTCGAAAACAATTCTCAAATCATACAAGTGGTTTTCCTTTACTTTGCTTTTAATGACCACATCGTCCACGTAGCATTCAACTTGATTGTGGATGAGATCATCAAAAATTCTTGTCATCTCTCTCTGGTATGTTGCTCCTGCGTTCTTGAGTCCCAATGGCATCACTGTGTAGTAATATACTCCGATCGGCGTTCTGAATGCTCGTAAGCTTTTCATCTTCTAAAGCCATTTTTATCCGGTTGTATCCTCGAAGATCCATCAATGTATGAGAATATTTCATGCGTTGAAGCAATGTCGATCATTAATTCTGGGATCGGTAGAGGAAATTCATCTTTTCGGCATGCCTTGTTTAAATCTCTCGAAGTCCACACAAATTCCGATCCGACCATTCTTCTTTCGACCGGCACCACATTGGCTAACCAAGTCGGGTATTGCTCTTCACGGACAAATTTAGCGTCTATTAGCTTTTTAACTTCAGCTATGACTTGTTGTTCGATTTCTAGACGCATTCTTCCGGGACCTCGTCCGATCGGGACGAAGTAGGATCCACTCCTAGCTTATGGATCGCGACCTCTCGGAGCTAATCCCGGCATCTCATCGTAGTTCCAAGAAAAACGAGTCTTTAAATTCCATTAATAACTCGATTATTTTTTCGGAGTCTTTTTTATCGAGTAAGGAGCTAACAAAGGTAGGTCTAGGCTCTTCGCTAGTACTCTAAGTTAACTTCCGTTAACTCATCTATCGTAGATTTAATTTCTTCTTCGAATTCTTGTGGAGCATCTCCAATTTGTAAATCTTCGAGTTCTTCCGTAGTTTCCATGCAGCTTTCATTAGACTCGCAAGTGACAACCGTACAAAATTCCGCATCGTCAACCGATCCTACTATGCCGAATCCGAGACCATGCTTTGAATCGGGTAGACGATCGGAGTTATTCCATAATTTTTCAAAATGTTGTGATCGACCTTTTGTCCATTGTCGAGGTAAGAAACCACGTTGAATTAAATTTTGAACACAGGGAGAGTACCACTCAAAAGGTAATTCCATTAATTTTGATGAAGTGACATCTTCAAATTGTACATTATTTTCAGTTTTGGAGGAAGAAGCACCACGGTAGAATTTGATGGGCTTTAGCATCGCCGCTACGTACCTCTTTGACCACCATACCCTCGATCTTATTAGAATGGATCGGGGTTAGGGTCATAGTATGTACATAGTGGTTAATCTTCTCGTACATCGATTTATATTCTTCATTCTTTTCATCTTCGAGAGAGATCTTGAATTGCGGGTTCTTCTGACTTATTGTCGCTGCTTCTTGTTTGATTCCTTATTCTTCTTCAGAACTATCTTCCTAATCAACATTAATGGCTGGTTTCCTCTGTCCAACTGTCCTAACGTCTCTACCACGACCTCGTCCCTGGCCTCGACCTCGGATGCGAGTTGTGGAGAAACCTTCACCATCTCGCCGTAAGGGAGTGGTGAGTGACTGTTGGACTAAAACTTCAGGTTCTTCATTGTCCCGAACTTTCTTTGCTTCATTCGTTATGGTATCTCTGGAGAAGATTGTTTTCTTCGGTGGTGCATAATAAGCTGCGTCTTCATGGATTCCAATCTCATGTACGGAGAATGGCTGTAAGTCACCTTTGATGCACTGTTCCCCTCCATCGTAGTATTTGATGCACTGATGTAGAGATGATGGTACCATCCTGTTTTCATGTATCCATGGTCGGCCCAGTAAAGCGTTGAACGACATTTCTGAATAAATTATGTGAAATTTTGCGGTTGTCTTTGCTAAGTCACCGGTCTTCATTAGTAGCGTTATTGATCCGAGGGATCTTTCTCCTTTCTGGTTGAATCCTCTTAATAACATTTTGTCGGCTTTGAGTTCACAGGCATCAATTTCTAAATATGCTAGTGTTCGAAGACTCATTATATTAATTGATGCTCCTGGATCCACCAATACTCTGGAGAGTGTAAACTTCCCAATTGTAACTGAAATGTACAACGGTCGGTTGTGATCTGCTATCCCAAGTAGTAGGTCATTGTCCGTGAAGGTAACACCTCGCTGTTCCTTTAACGAACAAACCTCATCTAAGGAATCTCCAGCCATTTGAGCTAAGAAAATTTCTGGATCAAGTAAGGCCTTGATCAGAGCTTCTCTCATCTCCTTTGATAAGATGAGAGCGTCGTAGATGCTCGCCTTGGCCGGTAGTTTCCTAAGATGGGCTAGCACGTTATAGTCCACTTTATTTTCATGTGTCTCGGCGTCTTCCCGAATGGGTATTTCTTCGCCGGGGTTGGTTCTTCTTGAACAACCACTCGCTTTCCTTTGTCCTTCGGACCCATTCTCAGAGGTAGAACTCTTCCACTTCTTAAGTTAACTTCTGTAATTTCTTCTGACTCTAGTGTTGGGCTTGCTGGTGTTTCTTCCTGAATCGGAATGACAGGTTCTTCCGGATTAGCTTCAGAGTCTGAAGGCTCTAACTCTATTGTGACTGGAGCTCCTCGAAACTCGCAGATAGATTCGTTGCTTGTTGAACTCTCGTAACCTCCTTGATGGATGTCTTCTTCGTCATTGTGATCGTCGAGATTGTGTATGATTTGAGAATTGTCGTCGGTATCGAAATCGATGTCCGGATTGTCGCTAGTTACGTAATCGTTAGAAACAGTCCAAACGTAGCCAACGCCATCACCCTTATCATTATAAGATCCCACCGAAGTGAGCAGATAATCATACAGAGTCAGAGGTTCGACGGATTTCTCCCCCAAATCGGAAACAACTATCCTAGGATAAGCAGCCCCTAGTCTAGCCTTAGGAGCCTCGGTCTCCTCTTCTTCGTCGATTTTCTTCTTCTCTTCAATCGTCTCCTGTTGAGGTGGTTCTTCTATCGCAAGTGATAGTGCCGACTTGACAGGTTTCGAACTTTGAATTAAAGCTCGTACCGAGGCGGTTTGGATGCTGTCTAAAATCTTTTTTGAAGACCTCGTCCAAGCGATAGTCCGTCCATCGTCAGTTGCATAGGGATCTATCGGAACAATGAGATCAGTTGAGACAACATTGATGGAACCTCCTTTCTGGGCTTCCTTCATGGACTCCTTCGGGATTGTTATATTCCCTTTCCAAAGGTTGTCGTTGAGCCAACTTTTGAAGGTAATGCAATCTTCTATCTTGTGTCCAAGCATCCGGTGGTAAGGGCAAAAGTTGGGATCACCTTTCTTGTTGACTTCTTCTGGTCTCTTAGGCTCTGGCAGCTGGAAATCTGGTGTCTTCATCGGACTACGGAATATTTTCGGCATCGCCTCATTCTTGAATGCATATTCTCTCGCTCGAAGCTCCCTTAATGTATGTTGTCGACGAGGCGGTTGTTCATACTCGTGGAGATGACCGATAGCCGGGTCGGGGTTGTTGATAATTCCGTTGAGGTTGTTGCGGCCGTTTTGACGATATTTGTATCGGTTGCTTGCCTTTGTCGACCGCCGCAATGATCCCGGATTTCTTTTCAAAAGTCTTCACGAGCTTTTGCTTGTCCGTCTTGTTGGCGAAACTTAATTGCTTCGTCTCTTCTTCGCAAGCTCCCGGCCTTGCTTAACAACTTCTCGAAAGTCTTAATAGTGAATCCTTTGAGGAGAAGTGCTATCGGGCCGTGAATGCATTTAAGTAAGATGCCGACTGCATGCTGTTCTTGTAATTGTGGTTCACACTTCATACTTAGATTACTCCATCGAAGTATGTAATCCACCAAAGTTTCATTCGGCTTCTGCTTCTCTACCACTAAATCACCTATAGTGATGTGGTGCCGAGCTTCGGCGAATCGCTTGATGAAGAGGTTTTCTAGTTTTGAGAATGTCTTCACCGAACCCTTTGGTAATTCTGCATACCAATCAAAGGCGATTCCTGACAGGCTGCTGACGAACTGTCAGAAGAGTAATGCATCGCTCCCGCCGGCATTGCAACAACTGGCACGAAAATGTGCAACATGCTGTCAGGGGTTCTCGGTTCCATCAAAGGTCTTGAGCAGAGGTGGTACAAAGCCTTTTGGGTATTGGACAACGTTGAATTCTTCCGGGTAAGGTCTACCCGTCCGAATGGATGTCCCGCTCTTTGATTGTGCTAAGGCTTCTCGCACCTGTCGTTCCACCAAGCTCTTGATATCTTTTTCTGGAATCATACTTTGTGTTGTATCTTTCTTTAGCTGATCATCCCCGTTGACGGATGTAATCTCCTTTCCTCCGTCCACAATGTGAATGACCTCTGGGGGTGTCTCTCTTTGGGGTTGCACTTGACTCTGGAGAGTGGCTAGGGCTACAGCCATCTCTTCCATCCTCTTCGCTATTTGTGCGATCATATCGTCTTTCTCTTGAAGCTGTCTTCTCATCACTTCCGGCTCCTCTCTTTCTGCGGCTGCAGGAGCACCTTGTGAAGCTGACGAGGCTCGTGTTTCAACCATGTTGATTTCTGCATACTCATCGTCCATGAATTCCGATGAATCGATTTCATCTCCGAATTTCTCTTCTCTTTCTTTTTCTAGTAGTCGAATATCAGTCCTCAACTTTTCCATAGCATCCTCTAGCGGTCTTTTCTGTGCATCTTCACAGTTGTCGTGTGATAGCTGTCGGGTTCCCTTCTCACAAGTCCCCTTTACTGCAGTGGCGCTTTCTTTAGATTCAAGTCTCCTGACGAGACTTTCCTTCTCAGGCTGTTGTTTCAATCTTAACTGTCCAGTAGTGGGACGCCATACCATCCTTCTAGCAGTAGAAGGTCTAGGACCAGATGGTCTGTCAGCCAAATGCTGGAAGGTGGTATCCTCCCTAATCTGTAACCCTGAAACAACGATAGGCGGACTAGCCTTCATCCTTTTATTTGGCTTTTCTGTAACGATGGCAGGTTCTACTCGTGGCCCAAGAAGGGATTTGACTGGCACCCACCCTATCCTTCGTAGAATCTCCGATACGGGGCATTTCTCTTTCTTTGCTAGCTTCTCGATCACGATCGTAGTCGGGCAAATGGCGTGATGCTAGCCCTTTTCTTTCGTCGTCATCGTAGTATGCCTGGTCGAGGTAATGTAGAAACAATCCTGCGGACATTTTCCTCGTCGACTGCGGCGGAAAGGGGAAGGAGCCTACTTCCTTCCAAAAAGGGTGTATCTTCGAGCAATGGTATGTATTCGAGTAGTGGTGTGTACTCGTGGATTTCGGGATTTCCTCCAGAAAGCAATTTCGAGCGACTCCGGCCTTCCCGGCAATCTTCCTACTACGTTCCTTCTTTGGGTCCGTGTTAGTGATGGAATTCTTGAGCTGGACCCGATTTCAAAAACAGAAGGTCTCACAGGAAAGTCTGTACCCTCCACGGTATCATGTTCACCATAGTTCTGGATTTCCTTCCCCTTTAATCTGGCAGAAGCCGGGGTAGGTGCAGAGACAACTAGACCAGTGGGGGTAGCAAGAGCAGTCCTTCTGCGGACAGCAGTACTCCTCTCAGTCGGGATCTTTTGCAGGGGAGGAAATTCTTGGGTTGACCTAAGGTTGAACTCGATCAGCGGCTTCTCAGCTTCAGATACTTTGTTTGTCAATGTGAAAAGGGAAACGTCAGTGATCTTGACATTTGTGTTCTCGAATCCTTGTCCAAACCGGATGATCCCATTGTCGGGCGACTCATCCTTGTAAGCTGCGAAGTCGAGTCCATTGGTGAAGGAGAAAATCGGCTTTGGGGCTTCCATTTCGCAGGGCGGATCCTGATTGTCAGACCCAAGTTATGATTCTTCTCATCAGGACGAAAAGAAAGGAATTGGAAAGAGTCCGAACTCATTCTTATTCATGTATTTTTAAGAAGGGGTTATTTGTTAAAAGAGTCATTCGTTAGAGGGTTTGTTTATTTAGAACGGAATGTTCAAAGGTGTAGAGAAGGTAAGGAATCCGATTCAAAGGAAAAGAAAGTCTTATGCAAGACTTCTCGACTCGAAGGATCACTCCTAAACTAACACCTATCGGGGGTCCACCCCACCTCAGAAATGAGGTAAAAGGATCTCGGAACCTCTCTGTTTAGGGGTGTCTAAACAGTGGCTCCTAAATCCGAGAGAATGTTGGCTATACTCGTTCAAGGTAGAAATGAACAAAGTATTCCAACGGAAAAAGGGTAGTTTGATCCACTAGGGACATGGATACACTACCGATTTTTGAAAGCAGAATTGTCTGATTAAAAATGGAGAGAGGAATTGTCCCCAGCGGAGTCGCCAGAAGTTGTCGGCACTATTTTTAGGTCGTGTGTTTTATTTTGAAAAGGGGTCGCCTAACAGAAATTGTCGGCGAATTTTTAATTTAATTAAATAATTTGAAAAGTAGTATTTGATTTTTTGAAAATAATTTTAAATTTGAAAATTTTAAGATATGAAATCAAACTGATCTCACATCCCGAATAGTTTATATAAACGAGCACCACACCACAAACCGTGTATCTATCCCTAAGGATAGACACACTGCTTGACGGTGGGGCTCGATTAAACAAACTAAAAGATTTGTGACATCCGTTTGGTCTGCGAACCAATTTTATAAGCCGACAAATTCCCTCGCTTAATATGAAAGTATTAAACGAGGTTTATATTACCCGGGTTCTTTAAAATTCCCTATAAGGGCAAGCCCCTATAGTTAATTACATCTTAAGTGACGGGAATCACCTAAGAAAACTCTCGATAATAATCAGTAATTCTGCTCTCAAGAATTTCAAAGTTTAGGGTTTTTAAGGGATTGAATTTTGGAATTTCGATAGGGAATGGATCAAATTTGGAAGATTTTATTTTTGGATTTCAAAAGAAGAAAGGTAGGAGAAATTACGGATTCGAAGCGAACTTCGGTAATTTCTCGACTATCCTATTGTTTGGCTTGGATTTAGGAAAGTCCTAATGTTTATTTAGTATTTCAATCTTGCCAATTTTAATTAATTTGGACTTATATTTGTATGATAGAATCATACAAATAGCTTAGAAGTTATGAGGGTTTATGTCGTACCGAACGACTACCTTGGAATCCTAAGTCCGGTTAGGGCTTAATTTGCAAAACAAATGCCTAACAAAAGGTTGAGGATTTATGTTGCACTAGGCAAACTACCTCGAAATCCTACGGCTTTGTTGTTTAATTCTAAGACAGTTTTGCTGATGTAGATTCAAGTTTTGCTGACGATGATGGCCGTGCTGCCCACTATGCTCCAAGCTCCTTGTTGTTGCGGAGGTTTAATTATAGAAGTCATAAATCAGGAGATGAGAGAAGTGTTTTGGTTTAGAGAAAATCTTAATTTCCAAGTGTTTTTTGTGTTTAAATTAAAACAAATCTTAAAGTTGATTATAACGACACCGGTTAAGATCCCACGGTTCCATCGTTCCGGCATCATTATTTTTATCGGATTCACTTAGTCCGGATGAATTTGCTAAACTCAACCGAATGAGTTCCACACTTTCATTTAGACCGTGGGAAATCCCGTTAGCAACACGTAGGTTACATCATCCGAGGTATTCCCGATCATCCAACGGGACGTTTTAATTTAGTTGTAATTGTAGTTTTGTGTTCCGTTTGTGATTAAATTTTGAGTTTTTTTATATTTTGAAATGTTGTGGCGGTGAATTTTATCTTTCAATGACTTTTAATTTAGTTTTGGTTTCGGTTTCGGGGACTATCCTAAAGGTGTGGGTTTTCATGCAACAGTTGTTTATCATGCAATAAAAGTAAGTGCGATGCAATTAAAGAAATTGCAATAATGTAAATTGCAATAAAATAAAAGCGTACCTGGAGGGTCTTCCCGTCATCCCAAGCTGCACTTAAAACACAATTAGAATATTTAAGCAAGTTCCTAGGTAAAGCTAAGGGAAGGGTTATGGTTTTCTACCAAGTTCCTAATCCTATAGCTAGTCATTTCCTATGACGTCTAGGTTCTTGTGTTTTGGTTTGAGGACGGTTTTCTTCATCAAAGAATAATTAAATTTAGTTGTTCTAATAAACATCCTTTCATATTGAGGAAGTGCTTAAGAAGAATCTTAAACATCTTTTCAATATTGATAAGATTGTTTTAAGTCCAAATGGATTTAATCAATCAGGTGAAGTAATCGTCCGAGGTTTAGTTAAGTTTTGTTATTATCTTACTCAGTGAACTAGGATATTTGAATGTCCTATAAGTGAAGTAACATTTCATTTAATGTTTTGTTTAGGAGTTATGATAATTAAAATTTTCGGGGGCAAATTGGTATTCAAATGGTTTGTGATTTAATTTAATCTCAGTTATCAGATTTAAATTTGGAATAGTGTTCAAGTTACTTTATTTTGGATTTCTTTAAATTCTTTATGTCTTAAGTGATGTTATTTAATTCAATTTAATTTAACTTTAATGTAATTTAATTTGGTTTGGTTTTAATTTTAATTTAATTTTAATCTTTAATTTTAATTTTAATTTAATTTTATTTTAATTTGATTATTTATTTATTTTTTTATTTCAATTTAATTTAATTTAATTTAATTTAGTTTGATTTGATGTTACTTTAATTTAATTTAATTTGATTTAATTTCCTTTAATTTAATTTAATTTGATTTAATTTTAATTTAATTTAATTTAACATTTTTTTAATTTAATTTAGTTTAATTTAATATGTTTTAATTTAATTTAATTTAATTTAATTTAACATTTTTTAATTTAATTTAGTTTAATTTTATTTAATTTAATTTATTTATTTAATTTAATTTAATTTAATTTATTAATTTAATTTAATTTAATTTACTCAATTTGTTTGATTTAATTTAATTTAATCTTTAATTTTATTTTATTTTTAATTTTAATTTAATTTTAATTTAAAAAGAGTTTAATAATTTAACTTTAATTTAATTTAAATGATTAAGTCCTTTAACATTTTAAAACTTAAATTTGAATTATCATTTTTAATTAGAAATTAAATATTAATGAGATGATTAATTTAGGGATCTTTGAATTAAAGAATAAATCTCTTCCTAATAATATCCCTATTTTAATAATTCCAATTTTATTATTCTTCCAAATTTAATCAATTATTTAATTAAGGTTTATTTTAATTATTTTAAATTGTTTAATGGGTTTCTACCCTTTAATTATTTAAATTTCAATCATCCAAATCAGATTAAGATCAAATATTTTACTTGTTAATTTTATTAAACCTAAAGTTTTAATTAAGGGTTAAAATTTTAATTACCATTTTGCCCTTCAAGCTTAATAATTCCATAATTCACTAAATTGAGTTCAAATGAATTTCAAATTTTTATGTGACTTCACTCATATGTCAATAAAGACATGAGAGGAGAAAATATGATTTTTCTGTATTTAATTTATTTATGTAATTATTTTTGGTGGAAAATAGGGATTTCCAAGGAAAATTTAATAATATGACCAAGGAAAAGTTTCTGTCCTTAAGAAAATTATGGGATATTCCTAATGACCAGAGGACCACTTGGACCAATTTTGGTGATTTTTTGAATTATATTATTTTTTATTATAATTATTTTAAGTTTTGGAGTATTAATTAATTTAAAAATAAAATAAAGGTTGAAAAATGAATTTTATATTTTTCAAAAATCTCTCTGATATCAAGGAAATCAGAAAATCAATTTTTGCAATTTTCTGATTTTTCTATGATTTATTATAATTATTTTTGTGAAAATGCTAGAAAATACATTTTTTTAATTTTAAAATTACCCTAGGGCTTTAAAATTTAATATCTCATTAAATAGACCTAAGAAAAATATGGGGTTTGTTCCTAAGTGATTAAAATTCAAAATGTGACATCTTGGTGAATTTTATGATTTTTATGATTTTTATTATTTTTTAATTATTAAAATATTAAAATAATACAAAAAATCAACTTTTTTAGAAAATTGAAATTTTAATTTTCTTAAATTCCCCTAATATCAGAGAGGCTCCAAAACCAATTTGGTGAATTTTTGAAAGGTACTTTGAAAGTTATGAATTTTTAAAGTTTAAAATGACTAAGTGGCTTAATCAACCCATTTAGTAGGGCTAACCAAGTCCAATTGACTTCAAATTTTTATGGTGGGTTCCTCTGATCCTAAAGGTCAATGGAGAATTAATTTCAAGCCAATTTGATATATGGTTAGCTCTAATTAATTAAGGAGCTATTTTGAGTGTTTAAGCCAATTAGGGTTATTTTAAATGAGTTAACTCAAAATTTATTTTTCCTAGGGTCCTCTGGTCATAGGAAACATCACCAAATTTTCCTAGAATTTATTTCACAACATGCTAATTATTAGATTTAAAATACTCAAAACAGTAACATGAATTTGAAAAATCAATAACTTCTCATAGGGATGGCCTCTGACTTTGGAAAATTCAGGGAATATTCCCAAATTCAGAGGCTTCAAAAGCCCTATGGACTCATGCCATGGTGAATTTCCTATATGCATGGAGAATTAAAATAATGCAGACAGTAAATAAATTATTAAAAATAAAATACTTGATGAAATTAAATGATTTCTTTTCCACATTATTCTCCTCTCGTTCACCGAGCAAGAGGGTATTTTTATTTTATTTTTTTGATTTTCCTACACAAAGTTATGAATTTTCCAAGTTCAGGGAATTAAATAAATAGGAAAATCCCTAATTTTCTATTTATCCGAGTCGGCGCCGCGTCATCCTCGGCATCTCCGAACGGCCACGCGGTGCGCTCCCATTCGACGCCGCTGCTTGAGTCAGCAGCCCGGGTCCCGCCTTCCGCGTATCATCTGCCGATCCGACCTAATCTGAGCCGTCCGTCCGCGCGTGTATTGAATGAACGGCATCCGTTCATCGTCCCCAAGCCTCCTAGCCCGAGAACCGTCCATCTTCTAGGCCTAAGATCTCACTCGATACTTGACCAAATTTAAAGTTCTTATGCTCTATGGATTCGTCTCGAGAAGACGAACACATCCATACGGTTTATGTGGCATGAAATTGACTTAATGAAAATGGAGAATGTTCAGAAGCTCGGGAAGAAGAGTGAGGCCATACCTTTGCTCAGAGAAGTGTGGCTTCGATCTGAGGGTTGTTTCACCTTCGATTGGATCCCAGCAAGCTCCAGATGAAGTCTCTTGGTCTGGTGAATTGCCTAGGTAGGATTTCGACCACGGCCCGATCACAAAGCTTGGAGGTCGGAGCAACTGGGTGGCCTCGGAGATGGGGCTTTTACTGGTGGACACCTTCTCTTGGTCCGGTGAAGGTGTAGGACCAATCAATTTGAGGATTGATCCACCGTGGAGAAGTGTCCTGGTTTTGGGCTAAAGTTTGAGCTCAAAATTGAGCTCGACTGGAGGGAATTAGGTCGGAATTCAGTGGGGATCAAATGCTCTATGTATGGGGAATAGTCTGGAACAATTTTGGCAGAGTTTCCTTAAGGTTTGTTCCAGCACCTCTCATGGCCGAGAAGGGGTGGTGTTTAAATAGGAGAGGGTAGAGGTCCTCCCAGGGAGAGTTAGGGCTTGGGATCGGCTGCTCTTGGCATGGGAAGAACAGCCATGGTGGCCATTGGGCATGGGGCAGCTCAGCAAGGGAGAATTTCAAAGTTGGCTCACATGTGAGCTCTCGGCCATGGTGTATTCCGGCGACCTGGTGGCTGGCCGGCCGGGCATTGGTCACCATCTTGTTCGGGTGGGTCGGGGCCGGGGTTTAGTGTAGGCAATTGGCAAATGCCATGTGTAAAAGGCTTGGATTAGAATGGAATGGGAGAGGGCTCATTTTGGCTCAAATTGGTC
>JAKZJZ010002520.1:0-15890 GCA_022702705.1 Papilionanthe hookeriana x Papilionanthe teres
TGCACAAGCCATATGCAAGCCATAGGAGCCACTTTCCACCTCACCAAGCCATTAATGGCAAGAGGAGGAGGTTCTTTCTTAATCCCTCATTATCTCTTTTAACCCCATTCATGTAACACTATAATCCAAGTTAGCCACCTCACCATGGATGGAGAACTCACCACCCTTTCCTAGCTGACCCAATTGACTCTCCCTCAGCCCAAAGTCAAGCCTTGCTGGGTGTACCAAGCCCAAAAGCATGGCTTGACCAAATTGGACCCAAAATGAGCCCCTACCCCATTACATTTAAATCAACTCCTTTACTTATAGCCAATGTCAATTGTTTGCACTAAACCCCATCCCTGACTTCACTGGTCAAGATGGTGACCCATGCCTGCCGGTCGGCCACCTGGGTCGCCGGAAAACACCACACCCATGAGCACCCATTTGATTCAAAAATTCAAATTGAGCCAGCTGAGTTGTCCCACGGCCAATGGACACAATGACTCTCTTCCCTTGACTTAAGCAGCTGATCCCAGCCCCTAGCTTGCGCTGATAAGCTCCACAGCCCTTGCTATTTAAATCCACCATCCTCACGGCCATAAGGGGTGCTAAAAATAAACCTTACCAAAACACTGCCAAAATCATTCCAAACTCTTCCCCTAGCATAGAGGAGTTGATCCCACTGAAATCCATCCCTAATCCCCACTGGTTGAGCTCAATTTCAGAGTTCAATCTCAAGCCCAAAACCAGGACATCCCTGTCGGTATATTTTTAGGTTGTGTGATATTTTTTTAAAAGGGGGGGTCGCCTAACAGAAGCTGTCGGCGAATTTTTAATTTAATTAAAATAAATAATTTGAAAAGTAGTATTTGATTTTGAAAATAATTTTAAATTTGAAGGTTTTAAGATATGAGATTAAACCGATCTCACATCCCAAATAGTTTATATAAACGAGCACCGCACCACAAACCGTGTATCTACCCCTAAGGATAGACACACTGCTTGACGGTGGGGCTCGATTAAATAAACTAGAAGTTTTGTGACATCCGTTTGGTCTGCGAACCAATTTTATAAGCCGACAAAATCCCCCTGCTTAATATGAAAACATTAAACGAGGTTTATATTACTCGGGTTCTTTAAAATTCCCTATAAGGGCAAGCCCCTATAGTTAATTACATCTTAAGTGATGGGAATCACCTAAGAAAACTCTCGATAATAATCAATAATTCTGCTCTCGAGGATTTCAAAGTTTAAGTTTTCGAGGATTGAATTTTGGAATTTCAATAGGGAATGGATTAAACTTGGAACATTTTGTTTTGTGAATCGAAGGAAGAAAAGTAGGAGAAATCACCGATTCGAAGTGAACTTCGGTAATTTCCCGACTATCCTATTGTTTGGCTTGAATTCGGGAAAGTCCTAATGTTTATTTAGTATTTCAATCTTGCCAATTTTAATTAATTAGGGCTTATATTTGTATGATAAAATCAAACAAATAGCTCTAGAAGATGTGAGGGTTTATTGTCGTATCGGACGACTACCTCGGAATCCTAAGACCGGTTAGGGCTTAATTTGCAATGCAAATGCCTAACGAAGAGTTGAGGATTTATGTTGCACTAGTGCAAGCTACCTCGAAATCCTATGGCTTTGTTGTTTTAATTCTAAGAAGATTTTGCTGAAGTAGGTTCAAGTTTTGTTGATGACGATGGCCGTGCTGCCCACCATGCTCCAAGCTCCTTGTTGTTGCAGAGGTTTAGTTTTAGAAATTATGAATCAGGAGATGAGAAAAGTGTTTTGGTCTAGAGAAGTCTTAATTTCCAAGTGTTTTGTATTTTGATTAAAACAAATCTTAAAGATGATTATAACGACACCGGTTAAGATCCCACGGTTCCATCCTTCCGGCATCATTATTTTTATCGGATTCACTTAGTCCAGATGAATTTGCTAAACTCAACTGAATGAGTTCCACACTTTCATTTAGACCGTGGAAATTCCCGTTAGCAACACGTAGGTTACATCATCCGAGGTATTCCCGATCATCCAACAGGACGTTTTAATTTAGTTGCAATTGTAGTTTTGTGTTCTGTTTGTGATTAAATTTTGAGTTGTTTTATATTTTGAAATGTTGTGGCGGTGAATTTTATCTTGCAATGACTTTTAACTTAGTTTTGGTTTCAGTTTTAGGGACTATCCTAAAGGTGTGGGTTTTCATGCAACAGCTTGTTTTATCATGCAAGAAAAGTAAAGTGCATCCGCAATAAAGTAAATTGCAAGAAAGTAAATTGCAAGAAAGTAAATTGCAATAAAATAAAAGCGTACTCAGAGGGTCTTCCCGTCATCCCAAGCTACACTTAAAACACAATTAGAATATTTAAGCAAGTTCCTAGGTAAAGCTAAGGGAAAGGTTATGGTTTTCTACCAAATTCCTAATCCTATAGCTAGTCATCTCCTATGACGTCTAGGTTCTTTGTGTTTTTGTTTGAGGACGATTTTCTTCATCAAAGAACAATTAAGTCCAATTATTCTTATAAATATCCTATCATATTGAGGAAGTGCTTAAGAAGAATCTTAAACATCTTTTCAATATTTCCAGGATTGTTTTAAGTCCAAATGAATTTAATTATATAAATGAATCGATCGTCCGAGGTTTTCAAGTCTTGTTAACTTGCTTCGGTGAACTAGGACATTTGAATATCCTATGAGTGAGGTAACACTTCATTTGATGTTCCATTTAGGAGTTATAATACTCAAAGCTTTCAAGGGTAAATTAGTATTCAAATGATTTGATTTAAGTTAAAGGGTTTAAATTTGGAATAGTGTTCAAGTTGCTTTATATTTAATTTCTTTTATGTCTTAGGTGATGTTATATTTAATTCAATTTAATTTGATTGAGTTTTAATTTAATTTAATTTAATTTAATTTGATTTGATGTTTAATTAATTTGATTTGATTTAATTTAATTTAATTATTTAATTTAATTTAATTTAATTTAATTTAATTTAATTATTTAATTTAATTTAATTTAATTTAATTTAATTGTTTAATTTAATTTAATTTAATTATTTAATTTAATTTTAATTTAATTTAATTTAATTGTTTAATTTAATTTAATTTAATTATTTAATTCAATTTTAATTTAATTTAATTTATAATTTTAATTGAGATTTTAAAAGAGTTTAATGATTTAATTAAGTCTTTTAATATTTTAAATTTGAGTTATCATTTTAATTAAGAGTTAAATGTTAATGATATAATTAGTTTAGGGATTTTTTAAATTAAAGAATAAATCTCTTCCTAATAAATATCCCTTATTTTAATAATTCCAATTTTATTATTCTTCCAAATTTAATTTATTATTTAATTAAAGTTTAATTATTTTAAAATTATTTAATGGGTTTCTATCCTTTAATTATTTAAATTTCAATCATCCAAACCAGATTAAGATCAAATATTTTACTTGTTGATTTTTTTGTTAAACCTAAAGTTTTAATTAAGGGTTGAAAGTTTAATTACCATTTTACCCCTTTAGCTTAATAATTTCATAACTCACTAAATTGAACTTAAATGAACTTGAAATTTTTATGTGACTTCACTCATATGTCAATAAAGACATGAGAGGAGAAAATGCGATTTTTCTGTATTTAATTTATTTATATAATTATTTTTGGTGAAAATAGAGATTTTCAAGGAAAATTTGACAACATGACCAAAGGAAAGTTCCTGTCCTTAAGAAAATTAGGGGACATTCCTAATGACCAGAGAAGCACTTGGACCAATTTTGGTGATTTTTTGAATTATATTATTTTTATTATAATTATTTTGAGTTTTGGAGTGTTAATTAATTTAAAAATAAAATAAATGTTGAAAAATGGATTTTATATTTTTCAAAAATCTCTCTGATATCAAGGAAACCAGAGAAACAAATTTTACAATTTTATGATTTTTTTATGATTTACTATAATTATTTTAGTGAAAATGCTAGAAAATACATTTTTTTAATTTTAAAATTACCTTAAAACTTTAAAATTCAATATCTCACTAAATAGACCTAGGAAAAATGTGGGATTTGTTCCTAAGTGATTAAAATTCAAAATTTGACATTTTGGTGAACTTTATTATTTTTGTGATTTTTATTATTTTTTAATTATTAAAAATATTAAAATATTATTAAAAATCAACTTTTTCAGAAAATTGAAATTTTAATTTTCTTAGATTCCCCTGATATCAGAGAGGCTCCAAAACCAATTTGGTGAATTTTTGAAAAGTATTTTAAAAGTTATGAATTTTTAAAGTTTAAAATGGCTAAGTGGCTTAATTAACCCAATTAGTGGGGCTAACCAAGTCCAATTGACCTCAAATTTTTATGGTGAATTACTCTGATCCTAAAGGTCAGTGGAGAATTGATTTCAAGTCAATTTGATGCTTGGTTAACTCTAATTAATTAAAGACCTATTTTGGGTGTTTAAGCCAATTAGAGTTGTTCTGAGTGAATTAACTCAAGTCCCATTTTTCCTAGAGTTCTTTGGTCATAAGGAACATCACCAAATTTTTCTAGAATTTATTTCACAACATGCTAATTTTTGGAATTAAAATACTCAAAACAACGAACATGCATTTGAAAAATAAATAACTTTTCACAGAGATGGCCTTCGACCTCGGAACATTCGGGGAATGTTCCCAAGTTCGTAGGCTTCAAAGCCCTATGGTCTCATGCCATGGTGAATTGTATACATGCATGGAGAATTAAATGTATGCAGAGAGTAACTAAATTATAAAAAATAAAATACTTGATGAAATTAAATGATTTCTTTTCCACATTATTCTCCTCTGTTCACTGAGCAAGAGGGTATTTTTATTTTATTTTTGTAATTTTTCTATACAAAGATATGGATTTTTAAAGTTTCTGATATTTAATAAATACATTAAATACCCTATTTATCTACTTATCCACGCGGCGCCATGTTGACCTCATTTTTGATGAGGTCTTCCCTTCTTCTTTTTAGTGCTTAGGATCTAGCCTTAGGCTTTTCCTTTGACTATCTTAGAGGACTAGAATTGGGACCCGCCTTTTAGAAATTCAAACCACTTCTAAACTCCCTGCAAACTCCACAAATTTGACTATAGACCCCTAATCACCTAGAGGGTTGAAATCAAATGTGGAAGTTTAAAGGATGAGTTCCTATGGGACTCTTTGGCCTTAGGACCGCCTACTGGTGGCCCGGTGCAGTGAAGGGGCTGACTTACACTACACTTACACACTACATTTCCACACACTTCCTAAAACCACACCCATACCCAACTTAACCTCCTGACTCATGTAGGTGATTCACATGGATGGTCCTTAACCCCTAAGCCCTTGCGCAAGAGGGTTAGGAACAACATAGTGAATGCCTCAAATGAGTCCTCTCATGGCTCATATGGGCTTGAAATGGCTTCATGGCTCAACCAAAATGATTTCTTTCCACCTAAATTCACCCAATCTTCAATTTCCCAAATTTTCTATTTTTGACCCCCGAGACCCTACACCTACTAAACCTACCCAAAACCCTTGAAATTACCCAAATTTTTGCAAAATTTCCAAATTACCCAAAATTTTCCAAAATCAATCCCAAACATCTCCACATCACTTAAATTGATCATCCATACCCAAAAATACCAAAGATTCCAAGAATACCCCCCAATACCCTCCAAATAACCCAAAATACCCTTCTTGGCCTAAAAATCCAAAAATTCAAAAAAATTCCCAGAAAATTCCAGAAAATCCCAAATATTCCCAATTTCATTTTGTCCAACTACACCATGGGCCAATTTTGTCAATTTACCCTACTTTTGTCAAAACCCCCAATTTGACCCATTTTAATCCAAAGTGAACCCAATGTCAAACCAAACCTACCCAATTGACCCCAATTTTGGTCCAATTCAATTCTAAACTTCAATTCAACATCCCCAATACCAATCTAGACCAAATCTAAGTCCAATTTGATTGACATTTGGATCCAATTCCACTTTTGACCTTAAGGCCCATTTTTTGACCTAAGCCCAAACCTAACCCAAATGAACCCAAACCCCAAAAATCAAAGCCCAACCAAAGTCAAAACCTCTTTGAAACATTCCCATAAACACTTCTCAACAATAATTCTACATCAATTTCAACCCTAGCCTAACATTGGCCCAACTTGGCCCACTTGGACCTATATTGGCCCATTCACCAAAAGAATCCAAATCCAACCCAATTCAAGCCCAAACTACCCCAAATTTGCTTCAAGTTACTCATGACACATCCATGAGCTAAACCCAACAATTATTTGGCCCAACCTTTTACAAAAATTTTCATCCATGAACACATTCATAAACTTAAAAGCCCACTTCCCTTAAACCCTTCTAAAAGCCCATTTCCTTCAAAATTCAAAAGCCCAAATCTACCCTAAAGCCCACATGACATCTCCATTTGTCATCCATTTAATTAAATCCATTACCTAAGTCCTAAAATCATCATTGAATTATTCCAAATGAAGCTTCATCCAAATTCCCATCAAATTACCAAAAATTTCTTAAAACCCATTTTTATGAAATTGACTCGACTTTCCCCAAGCCAAAGACAAGCCATGCAAGCCATTGACAAGCCACATGAAGCCATGGGAGGCTTGACATGTGACCATGCCATTAATGGTAAAAGGAGGGGCTCCTTTCCTAATCTTTCATTAAGCCTTTTTTACCTTAAGCATGTCACACACTAAACCATGTTTAGCCACCTCATCATGGATAGAGACCACACCACTCTCTCTGGGCTGACCCAACCGATCCTCTCAGCCCAAAATCAGGCCATGGGGAGGTGAACCAAGCCCAAAAGGTGGGTTGACCCATTTGGACCCAAAATAGGCTCATCCCCCATTCCATTTCAATCCAACTCCTTTACACATGGCAATTGCCAATTGATTGCACAAACCTCCGGCCACGACCCACTGACCACGAGGGTGACCCATGCCCGGCCGGCCGGCCACCAGGCCGCCGGAAAACACCATGGCCGAGAGCTCACATGTGAGCCAACATTGAAATTCTCACTTGCCGAGCTGCCCCATCCCTAGTGGTCACCATGGCTGATCTTCTCCTCACCAGAGCAGCTGATCCCAAGCCCTAACTCTCCCTGGGAGGCCCTCCACCCTCTCCTATTTAAACTCCACCCCTCTCGGCCATGAGAGGAGCAAAGCACAAACCTTGCCAAAACTCTGCCAAAATTGTTCCAGACCCTTCTCCACTCTTAGAGCACTTGATCCCAGGTGAGATCCCCCTGCCATTTCTCCTCTGTAAGCTCGATTTCGGAGTTGAAATTCTACCCAAAACCAGGACACTTCTCCACGGTGAGCCAATTCCCAAATTGATTGGCTCTACACCTTCACCGGACCAAGGGAAGGTGTCCACCATCAAAAGCCCCATCTCCAGGGCCACCCGGTTGCTCCGGCCTCCAAGCTTTGTGATCGGGCGTGGTCACTTTCATAGCTAGGCGATTCACCGGACCGGGAGACTTCATGCGGAGCTTCGCCGGGACCCGATCGAAGGTGCAACAACTCTCGGATTGAAGCCACACTTCTACGAGCTAAGGTATGAGTTAACTATCCATCCCGAGCTTACGGAGATTCTCCATTTCAAATGCCTTAGTTTCAATGCATGTTAGCCGTATAGATGTGTTCGTCTCTTCGAGACGAATCCATAGAGTATAAGAACGTAAAAATCCATTGAGAATCGAGTGAGATCTTAAGGATTTAGTGTGGACGGCTCTCGGGTGAGAACACTTGGGGACGATGAACGGATGCCGTCCATTCGATACACGCGCGCACGGACGGCCAGGATTGCGTCGGACCAGGAGACGGTACGAGAACCGCGGGGCCCGGGCTGCTGACTCAGGTGGCGGCGTCGAATGGGAGCGCGACGCGTGTGCGTTCGGAGCTGCCGAGGTTGACGCGGCGCCGCGTGGATAAATAGATAAATAGGGTATTTTCTTATTTATTTAATTCCCTAAACTTCAAAAATTCATATCTCTGTGTAGAAAAATCACAAAAATAAAATAAAAATACCCTCTTGCTCAGTGAAGAGAGAGAATAATGTGGAAAAGAAATCATTTAATTTCATCAAGTATTTTATTTTTTATAATTTATTTACTCTCTGCATTGTTTTAATTCTCCATGCATGCATACAATTCACCATGGCATGAGACCATAGGGCTTTTGAAGCCTCTGAATTTGGGAACATTCCTGAATTTTCCAAAGTCGAGAGGCCATCCTATGAAGAGTTCTTGATTTTTCAAGTTCAGGTCACTGTTTTGAGTATTTTAATTCCAGTAAATAGCATGTTGTGAAATAAATTCTAGGAAAATTTGGTGATGTTCCTTATGACGAGAGAACCCTTAGGAAAAATAGGTTTTGACTTAGTTTATTTAAAACAACCCTAATTGGCTTAAACACCCAAAATAGGTCTTTAATTAATTAGAGTTAACCAGGCATCAAATTGACTTGAAATCAATTCTCCACTGACCTTTAGGATCAGAGGAACCCACCATAAAAATTTGAGGTCAATTGGACTTGGTTAGCCCTACTAATTGGGTTGATTAAGTCACTTAGCCATTTTAAACTTTAAAAATTCATAACTTTTAAAATACTTTTAAAAAATTCACCAAATTGGTTTTGGAGCCTCTCTGATATCAGGGAAACCTAAGAAAATTAAAATTTCAATTTTCTAAAAAAGTTGATTTTTAATAATATTTTAATATTTTTAATAATTAAAAAATAATAAAAATCACAAAAATAATAAAATTCACCAAAATGTCATATTTTGAATTTTAATCACTTAGGAACAAATCCCACATTTTTCCTAGGTCTATTTAGTGAGATATTGAATTTTAAAACCCTAGGGTAATTTTAAAATTAAAAAAATGTATTTTCTAGCATTTTCACTAAAATAATTACAATAAATCATAAAAAAATCAGAAAATTGCAAAATTTGCTTCTCTGGTTTCCTTGGTATCAGAGAGATTTTTGAAAAAATATAAAACCCATTTTTCAACATTTATTTTATTTTTAAATTAATTAATACTCCAAAACTTAAAATAATTATAATAAAAATAATATGATTCAAAAAATCACCAAAATTGGTCCAAGTGCTTCTCTGGTCATTAGGAATGTCCCCTAATTTTCTTAAGGACAGAAACTTTCCCTTGGTCATGTTATTAAATTTTCCTTGAAAATCTCTATTTTCCACCAAAAATAATTATATAAATAAATTAAATACAGAAAAATCACATTTTCTCCTCTCATGTCTTTATTGACATATGAGTGAAGTCACATAAAAATTTCAAGTTCATTTGAGTTCAATTTAGTGAGTTATGAAATTATTAAGCTAAAGGGGTAAAATGGTAATTAAACTTTTAACCCTTAATTAAAACTTTAGGTTTAATAAAAAAATCAACAAGTAAAATATTTGATCTTAATCTGATTTGGATGATTGAAATTTAAATAATTAAAGGGTAGAAACCCATTAAATAATTTTAAAATGATTAAACTTTAATTAAATAATAGATTAAATTTGGAGGAATAATAAATTGGAATTATTAAAATAAGGGATATTTATTAGGAAGAGATTTATTCTTTAATTTAAAAAGTCCCTAAATTAATTATCTCATTAATATTCAACTCTTAATTAAAATGATAACTCAAATTTGAAACATTAAAAGACTTAATTAAATTATTAAACTCTTTTAAAATTTTAATTAAAATTAAAAATAAAGTAAATTAAGGATAAATTAAAATTAAATTAAATTTAACAATTAAATTAAATTAATTAAATTAAAATTAAATTAAATTAAATAATTAAATTAATTAAATTAAATTAAATTAAACTAAATTAAATTAAATTAAATTAAATTAAATTAAATAAATTAAATTAATTAAATAAAATTGAATTAAATCAAATTAAATTAAATTAAATAAATTAAATTAAATAATTGAATTAAATTAAATTAAATAAAATTGAATTAAATCGAATCAAATTAATTAAACATCAAATCAAATTAAATCAAACTCAATCAAATTGAATTAAATTAAAACTCGATTAAAATTAAATTAAATTGAATTAAATATAACATCACTTAAAACAGAAGAAAATAAATTTAAAAACAACTTGAACACTATTCCAAATTTAAACTCTTTAACTTAAACCGAGATCATTTGAATACTAACTTACCCTTGAAAGCTTTAGTTATTATAACTCCTAAATAAAACATTAAATGAAGTGTCACTTCACTCATAGGAGTATTGAAATGTCTAGTTCATCTGAAGCAAGTTAACAAAACTTGAAATTCTTGGACGATTAATTCATTTGTATAATTAAATTCATTTGGACTTAAAACAATCCTAGAAATATTGAAAAGATGTTTAAGATCCTTCTTAAGCACTTCCTCGATATGATAGGACATTTATAAGAACAATTGAATTTGATTATTCTTTGATGAAGAAAATCGTCCTTAAACCAAAACACAAAGAACCTAGACGTCATAGGAAATGACTAGCTATAGGATTAGGAATTTGGTAGAAAACCATAACCTTTCCCTTAGCCTTACTTAGGAACTTGCTTAAGTATGCTAATTGTGTTTTAAGTGTAGCTTGGGATGACGGGAAGACCCTCCAGGTACGCTTTTATTTTTATTGCAATTTACTTTCCAGCAATTTACATTATTGCAATTTACTTTATTGCAATTGCGTTTATTTTTTTTTTTTATTTTTTTTCTTCGCATGATAAAACAGCTGTTGCATGAAAACCCACACCTTTAGGATAGCCCTAAAGCTGAAACCAAAATTAAGTTAAAAGTCATTGCAAGATAAAATTCACCGCCACAACATTCCAAAATATAAAACAACTCAAAATTTAATCACAAACAGAACACAAAACTACAACTACAACTAAATTAAAACGTCTGTTGGATGATCGGGAATACCTCGGATGATGTAACCTACGTGTTGCTAACGGGATTTCCACGGTCTAAATGAAAGTGTGGAACTCATTCAGTTGAGTTTAGCAAATTCATCCGGACTAAGTGAATCCGATAAAAATAATGATGCGGAAGGATGGAACCGTGGGATCTTAACCGGTGTCGTTATAATCAACTTTAAGATTTGTTTTAATCGAAATACAAAACACTTGGAAAATTAAGACTTCTACTAGACCAAAACACTTCTCTCATCTCACGATTTATGACTTCTAAAACTAAACCTCTGCAACAATAAGGAACTTGGAGCATGGTGGGCGGCACGGCCATCGTCGTCGGCAAAACTTGAACCTACTTCGACAAAACTTTTTTAGAATTAAATAACCGAGCCATAGGACTTCGAGGTAGCTTGCACTAGTGCAACATAAATCCTCGACTCTTCGTTAGGCATTTGCATTGCAAATTAAGCCCTAACCGGTCTTAGGATTCCGAGGTAGTCGTCAGATACGACAATAAACCCTCACATCTTCTAAGTTTATTTGTTTGATTTTATCATACAAATATAAGTCCTAATTAATTAAAATTGGCGAGATTGAAATATCAAATAAACATTAGGACTTTCCTAAATTCAAACCAAACAATAGGATAGTCGGGAAATTATCGAAGTTCACTTCGAATCGGTGATTTCTCCTACCTCTCTTCCTTTGGATTCACAAAACAAAATGTTCCAAAACTTGATCCATTCCCTATTGAAATTCCAAAATACGATCTTTGAAAACCTTAAACTTTGAAATTCTTGAGAGCAGAATTATTGGTTATTATCGAGAGTTTTCTTAGGTGATTCCCGTCACTTAAGATGTAATTAACTATAGGGGCTTGCCCTTATAGGGAATTTTAAAGAACCCGGGTAATATAAACCCGTTTAATGTTTTCATATTAAGCGGGGAAACTTGTCGGCTTATAAAATTGGTTCGCGGACCAAACGGATGTCACTAATCTTCTAGTTTATTTAATCAAGCCCCACCATCAAGCGGTGTGTACATCCTTAGGGATAGATACACGGTTTATGGTGCGGTGCTCGTTTATATAAACTATTTGGGATGTGAGGTCGGTTTAATCTCATATCTTAAAACCTTCAAATTTAAAATTATTTTCAAAATCAAATACTACTTTTTCAAATTATTTATTTTAATTAAATTAAAAAATTCGCCGACAGATTACATTAGGCGACCCCTCTTCAAAATAAAACACGACACTGAAAATATGCCGACGGGATTTACGGCGACTCACGTAGGGAAGATTCCTCTCTCCATTATAATCAAATAATTACGCTTTCAAAAATCGGTAGTGTATCCATGTCCCTAATGGATCAAACTACCCTTCTTTCCGTTGGAATACTATGTTCATTTCTATCTTGAACAAGTATAGCCTGACATCCTCTCGGATTTAGGAGCCATTTGTTTAGACACCCCTAAACGGAGAGGTTCCGAGATCCTTTTACCTCATTTACGAGGTGGGGTGGACCCCGATAGGTGTTAGTTTAGGAGTGATCCTTCGAGTCGGGAAGTCTTGCTTAAGACTTTCTTTTCCTTTCAGAATCGGATTCCTTACCTTCTCTACACCTTTGAACATTCCGTTCTAAATAAACAAACCCTCTAATAAGTGATTCTTTTAACAAATGATTCTTTTTTATAAATACATGAACAAAGAATGAGTTCGGACTCTTTTCAATTCCTTTCTTTTCGTCCCGAAGAAAAGAAGCATAACTTGGGATCGACAACCGAGAATCTACCTTGCAGAAATGGAAGCCCCGAAATTGATTTTCTCCTTCACCAACGGATCGGACTTCGGCATGTCTATAAGGATGAGCTGCCCAACAATGGGGTCATCCGATTTGGACGAGGGTTTGAAAACACGAACGTCGAAGTCACCGACGTCTCCCTCTTTGCACGCGACGAACAAGGTATCGAGGCCGAGGAACCGCCGCTGAGTTCGACCTTAGGTCGACCCAAGAGTTTCCTCCCCTGTAAAGGGTCCCGACTAGGAGGAGTACTGCTCGTCCGCGGGAGGACGCATTCTTACTACCCCCACTGGTCTAGTTGTTTCGCACCTACCCCGACTTCGCCAAATCAAAGGGAAAGAAATCCGGAACTATGGTAAACACGTTACCGTGGAGGGTACGGATCTTCCTGTAAGACCTTCGTCTTCGAAATCGGGTCCGGTTCGAAGATTCCGTCGCCGACAAAGACCCGAAGAAGAAATAGAAATAGAAGGATCGCCGGGGAAGCCGGAGGCTGCCGAGATTGCCTTCTGGAGGAAATTCCGGAGTTGCCGGAATATACACCGCTACCGGAATATACACCATTGCTCGACTACATACCACTTTTGGGAGGAAGCGGGTTCCATCCCCTCTCCGCCGCGAGAGGATGAGGAGAATGTCCGCAAGATTGCTTGCCACATTACCTCGACCCGCATACTACAACGATAGCCGCAAGAAAAGAACTAGAACTACGCCGTTTGCTCGATCGCAAACTTTGGTAGAAAAGCTAGCAAAGAAGGAAAAGCGCCCGTGTCGGAAATTCTACGGAGGATAGGACGGGTGCCGATCCGAATCCCGTCTTGGGCCCGAGTAGAACCCGCCGTCATGATAGAAAAGCCAAGCAAGAGAATGAAGGCTAGCCCGCCTGTCGTAGTATCAGGATTACAGATTAGGGAGGATACCACCTTCCAGCATTTGGCCGACAGACCATCTGGTCCTAGACCTTCTGCTGCTAGAAGGATGGTGTGGCGTCCCACTACGGGGCAATTGAGGCCGAAACGACGGCCGAGAAAGAAAGTCTCGCCGGGAGGCCGGAATCCGAAGAAAGTGCTACTTGCGATGAAGGGGACTCGTGAAAAAGAACCCGGCAACCATCGCATGACAACCACGAAGATACACGAAGCTCCGCTAGAAGATGCCATGGAAAAGTTGAGAACCGACATCCGACGGTTGGCAAAAGAAAGAGAAGAAAAGTTCGGAGATGAGATCGACTCATCGGAATTCATGGACAATGAATATGCGAGAAATCAACATGGTTGAGACACGAGCTTCATCGGCTTCTCGAGGTGCTCCTGCAGTTGCGAAAGAGAGGAGCCGGAGCGATGAAGAGACGGCTTCGGGAAAAGGACGACACGATCGCTCGAATGGCGAAGAGGATGGAAGAGATGGCCATAGCTCTAGCCACTCTCCAAAGTCGAAGTACAACCACATAGAGAGACACCCCAGAAGTCATTCACATCGTAGACGGAGGAAAGGAGATTACATCCGTCGATGGGGATGACCGAGTTGAAAAAGGATACGACACAAAGTATGATCCACGAAAAGGATATCAAGAACTTGGTAGAGCGAGCGAGTGCGAGAAGCCCTAGCACAATCGAAGAACGGGACATCTATTCGGACGGGTAGACCTTACCGGAAGAATTCGACGCCAGTCCGATACCGAAGGGCTTCGTACCACCTCCGTTTAAGACCTTCGACGGAGCAGGAACCCCGACGGCATGTTGCACACTTTCGTGCCGGTTGTTGCAATGCGGCGGGAGCGATGCGTTACTCTTCCGACGGTTCGTTAGCGATCAGTCGGGAATCGCCTTCGGCGGGTATGCGGGATTACCCAACGGATGCAGTAAAGACATTCTCGAGCTAGAGAGCCTCTTCATTAAGCGATTTGCGGAGCTCGGCACCACATCACTATAGGTGATTTAGTGGTAGAGAAACAAAGGCCGAATGAAACTCTAGTGGATTACATACTTCGATGGAGAAATTTAAGTATGAAGTGTGAACCACAGTTGCAAGAACAACATGCGGTCGGCATCTTGCTTAAAAGCATTCACGGCCCGATAGCACTTCTCCTCGAGGATTCACTATTAAGACTTTTGAGAAGTTGTTAAGCAAGGCCGGAAGCTTGCAAGAAGAGGCGAAGCAATTAAGTTTTGCCGACAAGACGGACAAGCGAGAAGCTAGTGAAGACCTTCGAGAAGAAATGCGGGATCGTTGCGGCGGTTGACAAAGGCAAACAACCGATGCAAATACCACCGAGAACGGCCGCAGCAACCACAACAAAATTACCGGCAACCCCGGTCCGGCTATCGGTCGTCTCCGCGAGTATGAACAACCGTCTCGTCCGCAACGTACATTGAGGGAGCTTCGAGCGAGAGAATATCCGTTCAAGAATGAAGCGGTACCAAAGATGTTCCGTAGCTTAATGAAAACTCCGGATTTCCAGTTGCCGAGCCCGAAAGACCGAGAGGAAGTCAACAAGAAAGGTGATCCCAACTTTTGCCCCTACCATCGGATGCTTGGGCACAAGATAGAAGACCGCATTACCTTCAAAAGTTGGCTCGACGACAACCTTCGGAAAGGAAATATAACAATCCCGAAGGAGTACATGAAGGAACCCCAGAAAGGAGGTTCCGTCGATGTTATCTCAGCCGATCCCGTCATTCCGATAAATCCCTATGCAGCTGACGATGGATGGACCACCGCTTGGACGAGATCTTCGAAGAAGATTTTAGACAACATCCGAACCGCTTCGGTGCGAGCTTCAATTCGGAGTTCGAGACCTGTTAAGCCGATCACTATCACTTGCGATAGAAGAGCCACCTCGACGGGAGAAAATCGAAGAGAAGAAGAAAATTGACGAAGAAGAGGGGACCGAGATTCCTAAGGCTAGACTAGGGGCTGCTTATCCTAGGATAGTTGTTTCGATTCGGGGGAGAAATCCCTCGAACCTCGATTTTGTATGATTATCCGCTCACTTCGGTGGGATCATATAATGATAAGGGTGATGGCGTTGGCTACGTTTTGGTCGTTTCTAACGATTACGTAACTAGCGACAATCCGGGCGTCGATTTCGATACCAACAACAATTCTCAAATCATACAAGATCTCGACGATCAA
>JAKZJZ010002521.1:0-10000 GCA_022702705.1 Papilionanthe hookeriana x Papilionanthe teres
ATTTATTTATCATCTGGGGGGAGACTTACCTTACTTAAAAGCATCCTTACTACCCTCCCTAACTATCTTATGAAGATGACCACCATGAAAAAGAGCACCCAAGTGCAATTAGAAAGGGCTTTTAACCACTTTCTCTGGGCTGGTAAAAGGAAGCAGATACATTGGGCATCCTGACAGAAAATGGCTAAGCCTGAATGGGCTGGTGGTCTGGGTTTGAAAGGCTTAAACCAAATGATTCAAGTGAACCATTGCAAGCTATGGATCAATTTTAGAGCCCAGACTCCTCCGGGCTAATTTCCCGATGGGAAAATACCGTAAGCATACCCACCCTTCCTTGGTTACCCTTAAATTAGGGGACTCCAAAATTTGGAAAGCTACGGTAAAAAACAGACAGGTGGCTGAACAGCTCTATATCTGACATTTGGGTAAAGGCATCATTAATTTCTGGCTGGATCATTGGTGCCTCTAAGACTTGTTACAACCAAGCACCCCTATCAACAACCTTAACCTTTTGGTAGCTGATTGTTGGGAGGGTGACAACTGGTCCACTTCCTTTCTTCATTCCATCCCGATGGTCCCTTTTGTACAGAAGATCACCACTATTTCATTTGATAGATCCAGACCTAACACTCCTGAATGGCCATCTATTAAAAACCAAAGTTCTTCCAAAGCTATCTACACTAAACTGTTTAATTGGGATGCAGTATCCTGGGGAGAGATTTTCTGGGGGAACTATCTTTCTCCTTCTATGGCTTTCTTCTGCTGGAGGACTTTCAACCACTTCCTACCCACTGATGATATCTTAAAACTAAAAGGGCTCAGAGGACCTTCTTGCTGCAGTTTATGCCACACGGAGGAAGAATCCATTACTCATATATTCTTTGCTTGCAGTTTCTCCCAAAAGGTCTGGTCTGATCTTCTTCAGCAGACTCAACTCAACACATTAAATTTACAATGGGACAATCTAATCACTTGCTGGGCTGATTGGAACAATGCTGGTACTGCTGCTCTCCCCCTCCTCACTGCTTGGATCATTTGGATGGCCAAAAATAAGGCAATTTTTGAGAATGTGCTTATTAAGGAGAAGGCTGTGGCTGGTCACTACATGTCCTACTTGTAGAAGCTTATTAAATTCAAGAACTTCCCAAACATTTGCATCATTACCTCCTCTCAAACCAGCATGACCCCCAATATCACCAAGGTATTTTGGTTTCCCCCAAAGCATAATTGGGTCAAATTGAACACAGAAGGTAGTTATAAAACTGGAAATGCTGGCATGGGTGGCATTTTCAAAAACCAGCAGGGGGTGTGTCTGCTGTTTTTCAGGGCCCCCATAGTAGCAACAGATGCTTTAGATTCTGAATTACAAGCAGTTTTTTGGGCTATGAAGTTGGCAGTGAAGCTACATTGGACCTCCCTAATTTTGGATGGAGATTCTCAAGAGATGTTTTAGATGATTGAAAACAACACTACTCTTAACTGGCATCATAATTACTCGACCCATAAGATTCAGTTACTTACAACCCAACTCAAAGTCCGCTTTCAGCTCAACTTCGAGAAGGAAATAAACTCGCTCGACTGGCTTGCAAAAGCTGGTGCCCTCTCCTCCAGGTTGTCTTTATCTACACCCCCTTCCCAACTCAAACTTCTCATTGCTGCTGATCTCTTAGCTGCTTCCTATCTCAAACTGAACTATTGATGGTCGGTTTGGTTTGGTGGAATGTTTGTAGTTGTATATTTCTTATGTTGTTTTTTTGTTTTGTATTTTTTGGAGAGGACTTTTGACTTGTTATGTGTTTGGGGCCACTTCTCCATGGTTATGTACTAATGTTTCCTCTCTAACATGTAGAGGGCCTCCTCTTGTAGCCCTTTCTTAATATATATATATATATATATATATATATATATATATATATATATATATATAAATTTATATTATATTATTTTGTTTATTTTAATTTTTTAAGTATAATATATTAACGGTCAATATAAATCTATATATTGATATATATATATATATATATATATATATATATATATATATATATATATATATATATATATATATATATATATATATATATAATCTTAATTTTTTTATTTTAAATATTTTAAGTATAATATATTATTTATAAATATAATTTAATTATAAAAATATTTAATAATAAAATAATATTATATAATTTTTTATTTTAAATATTTTATGTATAGTATATTATTTATAAATATTATTTAATTATTAAACAATTTAATAGTTAAATAAATTATAAATAAATATATATAGGTATAAATATATATATATATATATATATATATATATATATATATATATATATATATATATATATATATATATATATATATATATATATATATATATATATATATATATATAATATAATATAATATAATGGCGGTTTTTGGAGGAAGTGCTCGCTAGGGTTCCGACCATGACCTCGTCGGCGGCGGTCTTCCTGGTTTCTCCTTTGATAGGTGGTAAGGTGGTGGGTTTCTCTCCTTTAGCTTTGGGTTTGTCTTTGGTGGCCCTGCTGCTCCTTGGCCTTTCCCGGGCAGGCTCTTTTTAAATTTTGCTACTGTTCCATTGCCCCCTCTCAAGTTTGTGTCATCTGTTTGCTCCTGGCTTTGACTTTGAACTGATCTTTCTGTCTCACCCATAGAGTGTGTTTCTGGTGTGCTTCCTTTCCTCTCCATGGCCTACCCCATTGATTTAGAAACTAATATTTCTTGGGCCAAGGCTACCTATGCTGGTGTGGTGGGGAATGCCCCCACTATTTCGATCCCTCAAAGCTTTTCTTCCCTCAATTGCTCCATGATGCCGTCGCTCGGTAAAGCTTCCTGCCCCTTCATCGGCCCCTCAAGTCAAGGATGGTTGCCCAGCTCGTCATCTTTTCCGACAAGGAATTGGAAGCTCGGATGAGGAAGTCAAACTCACCCTCATTGGGAAGTTTGTGTTGGGTCACCCCAAAATGGAGTTGGTGAGGAAATATTTTGAATCCCTTAACTTTAAAGGCAGCTGGAAGATTGGTCTTCTAGATGGCAGACATTTGCTCATTAACTTTTCCAATGAGGAAGACTATGCTTTGTTATTTGCAAAACAAGTTGTTAGTATTGTTGGAGTTGAAATGAAGATAATTAAGTGGACCCCAGATTTTGATCCTAGCAAAGATCCTCCCATAGTGCCTATCTGGTTTAAACTCCCCAACCTTCCATATAGATACTTCAACCAAACAGCTTTATTTCAAATTGGGAGATCCCTTGGTACACCTCTAAGAGTGGATGCTGAGACCATCAACAAGGCAAAGCCGTAATCCGCTAGAATTCAAGTAGAAAGGGACATCTCTCTACCGTAGATTAAAAGAATTTGGATTGGATCTGTTAGTGAAGGGCACTGGCAGGAAATTATCATGCAGCAAAAGCCTCATTTCTGCTCTCACTGCAAAATGTTTGGTCACACAAATGAAAAATGCTATAGGCTTCACCCCCCTCTTAGAAAAACTGCTAACTTGCCTAGTAGAACCCCCCTTCCTCCAGTAAACACTGCTATTGTCAACACTCAACCTGTGGCACCTCCAGTTGAGCAGGATATGGGAATTTCTCAGGTTGTTCCTTTGGCTTTGGGAGTCCCTCCAGCTGCTCCGCCCACCTTTCCGACTCAGCCCACCCACGCTTGTTGGAACGAGTCACTTGGCAGCCTCCGGGTCCCCCGGTGACCGGTGCGTAAATGAAGTCGAGGAAATCGGGATTGTGACACCTATTCAACCATTCAATCCCTCTCCCGTGCCCCCCAATGTTATTAAAAATATGCAGGTTGCTATGGAAGGCAAATGGGAAACCCAAATTTCAAAGAAGAAAAAGAAGATAAGTATCGAGCACGTAAATTGGGATCCTCTTTATCGAGGGTGAAATGGCAGGTTCTACAAAGAGAAGATCTAGATCCAGGACTAGATCTCAGACATCCAACTCCCTCCCCCACCTCAATGATTAACATGCTTTGCCGGAACATTAGGGGCATGGGTAACCCTTTGTCCCTACAAAGAATTTTACATCTTATCAAGAAACATAAGTTATGGTGCTTTGCCATCTGTTAGCCTATGGTGCATAAGCACCCTTGCAAACTCCTCACTAAATTTCATGGTTTTAACCATTTTACCAACTGCAGTAACAAAATTTGGGTCTTCTGTAGGAAGGAAATCACTTGGTCTATTCTTCTTGATCACCAACAATTCCTCCACTCCTCCTTCCAAATTAATGGCCATCAAGGTTATATCACTTTTGTATATGCAAAGTTGCGTAAATAGTGACTGTAACCGCTTTCATGGGAACAGTTCTCACCAACTTTGGCTCTAACCTTCACCTCCCCTGGCTAGTGGGGGAGATTTTAACAAGCATTGGCTCTCCGCAGGAAAAATCAGGTGGTAGGGCCCCAAATGTGACAAAGATGTCAAACTTCCTTGAAAATATACAAGATGCCAATCTTTTCGACATTGGATATAAGTGGTCCTAAGTACACTTGGAGAAGAGGAACTATATGGGAGAGATTAGACGTAATTCTTGTGAACCATCTCTGGCTATCCACCTGGCTCCTTACCTTTGTCACCCACCTAACCTTTGCTGAATCTGACCATAGACCCCTTTTGATCACCATTACCTCTCCAAACCAAACCAGATCCCCTCCTCCATTCAGATTTCTAAATGTTTGGTCATCCCAAGCTGATTTTAATAGCATTGTCCAGACACATTGGTGTAATATTACTAACTCTAATCCTCTCATTAAGCTCAGCCTTCTCCAGATTAAACTCAGCAAGGCCCTTAGACACTGGAACTGGAACTTCTTAGGTGACTTTCACCAGGCTGTTCATTATGCTGAAACTGCTCTTACTCATTTGGAAACCCAATTTCAGCCGGTCTTCGCTACCGAAAATCAACCGTTTGATGCCCAAGCTAAACTTATGGTTGCCATTGCCAATCAGGAAGCTGTGCTGAAACAAAAAGCTGCTCTTGCCCATTTTGTTGATGGAGACAGAAACTCTAAATTTTATCATGCTCAAATTAATTACAGAAGGAAATGCAATAACATCCATAGTATCAAATCTGAAGAGGGTCATCTGCTATCCAATCTCCCTGACATTGCTGCTGATGCTGTTCTTTACTTTAAGCAGCTCCTTACCCATAAGCCTGGTCTCAGGTCTGCCATTGATAAATCCCTCTTCTTTGCTGAGTTTGCTTTCACCTCCAACTCCGGATCCGGCTAGCACTCCATCGCCCAAGGAAATCTGGAATGCTCTTAACTCGTGGATAGTTCTAAGACGCTCGGGCTCGATGGCTACACTCGCCGAATTTTATAAGAAATCCCGGGTCTCGGATTCGTAATGATGTGGTGGCTGCCATTCAAAGTTTCTTCATGGGTCATCCCCTCCCCAGCTACTTTAGTGCTTCCAATTATGTGCTAGTTCCTAAAGCATCCACTACTCAGAACTGGAACCACTACAGGCCTATTTGTTTGACTACAGTGATTAGTAAAACCATTAGTAAGATAATTGTGGGCAGATTACAACCACACCTGGATCAGTTAATCAAAGCCAAACCAGTCCGCCTTGTCAAGGGGAGATTTATTAGTGATAATGTCCTCTTGGCACAGGAACTTCTACTTGATCTTGACAAGAGCCAAAGGGGGGGTAATCTTATCTGCAAACTAGATATCCAAAAGGCTTATGATACCATCAGTTGGGATTTTATCATGGATGTCCTTGCTGCAAGGGGTTTCAATAACCATTTCGCAATCTAATTAGAAGATGGCTGGAAACTAATGAGCACTCCATCCTAATTAATGGTCAAGCTTGGGGAGTTTCAAAGCTACTAGGGGCCTTCAACAGGGAGATCCTCTATCCCCCACCATCTTCATCCCGTCTTTAGACTACTTTTCTAGATCGGTGGATAGAGAACTTCTTCTCACAACTTTTCCAGTACCTTCATAGATCTAACATTGTCGTCTCTCATTTAATGTATGCAGATGATATTATGCTTTTATCAACTCGCCCATAAAAATGCTCGTCAAAAAGATTCAGTGGTGTTTGGAGACTTTTCAACAAAGAAGTCGGTATGGTCTTCAACAAGGAGAAATGTCAACTCGATATTCTCTAAACACACTCCCGCCCACATCGTACATCGGATCACCGAGCTCATCGGATTCTCTAGCTTAACTCCCCCAATTAAATACCCGGGTGCCTATCTTACCGTGGGTAGGACAAAACAAATCCAATTTGATGAATGTCTCGGGCAAGATAAAAACCCAACTTAATTGCCGGTCTAATTCCTTCCTATCTAATGGTGGTAGAATCACCCTACCGAAAAGCATTCTAACCTCTTTCCCTTCCTACCTACTTCAACCGACTCCTTTGAAGAAGAGTACTCAATTACTTCGGATAGAACTTTCAATAGATTTCTTCGGTCCGGACAAAGACACCAACCTTCATCGGACTTCTCGGATTAAAACCGCTAAACCCCTTCTCGCTGGGGGCTTGGCTTTAGGGATCTTCTCCACCTGCAAGCATGTCAACTTCCTCAAACTTTGGATCCACTTTAGAGCCCGCACCTCCTTGTGGGCTAAATTTCCGAAAGGCAAGTATTGCAAACACACCCACCCTTCCCTTGTCGTCGGAGATCGGGGATTCCAAGATCTCGGGTCAAAATGCCGAAAACTAGACAGTGAAGCCGAAACTAAATTCCTTCGGGATCCTGGGAAGGGGGAGATCAATTCTCGGCTAGACAATTGGTGCCCAAAAGATTGGTTGATCCCTAGAGGTAACACCGACCCCTCCCTAATCGTTGCCGATCGTTGGGATGGAGCTACCCGGTCCATCCCACACCTCGTAGCTATCTTGCAAGACCATTCAACCTCAGCAAGTTGCAACTATTCCTATACATATGGGGAAACCTCGACAAAGATTTCCCCGGGGGTCTCCAAATACCAAAGCCCGACTAAATACCTCTGCACCTCCTCTTATCGCTGGCCTATCGTCAAATGGGGGAAGGCAAGATGGAGCAAACACCTCTCCCTTCCATGTCTTTCCTTTGCCGGCGTGCTCTTCACAAAGATTATTCCCACCGATGATATCCTAAAGTTAAAAGGCTTCGAGAGGTCCTTCTAAATGTGTTCTTTGTCATCAGCATGAAGAATCTATTCCCCACTTGTTCTTTCAAAGTGTAATTTCTCCCAAGCGACCGGCAAGATTTACAATCCCGTATATCCATTAATAGCAGCCACCTTCATCGGGAAGTTTTCCATCATCATCGGTGTGAGGGGGAAATCCCAAAGGCAAACACCATTCACTTCATTGCCATCCGGTTCATTCGGATGTCAAGAAACCAAGCCAAATTCAAGATCTTACCGCCGCCGTACCTTCCGTTGTCGTGAATTGCAAGTCCTACATTAATAAACTCATTATTCATAAGGGGTTTCCACAAGTTCTTCGACAGTCCTCCCCCACTCAATTCCTCCCGCCCTCGCCGTCTCTTTTCGTGTGAAAGCCGTCGCTTGGAAGGCTCCCCTTCTAATTACATCAAGATAAACACCGATGGAAGTTTTTCCAAGGATAGTGTTGGGATGGGGGCATCTTCGAGAACCATCCGGGAAATTGTCCGCTTTATTTCCTTGCCCTCGTATCTGCTAAAGATGCATTTGAATCCGAATTGATTGCAGTAGCTTTGGGCTCTTCATCTTGCTCGCATTGCCGGTCGGGAAAATACCTGGATCGAGGTGGACTCTCGAAGACTCGATTAAGAACATTGCATCTTCCCATCGCCTTCGAGTGGCACCATAGATACTCGGATGGAACTTATTCTTGCTTTCGTGACCCCTCAAACCCAGCTTTCTTCCAATTTCAGAGAGGCAACAAACCCGCCCATTGGCTTGCCCGGGCAAGTGCTATTTCCCCCAAAGCCGAGGTTTCCAACCTTCCATCCAGTGAGCTAAAATTCTTAATTGCTCGGAGATAAACCGAGTTCCCCCATTTCGGAATTGATCACCGTTCTCTCATCCGACTTTGGATGCCCTCCGGCACTTTTTCTTGGATTCCACATTGCTGTCTACTCGGCTTTGTGATGGCCTCTTTTCGCAACCATAGTTTTTAGTCTTTGCTTAAAATAGATAAACATATATTCACTCATGTCCTGTAATCTTAGTTAGGTTCCTTGTGGAGTTTTGTTGTGGGTTAGGTGGTGTTCTCTCCTCTTATTTTGGAGATCCCCCTTACCTAGTTTTGTATCTCCTTCTCGGCATTAACAAAGTTGGAGCTCATTGAGGCTCCTTTCTCTAAAAAAAATATATATATATATATATATATATATACATTTAATATTATTATTTTTTTAAATATTTTATGTATAGTATAATATTTATAAATATAATTTAATCATAAAAATATTTAATAATTAAATAAATTGTAAATAAAAATATATATGTATATATGATATAAAATTTTTTTATATATTTTTAGGTATTATAAAAATTTATATATATATACATATATATATATTATATATATATATATATATATATATATATACATAAATTTACATACATATAAAATATTATTTTTTTAATGTTAATATTTTAAGTAAAGTATATTATTTATAAATATAATTTAATTATAATAATATTTAATAATTAAAAAAGTTATAAATAAAAATATATACATAGAGGTACATAAATATATATTTATATATATATATATATATATTTATTTAGCATTATTTTTTTATTTTAAATATTTTAAGTATAATATATTACTAATAAAAATAATTCAATTATAAAATTATTTAATAGTTAAAAAAATGATAAATAAATATATAAATATATATATATATATATATATCTATTATTTTTTATAAAATATATATAGGTATATATATATATATATATATATATATATATATATATATATATATATATATATATATATATATATATATATATATATATATATATATATATATATATATATATATATATATTTATTTAATATTATTTTTTTCATATTTTAAGTATAGTATATAATTTAAAAATATAATTTAATCATAAAAATATTTAATAGTTAAATAAATTATAAATAAATAAATTTATATCTGTGTATATATATATATATATATATCTCCCTCACAATCCCATATTTCTTTGGGAGCATACGATCTTGGAGCTTTTAAAGCTAAGATGGTGTGAGTGAGCGTCCTAAATGATGCACTCAGAGCATGTACAATGCCGGAGAAACTAGAAAGCGGCAAGTCAAGATCGACTCATCTTCAAAAGTCATCATCAAGTTCCTCCTTGTCTTGCAAAAGCATGGCTATATTGGTGAATTTGAATATGTTGATGACCACAGATCAGGTAAGATTGTGATAGAACTGAACGGACGCTTAAATAGATGCGGTGTCATTAGCCCCAGGTTTGATGTTGGTGTTAAAGATATTGAACCATGGACTGCAAGGTTACTCCCTTCCCGTCAGTTTGGATACATAGTGCTCACAACATCAGCAGGCATCATGGATCATGAGGAAGCTCGTAGGAAAAATGTTGGAGGCAAGGTTCTTGGGTTCTTTTACTAAGACTAAAGTTCTCCTAGTGGATGGAGCCACTTTTATATGGTACAATGTAATTCGGAAGAAATTTTTTATGATTTTGTAGCAAAGCCAATCTTTTGAATGCAGACTATTCATTTGATCGTTAGAGATATTCTTGAATAATATGTTTGCTGTATTGGTCTTGAGACTGAAATCAATATTTAAGCTTCATTTGATTAAATGATGATGTTAAATATATTTTCATGTGTAGTATAATATATGTTTTGGATATAAAGAAATGTGTTAACTTCTAAATATATATATATATATATATATATATATATATATATATATATATATATATATATATATATATATATATATATATATATATATATATATATATAATATTATTTTTTTATTT
>JAKZJZ010002522.1:0-15880 GCA_022702705.1 Papilionanthe hookeriana x Papilionanthe teres
TGTCATAATGTCATTATGTAATTTTGTTATGTGATGTCTTTTTGTCGTGTCATAATGTCATATGATGTTTGTAATGTCATGTCATTTTATGTCATCTCATAATGACATGTGATGTCATAATGTCATGTCATTTTATGTCATCTCATAATATCATGTGATGTCGTAATGTCTTGTTGTTATGTCATTTTGTATGTGATGTCTATTTGTCGTGTCATAATGTCATTTTTTGTTGTAATATCATTTTGTCATATTATTGTTTTGTTCTGCAATGTTATGGTGTTGTTTTGTTGTATTATCTTTCTGTTTGGTTTGATTATTGTTTTAGTTGATTTTCGTTTGTCAGTTTCATGTCATGTCGTTGTTATGCCACGTTGTCATTTTATTTTTATTTTAAAATTTCGGTATTGTATCATGTCATTGTTTGATTTATTTTGTTAGTTTTGTTTTGTGTCATGTTATGCCATTTTACTATTTATTTATTGGTGTCATGTCATGTCATATTGTTTTTTCATTTCATTGTGTTTTAGTTTGATGTCTTGTCATGTTATGTTGTTTTGTCATTTCATTACGTTTTGGTATCATATCATGTCATGTCATTTTATCATTTTGTTTCGGTTTGATTATTTTGTTTATTTTGTTTTGTTCTGAATGTAGTTGTTCCGTCTTTATCATCTTGCAAAATTGAGTTAGCACACCATATAACATGCAAAGAAAATCTAAACAAAATTTGTCTTCATCCTGCAAAGAAAAAATTGTCAGAAATAATGTCATATAAATGTTTAAATTACCTGAATAAAATGTCTATTGTTTCAGAGTTGTCGGATGTCCAAGTTTGGTTGAAATGTTGATTTAGATTTATGTCAATTTATGTTTAATTTTTGATTTGTCTTGAATGTCTATTTGGGTTGAATTTTGAATTTTATGTCAATTTATGTTGATTTGAATTTAATTTTAAGTTTTATGTTGATTTATGTTGATTTGAGTTTGATTTTGGATTTAGTGTCAATTTGAGTTTTAATTTTATGACGAGTTAAGTTCAATGTGGGTCGAACTTAAAATTCATTTCAGTTTGGGTTTTATTTGATTTGAATCTAATGATTATGTCGATTTACGTTCAGTTTAGGTTGAACCTAAGGTTTATGTCAATTTAGATTCAGTTTGGGTTGAACCTAAAGTTTATGTCGATTTAGGTTCAGTTTGGGTTGAACCTAAGGTTTAGATTCAATTTGTGTAGAGCCTAATGTTTATGTCAATTTAGATTCAGTTTAGGCTAAACCTAAGGTTTATGTCAATTTAGGTTTAGTTTGGGTTGAACCTAAAGTTTATGTCGACTTAGGTTTAGTTTGGGTTGAACCTAAAGTTTCGATTTTGGTTCTGTTTGGGTTGAACCTAATGTTTATGTCGATTTAGGTTCAATTTGGGTTGAACCTAAAGTTTATGTCGATTTAGGTTCAATCTAGGTTGCACCTAAGGTTTGTGTCGATTTAGGTTCAATTTGGATTGAACTTAAGGTGTATGTTAATTTAGATTTAATTTGAGTTGAACCTAAGGTTTATATCTTGGTTTAGGTTTAAGTTAGGTTGAAACTATGGTTTAGATTTGAACTTAAGTTCAATGTGGGTTGAACTTAAGTTTATGTTTTAGTTAAAGTTCCAGTTAGGTTGAACCTATGGTTTAGATTTGAACTTAAGTTCAATGTGCATTGAACTTAAGTTTATGTTTCGGTTTTGGTTCAGGTTAACTTGAACTTATGGTTTATATCACAGTTTAAGTCTATTTTGAGTTAGACTTTAAGTTAGGTTTAACTTGGGTTCGTGTCGGGTTGAATCTAAGTTTAAATTTAAGTCTAATATGTTTTAGACTTAAGTTTATTAAACCTTGTTTTGTAAGGATAATTTGATTTAATTAGACTTAATCGGGATTAAGATTTAATTAAACCATGTTATTTAAGGTTTAATATTGATTAGACTTAATCGGGCTTAAGTCAATTTAGGGTTTATGGTTTAATTAAACCTTGTTTTGTAAGGTTTAATTAGACTTGATTGGGGTTAAGTCTAATTACGGTTTATGGTTTAATTAAACTTTGTTGTGCAAGGTTTAATTAGATTAATTAGACTTAATTGGGGTTAAGTCTAATTAGGGTTTTTGGTTTAATTAAATCTTATTGTGTAAGATTTAATTAGATTAATTAGACTTGATTGAGGTTAAGCCTAATTAGGGTTTATGGTTTAATTAAACCTTGTTGTGTAAGGTTTAATTAGATTAATTAGACTTGTTCGGGGTTAAGTCTAAGTAGGTGTTGACCTCATTTTTGATGAGGTCTTCCCTTCTTCTTTTTAGTGCTTAGGATCTAGCCTTAGGCTTTTCCTTTGACTATCTTAGAGGACTAGAATTGGGACCCGCCTTTTAGAAATTCAAACCACTTCTAAACTCCCTGCAAACTCCACAAACTTGACTATAGACCCCTAATCACCTAGAGGGTTGAAATCGAATGTGGAAGTTTAAAGGATGAGTTCCTATAGGATTCTTTGGCCTTAGGATCGCCTGCAGGTGGCCCAGTGCAGTGAAGGGGCTGACTTACACTACACTTACACACTACATTTCCACACACTTCCTAAAACCACACCCATACCCAACTTAACCTCCCGACTCATGTAGGTGATTCACATGGATGGTCCTTAACCCCTAAGCCCTTGCGTAAGAGGGTTAGGAACAACATAGTGAATGCCTCAAATGAGTCCTTTCATGGCTCATATGGGCTTGAAATGGCTTCATGGCTCAACAAAAATGATTTCTTTCCACCTAAATTCACCCAATCTTCAATTTCCCAAATTTTCAATTTTTGACCCCCGGGACCCTACACCTACTAAACCTACCCAAAACCTTGAAATTACCCAAATTTTTGCAAAATTTCCAAATTACCCAAAATTTTCCAAAATCAATCCCAAACATCTCCACATCACTCAAATTGATCATCCATACCCAAAAATACCAAAGATTCCAAAATACCCCCCAATACCCTCCAAATACCCAAAATACCCTTCTTGGCCTAAAAATCCAAAAATTCAGAAAATTCCCAGAAAATTCCAGAAAATCCTAAATATTCCCAATTTCATTTTGTCCAACTACACCATGGGCCAATTTTGTCAATTTACCCTACTTTTGTCAAAACCCCCAAATTGACCCATTTTAACCCAAAGTGAACCCAATGTTAAACCAAACCTATCCAATTGACCCAAATTCTGGTCCAATTCAATTCTAAACTTCAATTCAACATTCCCAATACCAATCTAGACCAAATCCAAGTCCAATTTGATTGACATTTGGATCCAATCTCACTTTTGGCCTTAAAGCCCAATTTGGACCCATGACCCAAACTTAACCCAAACTCACCCAATTCAACTCCAATTAACCTCAAATCTTTTCTAAATCTTCCTTAACATTCACACAAACAAAACCCTAACATGATTTTCCCAAAATTTAGACCCAAACCCCACTCAAACTCAACCCAAAGCTAAAAGGCCCATTTTTGACCTAAACCCAAACCTAACCCAAATGAACCCAAACCCCAAAATCAAAACCCAACCAAAGTCAAAACTCCTTTGAAACACTCCCATAAACATTTCTCAACATTAATTTTACATCAATTTCAACCCTAGCTCAACATTGGCCCAACTTGGCCCACTTGGACCTATATTGGCCCATTCACCAAAAGAATTCAAATCCAACCCAATTCAAGCCCAAACTACCCCCAATTTGTTTCAAATCACTCATGACACATCCATGAGCTAAACCCAACAATTATTTGGCCCAACCTCTTTACAAAATTTCATCCCAAAATCCATTTTAAAATTCAAAAGCCCACTTTCCTAATCCATCTTAAAAGCCCATCTAAAACCCTTTCAAAAAAGCCCAAAATTCTTCCAAAGCCCATATGACATTTCCCCTCATCATACTTTCAATTAAAATCATCCCTAAGTCCTAAATTCATCATCAAATAATTCCAAATCAAGCCTCATGCCAAATCACCCCTAAATACCAAAATTTTCCTTAAATCCATTTCCATGAAATCGACTTCACTTTTCCCAAGCCAAATGGAGCCATGGAGCCATGCACAAGCCATATGCAAGCCATGAGAGCCTCTTTACATGTCACCATGCCATTTTGGGCAAAAGGAGGAGGCTCTTTCCTTAATTCCTAAAGGTGATTAACCACTTCCATGACTCCACTAAACCATGCTTAAGCCTAATTGTACTTGGATCGTGACTTGACCCCACTAATCAAGCCGATCCAAATCACTTTCTCCTCAGCCTAAACCGAGGCCTTGGGTGGTGCACCTAGCCCAAATGGGTGGGTTGACCCATTTAGGTCCAAATCTAGCCATGCCCCATTCCACTTTGGATCAAAGCCTTTACACATGTCCATGGCCAATTGATTGCACAAACCTCCAGCCCCGACCCACCCGACCAAGATGATGACCATTGCTCGGCCGGCCGGCCACCGAGCCGCCGGAAAACACCATGGCCGAGAGCTCACATGTGAGCCAACATTGAAATTCTCACTTGCTGAGCCGCCCCATCCCAGTGGCTACCATGGTCGATCTTCTCCTCACCGAGCAGCTCGATCCCAAGCCCTAACTCCCCCGGGAGGCCCCCACCAGCCTCTATTTAAACTCCACCCCTCTCGGCCATGAGAAAGAGAGAAGCAAAAACCTTGCCAAAACTCGCCAAAATTGTTCCGACCCTCCTCCACCCTTAGAGCACTTGATCCCCAAGTGAAATCCCCCGCCATTTCTTCTCTCGTAAGCTCAATTTCGTAGTCGAAATTCCACCCAAAACCAGGACACTTCTCCACAGGTGAGCCAATTCCCAAATTTATTGGCTCTACACCTTCACCAGACCAAGGGAAGGTGTCCACCATCAAAAGCCCCATCTCCAGGCCACCCAGTTGCTCCAGCCTCCAAGCTTTGTGATCGGGCTTGGTCGAAATCATATCCAGATAATTCACCAGACCAGGAGACTTCATCTGGAGCTTGCTGGGACCCAATCGAAGGTGCAACAACTCTCAGATTGAAGCCACACTTCTCTGAGCCAAGGTATGAGCTAACTCTTCATCCCGAGCTTCTGGAGATTCTCCATTTCAAATGCTTTAGTTTCAACGCATGTTAACCGTATAGATGTGTTCGTCTCTTCAAGACGAATCCATAGAGTATAAGAACGTAAAAATCCATCGAGAATCGAGTGAGATCTTAGGGATTTAGTGTGGACGGCTCTCGGGTGAGAACACTTGGGGACGATGAACGGATGCCGTCCATTCAATACACGCGCGCACGGATGGTCGGGATCGCGTCGGACCGAGAGACGGTACGAGAACCGCGGGGCCCGGGCTGCCGACTCGGGTGGCGGCGTCGAATGGGAGCGCGCCGCGTGGTCTTTCGGAGTCGCCGAGGATGCGCCGGCGCCGCGTGGATAAATAGAAAAATAGGGTATTTTCTCGATTTATTTAATTCCCTAAACTTCAAAAATTCATATCTCCGTGTAGAAAAATCAGAAAAATAAAATAAAAATACCCTCTTGCTCGATGAAGAGAGGAGAATAATGTGGAAAAGAAATCACTTAATTTCATCAAATATTTTATTTTTTATAATTTATTTACTCTCTGCATTGTTTTAATTCTCCATGCATGCATACAATTCACCATGGCATGAGACCATAGGAGCTTTGAAGCCTCCGAATTTGGGAACATTCCCTGAATTTTCCAAAGTCGAGGCCATCCCTATGAAGAGTTCTTGATTTTTCAAGTTCAGTGTCACTGTTTTGAGTATTTTAATTCCAGTAAATAGCATGTTGTGAAATAAATTCTAGGAAAATTTGGTGATGTTCCTTATGACCAGCAGGACCCTAGGAAAAATAGGTTTTGACTTAGTTCATTTAAAACAACCCTAATTGGCTTAAACACCCAAAATAGGTCTTTAATTAATTAGAGTTAACCAGGCATCAAATTGACTTGAAATCAATTCTCCACTGACCTTTAGGATCAGAGGAACCCACCATAAAAATTTGAGGTCAATTGGACTTGGTTAGCCCTACTAGTTGGGTTGATTAAGTCACTTAGCCATTTTAAACTTTAAAAATTCATAACTTTTAAAATACTTTTCAAAAATTCACCAAATTGGTTTTGGAGCCTCTCTGATATCAGGGGAACCTAAGAAAATTAAAATTTCAATTTTCTAAAAAAGTTGATTTTTAATAATATTTTAATATTTTTAGTAATTAAAAAAATAAAAAAAATAATAAAAATCACAAAAATAATAAAATGCACCAAAATGTCACATTTTGAATTTTAATCACTTAGGAACAAATCCCACATTTTTCTTAGGTCTATTTAGTGAGATCTTGAATTTTAAAGCCCTAGGGTAATTTTAAAATTAAAAAAAAATGTATTTTCTAGCATTTTCACTAAAATAATTATAATAAATCATAGAAAAATAAGAAAATTGCAAAATTTGTTTCTCTGGTTTCCTTGATATCAGAGAGATTTTTGAAAAATATAAAATCCATTTTTCAAGATTTATTTTATTTTTAAATTAATTAACACTCCAAAACTCAAAATAATTATAATAAAAATAATATAATTCAAAAAATCACCAAAATTGGTCCAAGTGCTTCTCTGGTCATTAGGAATGTCCCCTAATTTTCTTAAGGACAGAAACTTTCCTTTGGTCATGTTATCAAATTTTCCTTGAAAATCTCTATTTTCCACCAAAAATAATTATGTAAATAAATTAAATACAGAAAAATCACATTTTCTCCTCTCATGTCTTTATTGACATATGAGTGAAGTCACATAAAAATTTCAAGTACATTTAAGTTCAATTTAGCGAGTTATGAAATTATTAAGCTTAAGAGGTAAAATGGTAATTAAACTTTTAACCCTTAATTAAAACTTTAGGTTTAATAAAAAAATCAACAAGTAAAATATTTGATCTTAATCTGGTTTGGATGATTGAAATTTAAATAATTAAAGGGTAGAAACTCATTAAACAATTTTTAAAATGATTAAACTTTAATTAAATAATAGATTAAATTTGGAAGAATAATAAAATTGGAATTATTAAAATAAGGGATATTTATTAGGAAGAGATTTATTCTTTAATTTAAAAATCCCTAAATTAATCATCTCATTAATATTCAACTCTTAATTAAAATGATAATTCAAATTCAAAATATTAAAAGACTTAATCATTAAACTAAAATTAAATTATTAAACTCTTTCAAAAATTTCAATTAAAATTAAAGATAAAACTAAATTAAAAATTAAATTAAATTAAGTAAATTAAATTGGATTAAATTAAATTAAATTAAAATTAAATTAAATAATTAAATAAAATTAAATCAATTAAATTAAATTAAATTAAATTAAATTAAATTTAAATTAAATTAAATAATTAAATTAAATTAAATTAAACAATTAAATTAAATTAAATTAAATTAAATTAAATTAAATTAAATAATTAAATTAAATTAAATCAAATCAAATTAATTAAACATCAAATCAAATTAAATTAAATTAAGTTAAATTAAAACTCAATTAAATTAAATTGAATTAAATATAACATCACCTAAGACATAAAGGAAATTAAATATAAAGCAACTTGAACACTATTCCAAATTTAAACCCTTTAACTTAAATCAAATCATTTGAATACTAATTTACCCTTGAAAGCTTTGATTATTATAACTCCTAAATGAAACATTAAATGAAGTGCTACTTCACTCATAAGATATTCAAATGTCTTAATTCACTGGGCAAGTTAACAAAACTTGAAAACCTCCGACGATTGATTCATTTATATAATTAAATTCATTTGGACTTAAAACAATCCTAAAAATATTGAAAAGATGTTTAAGATTCTTCTTAAGCACTTCCTCAATATGATAGGATATTTATAAGAACAATCGGATTTAATTGTTCTTCGATGAAGAAAATCGTCCTCAAACAAAAACACAAAGAACCTAGACGTCATAGGAGATGACTAAGTATAGGATTAGGAACTTGGTAGAAAACCATAACCCTTACCTTAGCTTTACCTAGGAACTTGCTTAAATATTCTAATTGTTTTTTAAGTGTAGCTTGGGATGACGAGAAGACCCTCTAGGTACGCTTTTATTTTATTGCAATTTACTTTCTTGCAATTTACTTCCCTGCAATTTACTTCATTGCAGATGCACTTTACTTTTCTTGCATGATGAAACAACTGTTGCATGAAAACCCACACCTTTAGGATAGTCCCTAAAACTAAAACCAAAACTAAGTTAAAAGTCATTGCAAGATAAAATCCACCGCCACAACATTTCAAAATATAAAACAACTCAAAATTTAATCACAAACAGAACACAAAACTATAATTGCAACTAAATTAAAACGTCCCGTTGGATGATCGGGAATACCTCGGATGATGTAACCTACGTGTTGCTAACGGGATTTCCCACGGTCTAAATGAAAGTGTGGAACTCATTCAAGTTGAGTTTAGCAAATTCATCTGGACTAAGTGAATCCGATAAAAATAATGATGCCGGAAGGATGGAACCGTGGGATCTTAACCGGTGTCGTTATAATCAACTTTAAGATTTGTTTTAATCAAAATACAAAACACTCGGAAATCAAGACTTCTTTAAACCAAAACACTTTTCTCATCTCCTGATTTATGATTTCTAAAACTAAAACCTCTGCAACAACAAGGAGCTTGGAGCATGGTGGGCAGCATGGCCATCGTGGTCAGCAAAACTTGAACCTACTTCAGCAAAACCTTCTTAGAATTAAACAACAAAGCCATAGGACTTCGAGGTAGCTTGCCTAGTGCAACATAAATCCTCAACCTCTTCGTTAGGCATTTGCATTGCAAATTAAGCCCTAACCGGTCTTAGGATTCCGAGGTAGTCGTCCGATACGACAATAAACCCTCACATCTTCTAGTGCTATTTGTTTGATTTTATCATACAAATATAAGCCCTAATTAATTAAAATTGGCAAGATTGAAATACTAAATAAACATTAGGACTTTCCTAAATTCAAGCCAAACAATAGGATAGTCGGAAATTACCGAAGTTCACTTCGAATCAGTGATTTCTCCTACCTTTCTTCCTTTGGATTCACAAAACAAAATGTTCCAAAATTTGATCCATTCCCTATTGAAATTCCAAAATTCAATCTTTGAAAACCTTAAACTTTGAAATTCTTGAGAGCAGAATTATTGGTTATTATCGAGAGTTTTCTTAGGTGATTCCCGTCACTTAAGATGTAATTAACTATAGGGGCTTGCCCTTATAGGGAATTTTAAAGAACCCGAGTAATATAAACCCCGTTTAATACTTTCATATTAAGCAGGGAATTTGTCGGCTTATAAAATTGGTTCGCGGACCAAACGGATGTCACAAAACTTCTAGTTTATTTGATCGAGCCCCACCCTCAAGCAGGTGTGTCTATCTTTAGGGATAGATACACGGTTTGTGGTGCGGTGCTCGTTTATATAAACTATTTGGGATGTGAGATCGGTTTAATCTCATATCTTAAAACTTTCAAATTTAAAATTATTTTCAAAGTCAAATACTACTTTCTAAATTATATATATATTTAAATCAAATTTAAAATTTAAATTCGCCGACAATTTCTGTTAGGCGACCCCCCTTTTCAAAATAAAACACACAACCTAAAAATATGCCGACAACTTCTGGCGACTCCGCTGGGGCAATTCCTCTCTCCATTATAATCAAATAATTCCGCTTTCAAAAATCGGAAGTGTATCCATATCCCTTGTGGATCAAACTACCCTTCTTTTCCGTTGGAATACTATGTTCATTTCTATCTTGAACAAGTATAGCCAACATTCTCTCGGATTTAGGAGCCACCGTTTAGACACCCCTAACAGCAGAGGTTCCGAGATCCTTTTACCTCATTTTCGAGGTGGGGTGGACCCCGATAGGTGTTAGTTTAGGAATGATCCTTCGAGTCGGAAAGTCTTGAATCGGATTCCTTACCTTCTCTACACCTTTGAACATTACGTTCTAAATAAACAAACCCTCTAATAAGTGATTCTTTTAACAAATGATTCTTTTTTATAAATACATGAACAAAGAATGAGTTCGGACTCTTTTCAATTCCTTTCTTTTCGTCCTGAAGAAAAGAAGCATAACTTGGGACTGATAACCAGAATCTACCCTGCAGAAATGGAAGCCCCGAAACTGATTTTCTCCTTCACCAACGGATCGGACTTCGCCGTCTATAAGGATGAGCTGCCCGACAATGGGGTCATCCGATTTGGACAGTGGATTTGAAAACACGAACGTCAAGGTCACCGACGTCTCCCTCTTTGCACCGACAAACAAGGTATCCGAATCCGAGGAACCACCGCTCGAGTTCAACCTTAGGTCGACCCAAGAGTTTCCTCCCCGCAAAGGGTCCCGACTAGGAGGAGTACCGCCGTCCGCAGGAGGACCGTTCTCACTACCCCCACTCGGTCTAGTTGTTTCGCACCTACCCCGACTTCGCCAAATCAAAGGGGAAAGAAATCCGGAACTATGATAAACCTCGTTACCGTGGAGGGTACGGATCTTCCCGTAAGACCTTCTGTCTTCGAAATCGGGTCCAGTTCGAAGATTCCGTCGCCGACAAAGACCCAAAGAAGAAATAGAAATAGAAGGATCGCCGTGGAAGCCAGTAGCCGCTCGAGATTGCTTTCCCGGAGGAAGTTCCAGCAGTTGCCGAATATACACCGCTACCGGAATATACACCACTCGCTCGACTACATACCACTTTTGGGAGGAAGCAGGTTCCATCCCCTCTCCGCCAGCAGAGGATGAGGAGAATGTTCGAAAGATTGTCGCCACATTACCTCAGCCCACATACTACAACGATACCGCAAGAAAAGAACTAGAACTACGCCGTTTGCTCGACCGCAAACTTTGGTAGAAAAGCTAGCAAGGAAGGAAAATCGCACCGTGTCGGAAATTCTACGAAGGATAGGACGGGTGCCAGTCAAATCCCGTCTTGGGCCCCGAGTAGAGCCCGCCGTCATGATAGAAAAGCCAAGCAAGAGAATGAAGGCTAGCCCACCTGTCATAGTATCAGGATTACAGATTAGGGAGGATACCACCTTCCAGCATTTGGCCAACAGACCATCTGGTCCTAGACCTTCTGCTAGAAGGATGGTGTGGCGTCCCACTACGGGGCGAGCTGAGATTGAAACAGCCGGCTCGAGAAAGAAAGTCTCGCCGGGAGGCTGGAATCCGAAGAAAGTGCTACCGCGATGAAGGGGACTCATGAAAAAAGGACCCGAAAACCATCGCATGACAACCACAAAGATACACGAAAGCTCCGCTAGAAGATGCCATGGAAAAGTTGAGAACCGAGCATCCGACGGTTGGCAAAAGAAAGAGAAGAAAGTTCGGAGATGAGATCGACTCATCGGAATTCATGGACAACGAATATGCGGAAATCAACATGGTTGAGACACGAGCTTCATCGGCTTCTCAAGGTGCTCCCTGCAGCTCGCAGAAGAGAGGAGCCGGAACCGATGAAGAGACAGCTTCGGGAAAAGGACGACACGATCGCTCAAATGGCGAAGAGGATGGAAGAGATGGCCATAGCTCGGCCATTCTCCGCAGTCAAGTACAACCACATGGAGAGACACCCCCGAAGTCATTCACATCGTAGACGGAGGAAAGGAGATTACATCCGTCGATGGGGATGACCAGTGAAAAAGGACACAACACAAAGTATGATCCTCGAAAAGGATATCAAGAACTTGGTAGAGCAGCGAGTGCGAGAAGCCTTAGCACAATCGAAGAACGGGACATCTATTCGGACGGGTAGACCTTACCCGAGAAGAATTCGACGCCGTCCAATACCCGAAAGGCTTCGTACCACCTCTCGTTTAAGACCTTCGACGGAACCGGGAACCCCCGACGAGCATGTTGCACACTTTCGTGCCGATTGTTGCAATGCGGCGGGAGCGATGCGCTACTCTTCCGACAGTTCTTCAGCGATCCATCGAGAATCGCCTTCGACTGGTATGCGGAATTACCTAACGGTTCCGTGAAGACATTCTCGGAGCTAGAGAGCCTCTTCATTAAGCGATTTGCCGGAGCTCAGCACCACATCACTATAGGTGATTTAGTGGTAGAAAAACAAAGGCCGAATGAAACTCTAGTGGATTACATACTTCGATGGAGAAATTTAAGCATGAAGTGTGAACCACAACTGCAAGAACAACATGCAGTCGGCATCTTGCTTAAAAGCATTCACGGCCCGATAGCACTTCTCCTCAAGGGATTCACTATTAAGACTTTTGAGAAGTTGTTAAGCAAGGCCGGAAGCTTGCAAGAAGAGGCGAAGCAATTAAGTTTTGCCGACAAGACGGACAAGCAGAAGCCGGTGAAGACCTTCGAGAAGAAATCCGGGATCATTGCAGTAGTTGACAAAGGCAAACAACCGATGCAAATACCACCAGAACAGCCACAGCAACCACAACAAAATTACCAGCAATCCCGATCCAGCTATCAGTCATCTCCGCAGTATGAACAATCGTCCCGTCCGCAACGTACATTGAGGGAGCTTCTGAGCAGAGAATATCCGTTCAAAAATGAAGCAGTACCGAAGATGTTCCGTAGCTTAATGAAAACTCCGGATTTCCAACTGCCGAGCCCAAAAGACCGGAGGAAGTCAACAAGAAAGGTGATCCCAACTTTTGCCCCTACCATCGGATGCTTGGGCACAAGATAGAAGATTGTATTACCTTTAAAAGTTGGCTCAACGACAACCTTCGGAAAGGAAATATAACAATCCCGAAGGAGTACATGAAGGAACCCCAGAAAGGAGGTTCCGTCAATGTTATCTCAACTGATCCCGTCATTCCGATAGATCCCTATGCAACTGACGATGGATGGACTACCGCCTGGACAAGGTCTTCGAAGAAGATTTTAGACAACATCCGAACCGCTTCGGTGCGAGCTTCAATTCAGAGTTCGAGACCTGTTAAGCCGGTACTATCACTTGCGATAGAAGAACCACCTCGACAAGAGACAATCGAAGAGAAGAAGAAAATTGACGAAGAAGAGGGGACCGAGATTCCTAAGGCTAGACTAGGGGCTCGCTTATCCTAGGATAGTTGTTTCCGATTCGGGGGAGAAATCCCTCGAACCTCTGATTTTGTATGATTATCTCGCTCACTTCGGTGGGATCATATAATGATAAGGGTGATGGCGTTGGCTACGTTTGACTTGTTTCTAACGATTACGTAACTAGCGACAATCCGGGCGTCGATTTCGATACCAACAACAATTCTCAAATCATACACGATCTCGACAAGCAAAATGACGAAGAAGACATCCATCAAGGAGGCTACGAGAGCTCAACAAGCAACGGCTCTATCTGTGAGTTTCGAGGAGCTCCGATTACGATAGAGTTAGAGCCTTCGATTTTGAAGATAATCCGGAAGAGCCGACTCATTCCGATTCGAGAGGAAACACCGGCAAACTCAACACTAGATTCGCAGGAGATTACGAAGTCAACTTAAGAAGTGGAAGAGTTCTACCTCCGAGAATGGGTCCGAGAGACAAAGGAAAACGGGTGGTTGTTCAAGAAGAACCAACCCACGAGAAGAAATACCCATTCGAGAAAAAGCCGAGACGCATGAGAACAAAGTGGACTACAACGTGTTAGCCCATCTTAGGAAACTACCGGCCAACCGAGCATTTACGACGCTCTCATCTTATCAAAGGAGATGAGAGAAGCTCGATCAAGGCCTTACTTGATCCCGAAATTTGCTTAGCTCAAATGGCCGGAGATTCCTTAGATGAGGTTTGCTCGTTAAAGGAACAACGAGGCGTTACCTTCGAGGACAATGACCTACTACTTGGGATGCGAGATCACAACCGACCATTGTACATTTCGACTTACTAATTGGAAAGTTTACGCTCTCCGAGTATTGGTGGATCCGGGAGCATCAATCAATATAATGAGTCTTCGAACACTAGCATACTTGGAAATTGATGCTCGTGAGCTCGAGGCCGACAAAATGTTATTAAGAGGATTCAACCGGAAAGGAGAAAGAGCCCTCGGGTCAATAACGCTACCGATGAAGACCGGTGATTTAGCAAAGACAACCGCAAAATTTCATATAATCGATTCGAAACGTCGTTCAACGCTCTATCGGGCCGACCATGGATACATGAAAACAGGATGGTACCATCATCTCGCACCGGTGCATCAAATATTACAATGGGGGGGAACAGTGCATCAAAGGCGACTTACAACCATTCTCCGTACATGAGATTGGAATCCATGAAGATGCAACTTATTATGCACCGCCAAAGAAAACGATCTTCTCCAGAGATACCGTAACAAATGAAGCAAAGAAAGTTTGAGACAACGAAGAACTTGAAGTTCTAGTCCAACGAGCTCACTCACCACTCCCTTCCGGCGAGATGGTGAAGGTTTCTCCACAACTCGCATCCGAGGTCGAGGCCGGGGACGAGGCCGTGGTAGAGACACTAGGACAATTGGACAAAGGAAACCAGCCATCAATGTTGATTGGGAAGATAGTTCTGAAGAAGAATAAGAAATCAAGCAAGAAGCAGCAACAATAAGTCGAAAGAAGCCGCAATACAAGATCTCCCTCGAAGATGAAAAGAACGAAGAATACAAATCAATGTACGAGAAGATTAACCACTACGTACATACTATGACCCTAACTCCGATCCATTCTAATAAGATCGAGGGTATGGAGGTCAAAGAGGTACGTAGTGACGCGTGCAAAGCCGATCAAATTCTACCGCGGTGCTTCTACCTCCAAAACCGAAAATAATGTACAATTCGAAGATGTCACTTCATCGAATTAACCGAATTACCTTTTGAGTGGTACTCTCCCTGTGTTCAAAATTTAATTCAACGTGGTTTCTTACCTCGACAATGGACAAAAGGCCAATCACAACATTTTGAAAAGTTATGGAATAACTCCGGCCGTCCTCCCAATTCAAAGTATGGACTCGGATTCGGCACAGTAGGGTCAGGCTGACGATACCGAATTTTGCTTGGTTGTCACTTGCAAGACCAATGAAAACTGCATGGAAACTACGAGACGAACCCGAAGATTTACAAATTGGAGACGCTCCACCGAATTCGAAGAAGAAATTAAATCCACAATAGATGAGTTAACGGAAGTTAACTTAGGTACTAGCGAAGAGCCTAGACCTACCTTTGTTAGCTCCTTACTCAACAAAGAAGACTCCGAAGAAATAATCAAATTGTTAATGGAATTTAAGGACTGTTTTGCTTGGAACTATGATGAGATGCCAGGATTAGCCCCAGAGGTTGCAGTCCACAAGCTAGGAGTGGATCCTACTTCTGTTCCAGTCAGACAAGGTCCCAGAAGAATGCGTCTAGAAATCGAACAACAAGTCATAGCCGAAGTTAAAAAGCTAATAGGACGCTAAATTTGTCCGTGAAGAACAATACCCGACTCGGTTAGCCAATGTGGTGCCGATCGAAAGAAGAATGGTCGGATCGGAATTCGTGTGGACTTCGTAGATTTAAACAAGGCATGTCCAAAAGATGAATTCCCTCTACCGATTCCGGAACCGATGATCGATATTGCTTCGACACATGAAATATTCTCGTTCATGGATGGATCTTCAGGATATAACCAGATAAAAATGGCTCCGTAAGATGAAAAGCTCACGACATTCGTAACGCCGATCGGAGTATTTTGCTACACAGTTGATGCCATTCGGATCGAAGAACGCAGGAGCAACCTACCAAAGAGCAATGACAAGAATTTTTGATGATCTCATCCACAATCAAGTCGAATGCTACGTACGATGTG
>JAKZJZ010002523.1:0-15859 GCA_022702705.1 Papilionanthe hookeriana x Papilionanthe teres
TTTGGAAGTATTGTTCGAGTCTTGGCTTTAAAATTCTATCTTGTCCGGCGATCTGTTGAATGATTAAGCGTGAATCCCGTAGATGTTGATGTACAGTTATCCCCATTTGAATAGTTAATTCCAATCCCGTTATGAGGGCTTCGTATTACGCTTCGTTGTTTGTACACGGTTCAGTCGAGTGGTAGGAGTATCTTAACATCCCCGCTCCGGTGTTATAAAGATTAGCCGATTCTGCCTTACGGGAGCACTATCACTTGCGATTCTTCGTCTTTGTGTGCTTGAAGATGCTCCGTCGAAATACAATTCCCAACGTCGATCATCGGGGTCTTCTAGGCTCATTATTTGTTCATACGGCGGATCGTCGTTGAGAGGAGATTCGAGTCGGCAAAGGGTGTGTTGCGAGGAAGTACGCTAAGACTTGTCCCTTTACGGCACGCGGAGGCACGAAAGTTATATCGAATTGCAATAATATCATTGACCATCGGCAAGTACTGCCGGAAAGTGTTGGACGAGTCATCGAAGTATTGCGATGGATTAAACTTCGAAATCGAGTTGACCTTATGAGAAAGCATGTAGTGCACGAGCTTTTGAGCGGCGAAGATCGGGGCCAAACAATGCTTTTCGATTGCGGGATACCTTACTTCCGTCGGAAGTAAACGACGGCTTAAGTAGTAAAGAGCATTTTCTTTACCCTCATCATTGACACAAATTTAACGGGGCTCAGAGGAAGTCGTCTAGAGCCGCGGTGTAAAGTATCGGCGGTCTACCGAGGCCAGGGCTGCTAAGACGGGGAGGTGTCATTAAATATTGTTTAATGTCTTCGAAGGCCTTCGGCATTTCTCTTCCCAAATAAATTTGGCGTCCTTTTTAACTAGTGCGAGAAAGGTGACACACTACGACGGGTTTGAGATAAAGCGTCGAAGATATGCCGGCTTCCCTTGAAAAGATCGTAGTTGTTTTAAGGTTTTGGGAGGCGGCATTTCTAAGATGGCTTTAATCTTCTCCGGGTCGATTTCAATTCCACGATGTCGGACAACGAATCCTAAGAATTTCCGGAGGTGACGCCAGAAGGCGCATTTAAGGGATTCATCTTAAGGTTAAATTGTCTTAATCGTTCGAAAACAATTCTCGAATCATACGGGTGGTTTTCCTTTACTTTGCTTTTGATGACGACATCGTCCACGTAGCACTCGACTTGATTGTGGATGAGATCATCAAAAATTCTTGTCATTGCTCTTTGGTAAGTTGCTCCTGCGTTCTTCGATCCGAATGGCATCACTGTGTAGCAAAATACTCCGATCGGCGTTACGAATGCTTGTAAGCTTTTCATCTTACTGGAGCCATTTTTATACGGTTGTATCATGAAGATCCATCCATGAATGAGAATATTTCATGTGTCGAAGCGATATCGATCATCGGCTCTGGAATTGGTAGAGGAATTCATCTTTTGGACATGCCTTGTTTAAATCTGCGAAGTCCGCACAAATTCGATCGACCATTCTTCTTTACGGCGGCACCACATTGGCTAACCGGAGTCGGGTATTGTTCTTCGCGGACAAATTTAGCGTCTATTAGCTTTTTAACTTCGAGTATGACTTGTTGTTCGATTTCCGAGACGCATTCTTACGGGACCTTGTACGGCTGGAACGAAGTAGGATCCACTCCTAGCTTATGGACTGCAGACCTGCGGGGCTAATCACTGGCATTTCATCGTAGCTCCAAGCAAAGCAGTCTTTAAATTCCATTAATAACTTGATTATTTCTTCGGAGTCTTCTTTATTGAGTAAGGAGCTAACAAAGGTAGGTCCGAGGCTCTTCGCTAGTACCTAAGTTAACTTCCAGTTAACTCATCTATTGTAGATTTGATTTCTTCTTCGAATTACGGTGGAGCATCTCGATTTGTAAATCTTCGAGTTCGTACGTAGTTTCCATGCGGTTTTCATTAGATTCGCAAGTGACAACCAAGCAAAATTCGGTATCGTCGGCCGGCCTCTTGTCGTGCGAATCCGAGTCCATACTTTGAATTGGGAGGACGGCGGAGTTATTCCATAACTTTTCAAAATGTTGTGATTGGCCTTTTGTCCATTGTCGAGGTAAGAAACCACGTTGAATTAAATTTTGAACACGGGGAAAGTACCACTCGAAAGGTAATTCCATTAATTCGATGAAGTGACATCTTCGAATTGTACATTATTTTCGAGTTTTGGAGGAAGAAGCACCACGGTAGAATTTGATCGGCTTTGCACCGTCACTACGTACCTCTTTGACCTCCATACCCTCGATCTTATTAGAATGGATCGGAGTTAGGGTCATAGTATGTACGTAGTGGTTAATCTTCTCGTACATTGATTTGTATTCTTCGTTCTTTTCATCTTCGAGGGAGATCTTGTATTGCGGCTTCTTTCGACTTATTGTTGCTTGCTTCTTGCTTGATTTCTTTTTCTTCTTGAACTATCTTCCCGATCGACATTGATGGCTGGTTTCTTACATCCGATTGTCACTAGTGTCTCTACCACGGCCTCGTCCCTGGCCTCGACCTCGGATGCGAGTTGTGGAGAAACCTTCACCATCTCGCCGGAAGGGAGTGGTGAGTGACTGTTGGACTAGAACTTCAGGTTCTTCGTTGTCTCGAACTTTCTTTGCTTCATTTGTTATGGTATCTCTGGAGAAGATTGTTTTCTTTGGCGGTGCATAATAATTTGCATCTTCATGGACTCCCAATCTCATGTACGGAGAATGGTTGTAAGTCGCCTTTGATGCCTTTGTTCCCCTCCATCGTAGTACTTGATGCATTGGTGTAGAGATGATGGTACCATCCTGTTTTCATGTATCCGTGGTCGGCCCGGTAGAGCGTTGAACGACGTTTACGAATCGATTATATGAAATTTTGCGGTTGTCTTTGCTAAATCACCGGTTTTCATCGATAGCGTTATTGACCAGGGGCTCTTTCTCCTTTACGGTTGAATCCTCTTAATAACATTTTGTCGGCCTCGAGCTCGCGAGCATCGATTTCAAGTATCTTAGTGTTCGAAGACTCATTATATTGATTGATGCTCCTGGATCCACCAAAACTGCGGAGAGCGTAAACTTCCCGATCGTAGCGCGAAATGTACAACGGTCGGTTGTGATCTGGCATCCCAGTAGTAGGTCATTGTCCGTGAAGGTAACACCTCGTTGTTCCTTTAACGAGCGAACCTCATCTAAGGAATCTCCGGCCGTTTGAGCTACAGCGAATTTCCGGATCGAGTAAGGCCTTGATCGAGCTTCTCTCATCTCCTTTGATAAGATGAGAGCATCGTAAATGCTCGGTTTGGCGGTAGTTTCCTAAGATGGGCTAGCACGTTGTAGTCCACTTTGTTCTCCTGCGTCTCGGCTTCTTCTCGAATGGGTATTTCTTACGCTGGGGTTGGTTCTTCTTGAACAACCACACCTTTCCTTTGTCTTTTGGACCCGTTCTCGGAGGTAGAACTCTTCCACTTCTTGAGGTTGACTTCGTAATTTCTTCGAATCTAGTGTTGAGTTTGTCGGTGTCTCCTCTGAATCGGAATGACGAGCTCTTCGGATTATCTTCAAAATGCGAAGGCTCCAACTCTCATCGTAGCTGGAGCTCCTCGAAACTCGCGGATAGATCCGTTGCTTGTTGAACTCTCGTAGCCTCCTTGATGGATGCCTTCTTTGTCATTGTGATCGTCGAGATCATGTATGATTTGAGAATTGTTGTTGGTATCGAAATCGACGCCGGATTGTCGCTAGTTACGTAATCGTTAGAAACGGTCAAAACGTAGCCAACGCCATCACCCTTATCATTATATGATCCCACGAAGTGAGCGAGATAATCATACAAAATCGAGAGGTTCGAGGGATTTCTCCCCGAATCGGAAACGACTATCCTAGGATAAGCGGCCCCTAGTACAGCCTTAGGAGTCTCGGTCCTCTCTTCTTCGTCGATTTTCTTCTTCTCTTCGATTGTCTTCGTCGAGGTGGTTCTTATCGCGAGTGATAGTACCGGCTTAACGGGTCTCGAACTACGAATTGAAGCTCGCACGAAGCGGTTCGGATGTTGTCTAAAATCTTCTTCGAAGATCTCGTCCGAGGCGGTAGTCCATCCATCGTCGGTTGCATAGGGATCTATCGGAATGACGGGATCGGTTGAGATAACATTGACGGAACCTCCTTTACGGGGTTCCTTCGTATGTACTCCTTCGGGATTGTTATATTTCCTTTCCGAAGGTTGTCATTGAGCCGACTTTTGAAGGTAATGCGGTCTTCTATCTTGTGCCCGAGCATCCAGATGGTAGGGGCGAAAGTTGGGATCACCTTTCTTGTTGACTTCCTCTGGTCTTTTGGGCTACGGCGAGTTTGGAAATCTGGAGTTTTCATTAAGCTACGGAACATCTTTAGTCTTGCTTCATTCTTGAACGGATATTCTACTGCTCGAAGCTCCCTCGATGTACGTTGCGGACGAGACGGTTGTTCATGCTTGCGGAGACGACGGTCAGTTGGACCGGGGTTCTTGGTAATTTTGTTGTGGTTCTTGCGGCCGTTACGGTGGTATTTGCATCGGTTGTTTGCCTTTGTCGAGCTGCTGCAACGATCCCGGATTTCTTTTCGAAAGTCTTCACCGGCTACTGCTTGTCAGTCTTGTCGGCAAAACTTAATTGCTTCGCTTCTTCTTGCAAGCTTCCGGCCTTGCTTAACAACTTCTCAAAAGTCTTAATAGTGAATCCCTTGAGGAGAAGTGCTTTATCGGGCCGTGAATGCTTTTAAGCGAGATGCAGTGCATGTTGTTCTTGCGGTTGTGGTTCACACTTCATGCTTAAGTTTCTCCATCGAAGTATGTAATCCACCAAAGTTTCATTCGGCCTTTGTTTCTCTACCACTAAATCACTTATAGTGATGTGGTGCGAGACTCCGACAAATCGCTTAATGAAAAGACTCTCTAGCTACGAGAATGTCTTCACGGAACCGTTGGGTAATTCGCATACCGGTCGAAGGCGATTCCGACGGACTACTAACGAGCTGTCGGAAGAGTAACGCATCGCTCACGCCGGCATTGCAACAAGCGGCACGAAAGTGTGCAACATCTTGTCGGGGGTTCCGGTTCCGTCGAAGGTCTTAAACGGAGGTGGTACGAAGCCTTTCGGGTATTGGACGGCGTCGAATTCTTAGGGTAAGGTCTGCCGTCCGAATGGATGTCCCGTTCTTCGATTGTGCTTAGGGCTTCTCGCACTCTTGCTTCTCTACCAAGTTCTTGATATCCTTTTCGGGGATCATACTTTGTGTTGTATCCTTTTTCGGTTGGTCATCCCCAGTTGACGGATGTAATCTCCTTTCCTCCGTCTACGATGTGAATGACTTACGGGGGTGTCTCTCTATGTGGTTGTACTTGACTGCGGAGAGTGGCCGGAGGCTATGGCCATCTCTTCCATCCTCTTCGCCATTTGAGCGATCGTGTCGTCCTTTTCTGAAGTTGTCTCTTCATCGGTTACGGCTCCTCTCTTCTGCGCGTTGCGGGAGCACCTTGAGAAGCTGATGAAGCTCGTGTCTCGACCATGTTGATTTCGCATATTCATTGTCCATGAATTCCGATGAGTCGATCTCGTCTCCGAACTTTCTTCTCTTTCTTTTGCCAGACCGTCGGATGTCGGTTCTCGGCTTTTCCATGGCATCTTCTAGCGGAGCTTTCTGTGTATCTTTGTGGTTGTCATGCGATGGTTGCGGGTCCTTTTTCACGAGTCCCCTTCATCGCGGTAGCACTTTCTTCGGATTCCGGCCTCACGGCGAGACTTTCTTTCTCGAGGCTGCTGTTTCGATCTCGTTGCGCCGTAGTGGGACGCCATACCATCCTTCTGGCGACGAAGGTCTAGGACCCGGATGGTGACATCGGCCGAATCTTTGGAAGGTGGTATCCTCCACTGTACTGTAACACGATACTACGACGGGCGGGCTAGCCTTCATTCTCTTGCTTGGCTTTTCTATCATGACGGCGGGTTCTACTCGAGGCCGAGACGGGATTTGGCCGAGCACCCGCCACATCCTTCGTAGAATTTCCGACACGGGGCGGTTTTCCTTCCTTGCTAGCTTTTACACGCAAAGTTTGCGGTCGAGTAAACGACGTAGTTCGATTCTTTTCTTGCGGCTATCGTTGTAGTATGCGGGGCATGTGGTAATGTGGCGGCAATCTTTCGAACATTCTCCTCGTCCTGCGGCGGAGAGGGGATGGAACCTGCTTCCTCCCGAAAGTGGTATGTAGTCGGGCGGTGGTGTATATTACGGTAACGGTGTATATTACGGCGGCTACGGAATTTCCTCCGGGAAGGCGATCTCGGCGGCTACGGCTTCCACGGCGATCCTTCATTTCTATTTCTTCTTTGGGTCTTTGTCGGCGAAGGAATCTTCGAGCTGGACCCGATTTCGAAGAACGAAGGTCTTACGGGAAGATCCGTACCCTCCGCGGTAACGGGTTTATCATAGTTACGGATTCCTTTCCCCTTTGATTTGGCGAGAAGTCGGGGTAGGTGCGGAAACGACTAGACCGATGGGGGTAGTGAGAACGGTCCTCTGCGGACGGCGGTATTCCTCCTAGTCGGGACCCTTTGCGGGGAGGAAACTCTTGGGTCGACCTGAGGTTGAACTCGAGCGAGTGGCTCCTCGGCTTCGGATACCTTGTTTGTCGGTGCGAAGAGGGAGACGTCGGTGACCTTGACGTTCGTGTTTTCGAATCCACTGTCCCGAATCGGATGACCCCATTGTCGGGCGGCTCATCCTTATAGACGGCGAAGTCCGGTCCGTTGGTGAAGGAGAAAATCGGTTTCGGGGCTTCCATTTACGCGAGGTAGATTACGGTTGTCGGTCCCGAGTTATGCTTCTTTTCTTCGGGACGAAAAGAAAGGAATTGAAAAGAGTCCGAACTCATTCTTTGTTCATGTATTTATCATTTGTTAAAAGAATCACTTATTAGAGGGTTTGTTTATTTAGAACGGAACGTTCGAAGGTGTAGAGAAGGTAAGGAATCCGATTCGAGTTGGAAAGGGAAAGAAAGTCTTAAGCAAGACTTCTCGACTCGAAGGATCATTCCTAAACTAACACTCTATTGGGGGTCCGCCCCACCTCGGAAATGAGGTAAAAGGATCTCGGAACCTCTCTGTTTAGGGGTGTCTAAACGGTGGCTCTAAATCCGAGAGAATGTTGGCTATACTTGTTCGAGATAGAAATGAACATAGTATTCCAACGGAAAGAAGGAGTAGTTTGATCCATTAGGGACATGGATACACTACCGATTTTTGAAAACGGAATTATTTGATTATAATGGAGAGAGGAATTCTCCCAGTGAGTCGCCGAATTTGTGCGGCTTATTTTAGGTTGTATTGTATTTTAAAAGGGGGTCGCCTAACGAAGTTGTCGGCGAATTTAAATTTTAAATTTGATTTAAATATATATATAATTTAGAAAGTAGTATTTGGCTTTGAAAATAATTTTTAAATTTGAAAGTTTTAAGATATGAGATTAAGCCGATCTCACATCCCGAATAGTTTATATAAACGAGCACCGCACCACGAAGCCGTGTATCTATCCCTAAGGATAGACACACTTGCTTGATGGTGGGGCTCGATCGAATAAACCCGAAGTTTTGTGACATCCGTTTGGTACGCGAACCAATTTTATAAGCCGACAAATTCCCTAGCTTAATATGAAAGTATCAAACGGGGTTTATATTACACAGGTTCTTTAAAATTCCCTATAAGGGCAAGCCCCTATAGTTAATTACATCTTAAGTGACGGGAATCACCTAAGAAAACTCTCGATAATAATCGATAACTCTGCTTTCGAGAATTTCAAAGTTTAAGGTTTTGAAAGATTGAATTTTGGAATTTCGATAGGGAATGGATCAAATTTTGGAACATTTTGTTTTGTGAATCCAAAGGAAGAAAGGTAGGAGAAATCAGCGATTCGAAGTGAACTTCGGTAATTTCCCGACTATCCTATCGTTTGGCTTGAGTTTAGGAAAGTCCTAATACTTATTTAAATGTTTTGATCTTGCCAATTTTAATTAATTAGGGCTTGTATTTGTATGATAAAATCAAACAAATAGCTACAGAAGATGTGAGGGTTTGTTGTCGTATCGGACGACTACCTCGGAATCCTAAGACCGGTTAGGGCTTAATTTGCATAAAATGATTATGCAAGTGCCTCAACGAAAAGGTTGAGGATTTATGTTGCCTTAGGCGAAGCTACCTCGAAGTCACTATGGCTTTGTTGTTTAATTCTAGGAAGGTTTTCTTGAAGTAGGTTCAAGTTTTGTTGATGACGATGGCCGTCGCTGCCCACCATGCTCCAAGTTCCTTGTTGTTGCGAGAGGTTTAGTTTTAGAAATCATAAATCGAGGAGATGAGAAAAGTGTTTTGGTTTAGAGAAAATCTTAATTTTCCAAGTGTTTTTGTACGTTTTAATTAAAACAAATCTTAAAGTTGATTATAACGACACCGGTTAAGATCCCGCGGTTCCATCCTTAGGCATCATTATTTTTATCGGATTCACTTAGTCAGGATGAATTTGCTAAACTCAAGCTGAATGAGTTCCACACTTTCATTTAGGCACGTAGGAAATCCCGTTAGCAACACGTAGGTTACATCATCCGAGGTATTCCCGATCATCCGACGGGACGTTTTAATTTAGTTGTAATTGTAGTTTTGTGTTGTATTTGTGATTAAATTTTGAGTTGTTTTATATTTTGAAATGTTGTGGCGGTGAATTTTATCTTGCTGATGACTTTTAACTTAGTTTTGGTTTCGAGTTTTAGGGACTATCCTAAAGGTGTGGGTTTTCATGCAACGTGTTGTTTTATCATGCAAGAAAAGTAAAGTGCATTTGCAATAAAGTAAATTGCGGGAAAGTAAATTGCAGAAAGTAAATTGCGATAAAATAAAAGCGTACTGGAGGGTCTTCCCGTCATCCCAAGCTGCACTTAAAACACAATTAGAATATTTAAGCAAGTTCCTAGGTAAAGGCTAAGGGAAGGGTTATGGTTTTCTACCAAATTCCTAATCACTATAGTTAGTCGACTCTATGACGTCTAGGTTCTTTGTGTTTTTTGTTTGAGGACGATTTTCTTCATCGAAGGACAATTAAGTCCGATTGTTCTTATAAATATCCTATCATATTGAGGAAGTGCTTAAGAAGAATCTTAAACATCTTTTCGATATTTCTAGGATTGTTTTAAGTACGAAATGAATTTAATTATATAAATGAATCGATCGTCGAGGTTTTGAGTCTTGTTAACTTGCTCGGTGATTAGGACATTTGAATATCCTATGAGTGAAGTAGCACTTCATTTAATGTTTCATTTAGGAGTTATAATAATCAAAGCTTTCGAGGGTAAATTAGTATTGAAATGATTTGATTTAAGTTAAAGGGTTTAAATTTGGAATAGTGTTGAAGTTGCTTTACATTTATTTTGAATTCTTTATGTCTTAGGTGATGTTATATTTAATTTAACTTAATTTAATTGAGTTTTAATTTAGTTTAACATAGTTAATTTAATTTGATTTGGTGTTTAATTAATTTGATTTGATTTAATTTAATTTAATTATTTAAATTTAATTTAATTTAATTTAATTGTTTAATTTAATTTAATTATTTAATTTAATTTAATTATTTAATTTAATTTAATTTAATTGTTTAATTTAATTTAATTTAATTTTAATTTAATTTAATTTAATTTAATTTAGTTATTAATTTAATTTAATTTAATTTAATTTAATCAATTAATTTATTAATTTAATTTAATCTTTAATTTACTTTATTTTTAATTTTAATTGAAATTTTTGAAAGAGTTTAATAATTTAGTTTAATGATTAAGTCTTTTAATATTTTGAATTTGAATTATCATTTTAATTAAGAGTTGAATATTAATGAGATGATTAATTTAGGGATTTTTAAATTAAAGAATAAATCTCTTCCTAATAAATATCCCTTATTTTAATGATTCGATTTTATTATTCTTCCAAATTTAATCCATTATTTAATTAAAGTTTAATCATTTTGAAATTATTTAATGGGTTTCTACCCTTTAATTATTTAAATTTCAATCATCCAAATCAGATTAAGATCAAATATTTTACTTGTTGATTTCTTATTAAACCTAAAGTTTTAATTAAGGATTAAAGATTTTAATTACCATTTTACCCTTTAAGCTTAATAATTTCATAACTCACTAAATTGAACTTAAATGAACTTGAAATTTTTATGTGACTTCACTCATATGTCAATAAAGACATGAGAGGAGAAAATGTGATTTTTCTGTATTTAATTTATTTATATAATTATTTTGATGGAAAATAGAGATTTTCAAGGAAAATTTGATAACATGACCAAAAGAAAGTTTCTGTCCTTAAGAAAATTAGGGGACATTCCTAATGACCAGGAGAAGCACTTGGACCAATTTTGGTGATTTTTTGAATTATATTATTTTTATTATAATTATTTTGAGTTTTGGAGTGTTAATTAATTTAAAAATAAAATAAATGTTGAAAAATGAATTTTATATTTTTCAAAAATCTCTCTGATATCAAGGAAACCAGAGAATCAAATTTTGCAATTTTCTGATTTTTCTATGATTTATAATAATTATTTTAGTGAAAATGCTAGAAAATACATTTTTTTTTAATTTTAAAATTACCTTAGAGCTTTAAAATTCAATATCTCACTAAATAGACCTAGGAAAAATGTGGGATTTGTTCCTAAGTGATTAAAATTCAAAATGTGACATTTTGGTGAATTTTATTATTTTTGTGATTTTTATTATTTTTTAATTATTAAAAATATTAAAATATTATTAAAAATCAACTTTTTTAGAAAATTGAAATTTTAATTTTCTTAGATTCCCCTGATATCAGAGAGGCTCCAAAACCAATTTGGTGAATTTTTGAAAAGTATTTTAAAAGTTATGAATTTTTAAAGTTTAAAATGGCTAAGTGACTTAATCAACCCAATTAGTGGGGCTAACCAAGTCAATTGACCTCGAATTTTTATGGTGGATTCCTCCGATCCTAAAGGTCAGTGGAGAATTGATTTCAAGTCAATTTGATACCTGGTTAACTCTAATTAATTAAAGACCTATTTTGGGTGTTTAAGTCGATTAGGGTTGTTTTGAATGAACTAAGCCAAAATCTATTTTTCCTAGGGTTCTCTGGTCATAAGGAACATCACCAAATTTTCCTAGAATTTATTTCACAACATGCTTATTCTTGGAATTAAAATACTCAAAACAGTGACATGAACTTGAAAAATCAAGAACTCCTCATAGGGATGGCCTCGACTTTGGAAAATTCGGGGAATGTTCCCGAATTCAGAGGCTTCAAAGCCTATGGTCTCATGCCATGGTGAATTGTATGCATGCATGGAGAATTAAAACGATGCAGAGAGTAAATAAATTATAAAAAATAAAATACTTGATGAAATTAAATGATTTCTTTTCCACATTATTCTCCTCGTTCACTTTGAGCGAGAGGGTATTTTTATTTTATTTTTGTGATTTTTCTACACAAAGATATGGATTTTTGAAGTTTAGGGAATTAAATAAATCGAGAAAATACCCTATTTATCTACTTATCCACGCGGCGCCGGCGAGAACATCGGCGGCTCCGAAGGAGTACGTGTCGCGGCCGTGATTGGGCGCCGCCATCCGAGTCGGCAGCCCGGGCCCCGCGGTTCTCGCACCGTTTCCGGTCCGACGCCATCGAGCCGTTCGTCCGCGCGTGTATTGAATGGACGGCATCCGTTCATCGTCCCCGAGTGTTCTCGCCGAGAGCCGTCCACACTAAATCCTAAGATCTCACTCGATTCTCGATGGATTTTTACGTTCTTATACTCCATGGATTCGTCTTGAAGAGACGAACACATCTATACGGCTAACATGCATTGAAACTAAGGCATTTGAAATAGAGAATCTTCGAAGCTCGGGATGAAGAGTTAGCTCATACCTTGGCTCGGAGAAGTGTGGCTTCAATCCGAGAGTTGTTGCACCTTCGATTGGGTCCTAGCAAGCTCCGGATGAAGTCTCCGAGTGCGGTGAATTGTACTGGATATGATTTCGACCAAGCCCGATCACAAAGCTTGGAGGTTTGGAGCAAGCTGGGTGGCACGGAGATGGGGCTTTTGATGGTGGACACCTTCCCTTGGTACGGTGAAGGTGTAGAGCCAATCAATTTGAGAATTGGCTCATTGTGGAGAAGTGTCACTGGTTTTGGGTGGAATTTCGACTACGAAATTGAGCTTTCGGAGGAGAAATGGCGGGGGAATTTCAGCTGGGGATCAAGTGCTCTAAGGATGGAGAAGGGTGCAGGAACAATTTTGGCGAGTTTTGGCAAGGTTTGTGCTTCGCTCCTCTCATGGCCGAGAGGGGTGGAGTTTAAATAGGAGAGGGTGGAGGGCCTCTCGGGGAGAGTTAGGGCTTGGGATCGATTGCTACGGTGAGAGAAGATCGGCCATGGTGACCACTAGGGATGGGGCGGCTCGGCGAAGTGAGAATTTCAATGTTGGCTCACATGTGAGCTCTCGGCCATGGTGTTTTCCGGCGGTACGGTGGGCGGCCGGCCGAGCGATGGTCACCATCTTGGTCGGGTGGGTCGGGGCTGGAGGTTTGTGCGATCGATTGGCAATTGCCATGTGTAAAGGAGTTGGATTGAAGTGGAATGGGGGATGAGCTAGATTTGGGCCCAAATGGGTCAACTCACCTATTTGGGCTTGGTGTCACCTACCCATGGCCTGGTTTTGGGCGAGAGAAGAGTCGATTGGGTCGGCATAGATCGAGTGAGTGTGGTCTCCATCCATGCATGAGGTGGCTAAACATGGTTTAGTGTGTGACATGCTTAAGGTAAAAGGCTTAATGACTTTAGGATTAAGGAAAGGAGCCCCTCCTTTTACCCATTAATGGCATGGTGACATGTCAAGAGGCTCTCATGGCTTCATGTGGCTTGTGCATGGCTTGCATGGCTTGTCTTTGGCTTGGGAAAAGGTTGAGTCGATTTCATAAAAATGGATTTTAAGGAATTTTTGGATAATTTGGTGGGAATTTGGATGAAGCTTCATTTGGAATATATTTGATGATTGGTTTTAGGACTTAGGTGATGGATTTTAATTGAAATGGATGACGAATGGAGATGTCATGTGGGCTTTAGGGTAGATTTGGGCTTTTGAATTTTGAAGGAAATGGGCTTTTAGAAGGGTTTAAGGGAAGTGGGCTTTTAAGTTTATGAATGTGTTCATGGATGAAAATTTTTGTAAAAGGTTGGGCCAAATAATTGTTGGGTTTAGCTCATGGATGTGTCATGAGTAACTTGAAGCAAATTTGGGGTAGTTTGGGCTTGAATTGGGTTGGATTTGGGTTTATTTGGTAAATGGGCCGATGTAGATCAAATTGGGCTAACTTGGGCCAATGTTGGGCTAGGGTTGAAATTGATGTAAAATAAATGTTGAGAAATGTTTATAGGGTGTTTCAAGAGGTTTCGGCTTTGGTTGGGTTTTGATTTTGAGGTTTGGGCCTATTTGGGTTAGGTTTGGGTTTAGATCAAAATTGGACTTTTGATTTTGGGTTGAATTTTAGTGGGGTTTGGGTTAATTTTGGGCAAATCATGTTAGGTTTTGTTTGTGGGAATGTTAAGGAAGATTTAGAAAAGATTTGAGGTTAATTGGAGTTGAATTGGGTGAGTTTGGGTTAAGTTTGGGTCGTGGGTCCAAATTTGGGCTTTAAGGCCAAAAGTGAGATTGGATCCAAATGTCAATCAAATTGGACTTGGATTTGGTCTAAATTGGTATTGGGAATGTTGAATTGAAGTTTAGAACTGAATTGGACCAAAATTGGGGTCAATTGGGTAGGTTTGGTTTGACATTGGGTTCACTTAGGGTTAAAATGGGTCGATTTGGGGGTTTTGACAAAAGTAGGGTAAATTGACAAAATTGGCCCATGGTGTAGTTGGACAAAATGAAATTGGGAATATTTAGGATTTTCTGGAATTTTCTGGGAATTTTCTGAATTTTTGGATTTTTAGGCAGAAGGGTATTTTGGGTATTTGGAGGGTATTGAGAGGTATTTTTGGAATTTTTGGTATTTTTGGGTATGGATGATCAATTTGAGTGATGTGGAGATGTTTGAGATTGATTTTGGAAAATTTTGGGTAATTTGGAAATTTTGCAAAAATTTGGGTAATTTCATGGGTTTTGGGTAGGTTTAGTAGGTGTAGGGTCTCGGGGGTCAAAAATTGAAAATTTGGGAAACTAAAGATTGGGTGAGTCTAGGTGGAAAGAAATCATTTTGGTTGAGCCATGAAACCATTTCAAGCCCATATGAGCCATGAAAGGACTCATTTGAGGCATTCACTATGTTGTTCTACTAACCCTCTTAGCGAGGGCTTAGGGGTTAAGGACCATCCATGTGAATCACCCACATGAGTCGGGAGGTTAAGTTGGGTATGGGTGTGGTTTTAGGAAGTGTGTGGAAATGTAGTGTGTAAGTGTAATGTAAGTCGGCCCCTTCGCGGACCGGGCCGCCCGGGGCGGTCTCAAGGCCGAAGAGTCCTATAGGAACTCATCCTTTAAACTTCCGCATTTGATTTCGACCCTACTAGGTGATTAGGGGTCTATAGTCGAGTTTGTGGAGTTTGCGGGGAGTTTAGAAGTGGTTTGAATTTCTAAAAGGCGGGTCCCGATTCTAGTCCTCTAAGATAGTCGAAAGGAAAAGCTAGGCTGAGATCCTAAGCACTAAAAAGAAGAAGGGAAGACCTCATCAAAAATGAGGTCAACAGTTGACCTATTGGGTTAATGGGTTGTTCATTGGGTCACGGATTGATCATTTTGACCAAAGTCGACTTTTTAGTCAGAGATTGACTTATTGGGTCAATAATTGGTCATTGGCAGGTCAAAAATTAATTTTTTTGACAAAAATTAATTTTTTGGTCAAAAGTTGACCCATTGGGTCAACAAGATGGTCATTAGGTCTGAAATTGACCATTTTGACCAAAGTTGACTTTTTGGTCAAAAGTTGACCTACTTGGTCAAAGAGTTGGTAATTTGGTTAAGATTTGACCATTTTGACCAAAGATGACTTTTTAGTCAAAAGTTAATCTATTGGGTCAATGGGTTGGTCATTGGGTCAGAATTGATCATTTTGACCAAAGTTAATTTAGTGGGCAAAAGTTGACATATTAGTTCATTGGGTGGTCATTATGTCAAAAATTGACAATTTTAATCAAAGTTGACTTTTTGGTCAAAAGTGGACGTATTTGGTCATTGAGTTGGTAATTGGGTCAAGAATTGACCATTTTGACCAAAGATGACTTTTTAATCAAAAGTTGATCTATTGGGTCAATGGGTTGGTCATTGGGTCAAAATTATCCATTTTGACCAAAGTTGACTTTTTGATCAAAAGTTGACCTATGGGGTCAATGGGTGGTCATTAGGTAAAAAATTGACTATTTTGAACAAAATTGACTTTGTGGTCAAAAGTTGACCTTTTGGGTCAATGGGTTTGTCATTGGGTCAAAGATTGACCATTTTGACCGAAGTTAACTTTTTGGTCAGAGATTAACTTATTGGGTCAACAATTGGTCATTAGGTCGTCAATTAGTTATTTTGACAAAAATTGAATTTTTGGTCAAAAGTTAACCCATTAGGTCGAGAAATTGATTATTTTGACCAAAGTTAACTTCTGGGTCAAAAGATGACATATTAGGTCAATGAGTTGGTAATTAGGTCATGAATTGATCAATTTGAAGATGACTTTTTCGTCAAAAGTTAATTAATTGGATCAAGGGGATGGTCATTGGCTAAAAAATTGACCAGTTTGACCAAAGTTGACTTTTCG
>JAKZJZ010002524.1:0-15828 GCA_022702705.1 Papilionanthe hookeriana x Papilionanthe teres
GGAAAGATTGAATTTGAAATTGAGATTGAGATTGGATTTGAAATTTATGTTCATTTTGTTTGTCTTTTAACGATTCAAATTTATTTTATTTATTTAATGTCCATGTGAGTTTGGTGGTTATCATTTTTAGATTTTTACGGAAAGTTTTTTTTTTCTTTTATTCTTTTTTTTTAATTTCTTTTCTGTTCTTTGTTCGAAGTTCATTTAACTTTAATGGCGTTTCCCAGTCAATTTGCATAAAAGAGGTGAAGGCCAAAAATGTGACATGGTCACTTTCATTCCAATCATGTCGAAGATACATCATACAACTCGATCTGGAATACATCTCATACAATCCATGTAGACTCAAAACGGACTATGTATGATATTTGTCGATCCATCCAAAAAGGTATCTGTCAAAAATCCATGTCTGAATAGTGAGGTACATGGTCAATAACATCACCTTCCAAGCCATCGTTGGCAAGGATGCCGTATGGATGTACGTTGGAGGTGTGATATTTTCCATGCGACTCACAGCTCGTAAGGCCGGAGGCTCTCTAGCTCCGGGTCTGGCTGGAAATGGTAAGGTGTCTTCCCGTCGTCCATCCTTCCGAAAGTAACCGAGATCCGCTTCACCGGTACTCCCGGTATGCAATGTTTAGCGACATCCGCTCCGTTGCCCTTCGCATCATGATGGAACCTACCGGTAATGGTATCTTCACCGGCCCCTCGAACTCACCCGGGCTCGCTATCCGGAGGTCGATCCGAACATGATGTTACACTCGTTCGAGAAAGAACCGTGCAGAAAGGTCCGACAAAGTCGTGGTGATCTATGTGCGGGGGTATGCAATCACCCCGCTTGTAAATGTTAATAATGCAGCTGTTGGGTATGCAATCCGCCGGCGCACCCTCCATGTTATCAATCTTTTTACCATTCTTTTGATGACCAATGGCATTGGATCCACTCGGCCATGACGGAGTATCCCCGGTGGGTTTCCTTCCGTCTTCTCGCGAAATTGTAGCAGCATCCACATTGTATTGTAATTCTTCCTTTCCCCGGCATCCATCTCCGGGGTTCCGAGTAGGTGTTTTCTTCAGGCGGCCCGCTCGGCCCATTCTTTTCAAATCCCGGATGCAATCCACGATTTGTTGTTGTTCATATTCTGAGAATACGTCTGTATGTAGCTCGAGGCCTTCTAGTATATTGATCCTTCTGCCTCTGATTCTCTCGAAGTATTCAATAGTTTTCTTTTCGACATTTTGCATTCTTTCCAGCTCGTACTCTGGAATAATCTACAAATGGCGGGGCCTGGTGATGTATTGTGGGATATACGGCTCAATCCCTTCACGTTCTCCTGCATACCTCGGCTCCTCGGGGATGGTGTCCGTCGGGACATCCTCCGGGTTGCTTCCGCAACAAGGTTATGCATTACCGGTGGCTTTATCCGGTGGCGTGGTAGCCTTCTTTCTTCCGATCTTTGTGAGATTTCCCCGGTCCCTTCGTTATCCTAGGAGCCGGCCTCCTTTCTTCCGGTACCTGGTGAATCGGCGTCCTTGAAGTGTATCTACTGGCAGAAGCAACTGCCTCGTCGCGCTGGTCCGCTGCTAGTTTGGTTAACATCTTGCGGATACGACGATTCTTATTTCTTCGTTGAGTTGCTGTGAGAGTAGCTCTTCGTACTTCCTGAATCTCTGTGGACGCGGCGCTGACAAGCCTACCCTCTGCTGTAGCGACTACAGACTTGATTTTCTTGTCTTCTTCAGTGTATGTTTTCCTTTTCTTGTCGCCGGATCGGTGGCTTGGGCCACCCACTTTCATTATCGTCTTATCGAGCGTTCCTCTCGATCAACCGGGACCTGACCACTTTCCTCATATTGCAGTGCCCGCCGGTGCGAAGTCCGAGTCAATCTCGATTATTGCTCCATCTTTCACCCTCTTTTCGTCGAGTGCAAGGCTTACACCATTTCTAAAGTTCGAGACCAACCGCCCGTTCGACATTTTCCCCGCGAAAAGACAAGGAAAAGGATCGAGGGCCGTACTAAGAACAAGAACATTAAGAAAATGTTTATTAAAGACACATTTTTTTTTATATTATTATTTTTTTGTATTTTTAAATTTAACAGGAATGAAGTGGGATAAGATCAGGAAAGAGATTTTGATGTGGAAGAGAAAACAAGAAAAGCTTTATTATCATGATTTTATTATTTTAACACATTTTTTTATTTTTGGGTTCGGACCCAGTCATAAGTAACTACTTTGCCCATGCTTCTAAGGATGAATAATTCATTCTTTCGAAACATCAGGTAGCGTAATACTTTTTCAAGTATCGTCCGTTGATCGGAAGCATATGTCGTTCTCCTTGGCAGTTCACTAGCTGGTAGGAGCCTCCTGAGTATATTGCTTCAACCACAAACGGTCCTTCCCAAGTGGGTTCAAATTTTCCTCCTATCTTGCGGTGTGCAAGGATAGGTCTCTTGAGAACGAGAACTAGGTCACCAACTTTGAAGGCTCTCGGCGGCACCCGCCTGTCATGGGCTTGAACCATCTTAGCTTGGTATAGTTCTAAATTTCGTCGCGCCGCAAGTCTTTTCCTTCCAGTGCTTTCTAATTCCTCTAGTCGTAACTTGGCATTCTCTTCCGTCGTGATTTTTTTTGCAACTCGCAATTCTGAGTGAAGGAAGCCGAACCTCTAAAGGTAACACTCGCCTCGGACCCATACACCGCAGCGTAAGGTGTAGCTTGAGTAGGAGTTCTGAAGGTTGTCCGGTAGGCCCATAAGGCTTCCAATAACTTCTCGTGCCAATTTCTTTTATTATCGTCCAAAGTTTTCTTTAAGATTTGAACAAGAGTTTTATTAAAAGCCTCAGCCAGGCCGTTTGCTCTTGGGTAGTAAATTGTGGAATATCGCCGCCGATTCCGTGTCTCCCGACAAAATTGTTGATTTGCGTGCTTCGAATGCCGACCCATTATCCGAGATGATCCCGTGCGGCACTCCGAAACGGTAGACAACTTGGTTTTTGAAAACCGTAGCACGTGGTGTGCTTTCACTTCTCCGAGTGGAACCGCCTCGCCCACTTGGAAAAGTAATCCGTAGCCGCAAGAATGAAGCGATGTCCTTTTGAAGATGGTGGTTCTATCGGACCCACTATATCCGTGCCCCAACATTCAAATGGCCACGACGCAATTGTCGGATGTAGCACATTTGGAGGTTGGTGTAGAACCACTCCATGCACTCGGCATTGGTGACGCTCTTGGCGATTTTCATGCGCCGGTCATCATCGAGGGCCGTAGTACCCTAGTCTTTTAATCTTCATTTTCATCTTCTGACCCGATCGGTGAGCGCCACGGAGTTCCGAATGAACCTCTTTAGCGATTTCACGGGCCTCGGACCCGCTTAGGCACCTTAGCCACATTTGATCAAAAGACCTTCGTATAACGTGTTGTTTATTAATGCGTAGGACAAAGTTCTTTCTCGATCCGATGGGCTAACGACCTATCGTCCGGTAGTTTTCCTCGTTTGCGTGTAGTCTATTAATGGTTGTCGCCAATCTTCCGTGTTTTCTATCACCGTTGCAACCGATTCTTCTTCTTTTTCGATTTGTGTATTGTGTCTATGTCGAGCCGTGATAGGACCCGACGTCCGTGAACCGACACTTCCATCGATTCATCCCGCAAGCGTGTGCAAATTCTTTTGCAAGGCGGGCTAGCGCATCCGCTAAAGCATTTTCTTTTCTGGGAATTTTGTAGATCGTCACATTCGGAATCTGTTCCAACAACTGTATGGCATACTGGAAGTATTGCTCGATTTTTGGCTTTAAAATTATATACTGTCCGGCGATATGTTGAATGATTAACTGCGAATCCCCGTAGATGTTGATGTCTGTTATTCCCATTTGAATGGTTAATTCCAGTCCTGTTATGAGGGCTTCGTATTCTGCTTCGTTGTTTGTACACGGTTCTGTCAAGTGGTAGGAGTATCTTAACATCCCCCGCTTCGATGTTATAAAGATTAATCTGATTCCTGCCTTACCGGGCACTATCACTTGCGATTCTTCGTCTTTGTGCGCTGAAGATGCTCCGTCGAAATATAATTCCCAACGTCGATCATCAGGGTCTTCTAGGCTCATTATTTGTTCATCTGGCAAGTCATCATCGAGAGGAGATTCGCCGGCAAAGGGTGTCCCGCGAGGAAGTCTCGCTAGGACTTGTCCCTTTACGGCACGAAGAGGCACGAAAGTTATATCGAATTGCAATAATATCATCGACCATCCGGCAAGTCCGCCGGAAAGCGTTGGACGGGTCATCAAGTATTGCAATGGATTAAATTTCGAGATCGAGTTGACCTTATGAGAAAGCATGTAGTGCCCGAGCTTTTGAGCGGCGAAGATCGTGGCCAAACAATGCTTTTCAATTGCAGGATACCTTATCTCCGTCGGAAGTAAATGACGGCTCGGTAGTAAAGAGCATTTTCTTTACCCTCATCATCGACTCGGCTAACAGGCTCCGAGAGAGTCGTCTAAAGCCGCGGTATAAAGCATCGCCGGTCTACTCCGAGATCGGGGTCGCTAAGACGAGAGGTGTCATTAAATATTGTTTAATGTCCTCGAAGGCTCTCTGGCATTTCTCTTCCCAAATAAATTTGGCGTCCTTTTTAACTAGTGCCGAGAAAGGCTGACACCTACCTGATAAGTTTGAGATAAAGCATCGAAGATATGCCAGCTTCCCTTGAAAAGATCGTAGTTGTTTTAAGGTTTTGGGAGGCGGCATTTCTAAGATAGCTTTAATCTTTTCCGAATCGATTTCAATTCCACGATGTCGGACAACGAATCCTAAGAATTTCCCAGAGGTGACGCCGAAGGCGCATTTTAAGGGATTCATCTTAAGGTTAAATTGCTTTAATCGTTCGAAAACAATTCTCAAATCATACAAGTGGTTTTCCTTTACTTTGCTTTTGATGACCACATCGTCCACGTAGCATTCAACTTGATTATGGATGAGATCATCAAAAATTCTTGTCATCGCTCTCTGGTATGTTGCTCCTGTGTTCTTCGATCCGAACGGCATCACAGTTGTAACAATATACTCCGATCGGCGTTCGAATGCCGTAAGTTTTTCATCTTCTGGAGCCATTTTTATCTGGTTGTATCCTGAAGATCCATCCATGAATGAAAATATTTCATGTGTCGAAGCAATGTCGATCATTAGTTCTGGGATCGGTAGAGGGAATTCGTCTTTTGGACATGCCTTGTTTAAATCTCTGAAATCCACACAAATCTCGATCCGACCATTCTTCTTCTCGATCGGCACTACATTGGCTAGCCAAGTCGGGTATTGTTCTTCACTTGACAAATTTAGCATCTATTAGCTTTTTAACTTCGGCTATGACTTGTTGTTCGATTTCTAGACGCATTCTTCTGGGACCTTGTCTGACTGGGATAGAAGTAGGATCCACTCCTAGATTATGGAATGCAACCTCTGGAGCTAATCCTGGCATCTCATCGTAGCTCCAAGCAAAACAGTCTTTAAATTCCATTAATAACTTGATTATTTCTTCGGAGTTTTCTTTATTGAGTAAGGAGCTAACAAAGGTAGGTCTAGGCTCTTCACTAGTACCTAAGTTAACTTCCGTTAACTCATCTATCGTAGATTCGATCTCTTCTTCGAACTCGGTGGAGCGTTTCCAATTTGTAAATCTTCAAATTCTTCCGTAGTTTCCATGCAGCTTTTATTAGACTCAGTAATCGACAACCAAGCAAAATTCAGCATCGTCAACTCGATCCTACTATGCCGAATCCGAGACCATGCTTTGAATTGGGTGGACGACCGGAGTTATTCCATAATTTTCAAAATGTTGTGATTGACCTTTCGTCCATTGTCGAGGTAAGAAACCACATTGAATTAAATTTTGAACACTGGGAGAGTACCACTCAAAAGGTAATTCCATTAATCCTGATGAAGTGACATCTTCAAATTGTACATTATTTTCAGTTTTGGAGGAAGGAGCACCTCGGTAGAATTTGATGGGCTTTGCACCGCCGCTATGTACCTCTTTGACCACCATACCCTCGATCTTATTAGAATTGATCGGGGTCGTGGTCATAGTATGTACATAGTGGTTAATCTTCTCGTACATCGATTTATATTCTTCATTCTTTTCATCTTCGAGCGGGATCCCGAATTGCGGCTTCTTCCGACTTATTATCGCCGTTTCGTTTGATTTCTCTTTCTTCTTCGAATCGTCTTCCCAATCAACATTGATGGCCGGTTTCTCCGTCCAACTCGTCCTAACGTCTCCCGCCATGACCTCGTCCCCGGCCTCGACCTCGGATGCGAGTTGTGGAGAAACCTTCACCATCTCGCCGTAAGGGAGCGGTGAGTGATCGTTGGACTAGAACTTCAAGTTCTTCGTCGTCCCGAACTTCTTTTGCTTCATTAGTTATGGTATCTCTCGGAGAAGATTGTTTTCTTCGGAGGTGCATAATAAGCCGCATCTTCATGGATTCCAATTTCATGTACGGAGAATGGTTGTAAGTCACCTTTGTTGCACTGTTCCCCTCCATCGTAGTATTTGATGCACTGATGTAGAGATGATGGTACCATCCTCTTTTCATGTAACCTTGGTCGGCCCAGTAGAGCGTTGAACGACGTTTCTGAATCAATTATGTGAAATTTTGCGGTTGTCTTTGCTAAGTCACCGGTCTTCATTAGTAGCGTTATTAATCCGAGGGCTCTTTCTCCTTTCTGGTTGAATCCTCTTAATAACATTTTGTCTTCTTCGAGCTCGCGAGCATCAATTTCCAAGTATGCTAGTGTTCGAAGACTCATTATATTGATTGATGCTCTTGGATCCACCAATACTCTGGAGAGTGTAAACTTCCCGATTGTAACTGAAATGTACAACGGTCGGTTGTGGTCTGCTGTCCCAAGTAATAGGTCATTGTCCGTGAAGGTAACACCTCGTTGTTCCTTTAACGAGCAAACCTCATCTAAGGAATCTCCGGCCATTCGAGCCAAGCAAATTTCGGATCAAGTAAGGCCTCGATCGAGCTTCTCTCATCTCCTTTCGATAAGATGAGAGCGTCGTAGATGCTCGCCTTGGCTCGGTAGTTTCCTAAGATGGGCTAGCACATTGTATTCCACTTTATTTTCATGTGTCTCGGCTTCTTCCCGAATGGGTATTTCTTCCGCCGGGGTTGGTTCTTCCCGAACAACCACCCGCTTTCCTTTGTCCTTTGGACCCATTCTCGAGGTAGAACTCTTCCACTTCTTAAGTTGACTTCGTAATTTCTTCGAATCTAGTATTGAGTTTGCCGATGTCTCCTTCGAATCGGAATGACGGGTTCTTCTGGATTAGCTTCAGAGTCTGAAGGCTCTAACTCTATTGTGACTGGAGCTCCTCGAAACTCGCAGATAGATTCGTTGCTTGTTGAACTCTCGTAGCCTCCTTGATGGATGTCTTCTTCGTCATTGTGATCGTCGAGATTGTGTATGATTCGAGAATTGTCGTTGGTATCGAAATCGATGTCCGGATTTTCGCTAGTTACGTAATCGTTAGAAACAAATCAAAACGTAGCCAACGCCATAACCCTTATCATTATAAGATCCCACCGAAGTGAGCAAATAATCATACAGAGTCAGAGGTTCGAGAGATTTCTCCCCCGAATCGGAAACAACTATCCAAGGATAAGCAGCCCCTAGTCTAGCCTTAAGAATCTCGGTCTTCTCATCTTCATCGATTTTCTTCTTCTCTTCAATCGTCTCCTATTGAGGTGGTTCTTCTATCGCAAGTGACAAGGTGTCGCTCAATGTGCTTCGAACTCGAATTGATGCTCGCACCGAGGCGGCTTGGATGTGATCCAAAATCTTTTCGAAGACCTTGTCCAAGCGGTAGTCCACCCATCATCGGCTGTATAGGGATCTATCTGAACGATGAGATCGAGCCGAGACAACATTGACGGAACCTCCTTTCGGGGTTCCTTCATGTACTCCTTCGGGATTGTTATATTCCCTTTCCGAAGGTTGTCGTTGAGCCAACTTTCAAGGTAATGCAATCTTCTATTTTGTGTCCAAGCATCCGGTGATAAGGGCAAAAGTCGGGATCACCTTTCTTGTTGACTTCTTCCGGTCTCTTAGGCTCTGGCACTGGAAATCCGGAGTCTTCATCGACTACGGCACATTTTCGGCATCGCCTCATTCTTGAATGGATATTCCCCGCTCGAAGCTCCCTTAATGTACGTTGCGGACGAGGCGGTTGTTCATATTGTGGAGATGACTGATAGCTAGGTCGGGGTTGTTGGTAATTCTGTTGAGGTTACTGCGGCCGTTCGGACGATATTTGTATCGGTTGTTTGCCTTTGTCGACTGCTGCAACAATCCCGGATTTCTTTTCAAAAGTCTTCACAGGCTTTTGCTTGTCTGTCTTTTCAGCGAAACTTAATTGCATCGCCTCCTCTTGCAAGCTTCCGGCCTTGCTTAACAACTTCTCGAAAGTCTTAATGGTAAATCCCTTGAGGAGAAGTGATATCGGTCCATGAATGCTTTTAAGTAAGATGCCGATTGCATGTTGTTCTTGTAGTTGTGGTTCACACTTGATACTTAGATTTCTCCATCGAAGTATGTAATCCACCAAAGTTTCGTTCGGCTTCTGCTTCTCTACCACTAAATCACCTATAGTGATGTGGTGCCGAGCTCCGGCGAATCGCTCGATGAAGAGGTTTTCTAGTTCGAGAATGTCTTCACCGAACCATTCGGTACTCCCGCATACCAATCAAAGGCGATCCCCGACAGTGCGCCGAGGAATTGTCGGAAGAGTAATGCATCGCTCCCACCGCATTGCAACAATCGGCACGAAAGGGTGCAACATGCCGTCGGGGTTCCCGGTTCCATCAAAGGTCTTAAACAGAGGTGGTACGAAGCCTTTTGGGTATTGGACGACGATCGAATTCTTCCGGTAAGGTCTACCCGTCCGAATAGATGTCCCGCTCTTCGATTGTGCTAAGGCTTCTCGCACTCGCCGTTCCACCAAGCTCGATATCTTTTTCCGGAATCATACTTTATGTTGTATCTTTCTTTAGCCGATCATCCCCGTTGACAGATGTAATCTCCTTTCCTCCGTCTACAATGTGAATGACCTCTGGGGGTGTCTCTCTTAGGGGTTGCACTTGACTTTGGAGAGTGGCTAGGGCTACAACCATCTCTTCCATCCTCTTAGCCATTTGGGTGATCGTATCGTCTTTCTCTTGAAGCTGCCTCCTCATTGCTTCCGGCTCCTCTCTTCTCGCGGCCGCAGGAGCACCTTGCGAAGCCGACGAAGCTCGCGTTTCGACCATGTTGATTTCTCGCATACTCATCGTCCATGAATTCCGATGAATCAATCTCGTCTCCGAATTTCTCTTCTCTTCTTTTGCTAATCGTCGAATATCAGCTCCTCAACTTTTCCATAGCATCCTCTAGCGGCCTTTTCCGTGCATCCTTGCGCTTGTCGTGTGATAGCCGTCGGGTTCCCTTCTCACGAGTCCCCTTTACTACAGCGTGGCACTTTCTTCGCATTCAAGTCTCCCGATGAGACTTTCCTTCTCGGCCGTTGTTTCAATCTTAATCGTCCAAGTAGTGGGACGCCATACCATCCTTCTAGCGACAGAAGGTCTAGGACCGATGGCCTCGTCGCCCAAATGCTGGAAGGTGGTATCCTCCCTAATCTGTAACCCTGAAACAACGAAAGGCGGACTAGCCTTCATCCTTTTATTTGGCTTTTCTATAATGATGGCAGGTTCTACTCGCGGCCCTAGACGGGATTTGACTGGCACCCGCCCTATCCTTCTTAGAATCTCCGATACGGGGCATTTCTCTTTCTTTGCTAGCTTCTCGATCACGATCCGTAGTCGGGCAAATGGTGTGATCCTAGCCCTTTTCTTTCTACCGTCGTTGTAGTATGCTCGGTCGAGGTAATGTAGAAACAATCCCGCGGACATTTTCCTCGTCGACTGCGGCGTGAAAGGGGTGGAATCTACTTCCTTCCAAAAGGGTGTATCTTCGAGCAATGGTATGTATTCGGGTAGTGGTGTGTACTCAAGGATTTCGGGATTTCCTCCAGAAAGCAACTTCGGCAGCTCTGGCCTTCCTGGCAATCTTCCTACTTCTGTTCCTTCTTTGGGTCCGTGTTAGTGATGGAATTCTTGAGCTGGACCCGATTTCAAAAATAGAAAGTCTCACAGGAAGGTCTGTACCCTCCACGGTAACAGGTTCACCATAGTTCTTGATTTCCTTCCCTTTAATTTGGCGAAGCCGGGTAGGTGCAAAGACAACCGGACCGAGTGGGGGTAGTAACAACGATCCTCCCGCTGGACGAGCAGACTTCTCTCAGTTGGAATCTTTTGCAGGGGAGGAAACTCTTGGGTTGACCTAAGATTGAATTCGATCAACGGCTTCTCAGCTTCAGATACTTTGTTTGTCAGCGCGAAAAGGGAAACATCGGTGATCTTGATATTTGTGTTCTCGAATCCTTGTCCAAACCGGATGATCCCATTGTCGGGCAGCTCATCCTTGTAAACAACTAAGTCGAGTCCATTGGTGAAGGAGAAAATCAGCTTTGGGGCTTCCATTTCTGCAGGGTAGATTCTAATTGTCAGTCCCAAGTTATGCTTCTTCTCATCAGGACGAAAACAAAGGAATCGAAAAGAGTCCGAACACATTCTTGTTCATGTATTTATAAGAAGGAGAAGTTATTTGTTAAAAGAGTCATTCATTAGAGGGTTTGTTTATTTAGAACGGAATGTTCAAAGGTGTAGAGAAGGTAATGAATCTGATTCAGAATTGGAAAGGAAAAGAAAGTCTTATGCAAGACTTCTCGACTCGAAGGATCACTCCTAAACTAACACCTATTGGGGGTCCACCCCACCTCGAAAATGAGGTAAAAGGATCTCGGAACCTCTCTATTTAGGGGTGTCTAAACAGTGGCTCCTAAATCCAAGAGAATGTTGGCTATACTCGTTCAAGGTAGAAATGAACATAGTACTCCAACGGAAAGAAGGGTAGCTTGATCCATTAGGGACATGGATGCATTACCGATTTTTGAAAGCAAAACTATCTGATTAAAATGGAGAGAGGAATTCTCCCCAGCGGAGTCGCCAGAAATTGTCGGCATTATTTTTAGGTTGTGTGTTTTGAAAAGGGGGTCGCCTAACAGAAATTGTCGGCGAATTTTTAATTTAATTTAAATAAATAATTTGGAAAGTAGTATTTGATTTTGAAAACAATTTTAAATTTGAAAATTTTAAGATGTGAAATCAAACCGACCTCACATCCCGAATAGTTTATATAAACGAGCACCGCACCACAAACCGTGTATCTATCCCTAAGGATAGACACACTGCTTGATGGTGGGGCTCGATTAAATAAACTAGAAGATTTGTGACATCCGTTTGGTCTGTGAACCAATTTTATAAGCCGACAAGTTCCCCTGTTTAATATGAAGGCATTAAACAGGGTTTATATTACCTGGGTTCTTTAAAATTCCCTATAAGGGCAAGCCCCTATAGTTAATTACATCTTAAGTGACGGGAATCACCTAAGAAAACTCTCGATAATAATCAGTAATTCTGCTCTCAAGAATTTCAAAGTTTAAGATTTCAATGGATTGAATTTTTGAATTTCAATAGGGAATGGATCAAATTTGGAACATTTTATTTTGGAAATTCAAAGGAAGAAAGGTAGGAGAAATCACAGATTCGAAGCGAACTTCGGTAATTCCCCGACTATCCTATTGTTTGGCTTGGATTTAGGAAAGTCCTAATATTTATTTAATGTTTTGATCTTGCCAATTTTAATTAATTGGGACTTATATTTGTATGACATGATCATACAAATAGCCTCGAAGATGTGGTGGTTTATGTCGTATCGGACGACTACCTCGGAATCCTAAGACCGGTTAGGGCTTAATTTGCAATGCTAATGCCTAACAAAAGGTTGAGGATTTATGTTGCACTAGGCAAACTACCTCGAAGTCCTATGGCTTAGTTATTTAATTCTAGGAGAGGTTTGCTAAAGTAGACTCAGGTTTTGCTGATGACGATGGCCGTGCTGCCCACCATGCTCCGAACTCCTTGTTGTTGCAAAAGATTTAGTTATAGAAGGTGAAAATCAAGAGATGAGAAAAGTGTTCTGGTTTAGGGAAGTCTTAAAATCCAAGTGTTTTTAATATTTTAATTAAAACAAATTTTAAAGTTGATTATAACGACACCGGTTAAGATCCCACGGTTCCATGCTTCCGGCATCGTTATTTTTATCGGATTCACTTAGTCCGTATGAATTTGCTAAACTCAACTAAATGAGTTCCACACTTTCATTTAGATCGTGGGAAATCCCGTTAGCAACACGTAGGTTACATCATCCGAGGTATTCCTGATCATCCAACGAGACGTTTTAATTTAGTTGTAATTGTAGTTTTGTGTTCCGTTTGTGATTAAATTTTGAGTTGTTTTATATTTCGAGATGTTGTGGCGGTGGATTTTATCTTGTAATGACTTTTAATTTAGTTCTGGTTTCAGTTTTAGGGACTATCCTAAAGGTGTGGGTTTTCATGCAACAGTTGTTTATCATGCAAGAAAAAGTAAGTGCGATGCGATTAAAGAAATTGCAACAATGTAAATTGCAATAAAATAAAAGCGTACCTGGAGGGTCTTCCCGTCATCCCAAGCTGCACTTAAAACACAATTAGAATATTTAAGCAAGTTCCTAGGTAAAGCTAAGGGAAGGGTTATGGTTTTCTGCCAAATTCCTAATCCTATAGCTAGTCATTTCCTATGACGTCTAGGTTCTTGTGTTTTGGTTTGTGGACGATTTTCTTAATCAAAGAATAATTAAGTTCAATTGTTCTTATAAGTATCCTATCATATTGAGAAAGTGCTTAAGAAGAATCTTAAACATCTTTTCAATACTGCTAGGATTATTTTAAGTTCAAATGAATTTAATTAATCAGGTGAAGTAATCTTCCGTGACTTCAAGTTTTGTTATCTTGCTCAGTGAACTAGGACATTTGAATATCCTATAAGTGGGGTAACATTTCATTTAATGTTCTACTTAGGAGTTATGATAACCAAAGCTTTCGAGGGCAAATTGATGTTCAAATGGTTTGTGATTTAGTTTAATTTCAGTTATCGGATTTAAATTTGGAATAGTGTTCAAATTGCTTCATATTTAATTTCTTTATGTCTTAGGTGATGTTATTTTTAATTCAATTTAATTTAACTTTAGTTTAATTTGATTTAATTTGATTTAATTTTAATTTGATTTATTTAATTTAATTTAATTCTAATTTTAACTTGATTTTATTTTTATTTTTTTTATTTTTATTTAATTTAATTTAATTTGATTTAATTTAATTTAATATGATTTTCTTTAATTTAATTTAATTTAATTTGATTTAATTTGATTTAATTTAATATGTTTTAATTTAATTAAAATTAATTTAATTAATTATTTATTTTTTTTATTATTTAATTTTATTTAATTTAATTTAATTTATTTAATTTAATTTAATTTATTTAATTTGTTTGATTTAATTTAATTTAATCTTTAATTTAATTTTATTTTTAATTTTAGTTTAATTGAAAATTTAAAAAGAGTTTAATAATTTAATTTTAATTTAATTTAATGATTAAGTCCTTTAACATTTTAAAACTTAAATTTGAATTATCATTTTAATTAGGAATTAAATATTATTGAGATGATTAATTTAGGGATTTTTAAATTAAAGAATAAATTTCTTCCTAATAACATCCCTATTTTAATAATTCCAATTTTATTATTCTTCCAAATTTAATCAATTATTTAATTAAAGTTTATTTCAATTATTTTAAATTGTTTAGTAGGTTTCTACCCTTTAATTATTTAAATTTCAATCATCCAAATCAGATTAAGATCAAATATTTTACATGTTAATTTTATTAAACCTAAAGTTTTAATTAAAGGTTAAATTTTATAAATACCATTTTTGCCCTTCAAGCTTAATAATTTCATAACTCACTAAATTGAGCTTAAATGAACTTGAAATTTTTATATGACTTCTCTCATATGCCAATAAAGACATGAGAGGAGAAAACGTGATTTTTCTGTATTTAATTTATTTATGTAATTATTTTTGATGAAAAATAGGAATTTCCAAGGAAAATTTGATAATATGACCAAGGGAAAGTTTCTGTCCTTAAGAAAATTATGGGACATTCCTAATGACCAGAGGACCACTGAACCAATTTTGGTGATTTTTTAAATTATATTATTTTTATTATAATTATTTTAAGTTTTGGAGTATTAATTAATTTAAAAATAAAATAAAGATTGAAAAATGAAATTTATATTTTTCAAAAATCTCTCCGATATCAAGGAAATCAGAGAATTAATTTTTGCATTTTTCTGATTTTTCTTTGATTTATTATAATTATTTTAGTGAAAATGCTAGAAAATACATTTTTTTTTTAATTTTAAAATTACCCTATGGCTTTAAAATTTAATATCTCATTAAATAGACCTATGAAAAATATGGGATTTGTTCCTTAGCGATTAAAATTTAAAATGTGACATTTTGGTGAATTTTATTATTTTTTATGATTTTTATTATTTTTTAATTATTAAAATATTAAAATAATGCAAAAAAATTAAATATTTTAGAAAATTGAAATTTTAATTTCCTTAAATTCCCCTGATATCAGAGAGGCCCCAAAACCAATTTGGTGAATTTTTGAAAGGTATTTTGAGAGTTATGAATTTTTAAAGTTTAAAATGGCTAAATGGCTTAATTAACCCATTTAGTAGGGCTAACCAAGTCCAATTGACTTCAAATTTTTATGGTGGGTTCCTCTGATCCTAAAGGTCAGTGGAGAATTAATTTCAAGTCAATTTGATGTATGGTTAGCTCTAATTAATTAAGGAGCTATTTTGGGTGTTTAAGCCAATTAGGGTTATTTTCAATAAACTAATCCAAAATCTATTTTTCCTAGGGTCCTCTGGTCATAAGAGACATCACCAAATTTTCCTAGAATTTATTTCACAACATGCTAATTATTGGAATTAAAATACTCAAAACGAGTAACATGAATTTGAAAAATCAATAACTTCTCATAGGGATGGCCTCTGACTTTGGAAAATTCAGGGAATGTTCCCAAATTTGGAGGCTTCAAAAGCCCTATGGTCTCATGCCATGGTGAATTTCCAATATGCATGGAGAATTAAAACAATGCAGAAAGGAAATAAATCATTAAAAATAAAATACTTGATGAAATTAAATGATTTCTTTTCCACATTATTCTCCTCTGTTCACTGAGCAAGAGGGTATTTTTATTTTATTTTTCCGATTTTCCTACACAAAGTTATGGATTTTTGAAGTTTAGGGAATTAAATAAATCAGAAAATACCCTAATTTTCTATTTATCCACGCGGCGCCGCGTCAACCTCGGCAGCTCCGAAACGCCGCGTGGCGCTCTCCGATTTGATGCCGCCATCTGACTCAGCGCTCCGGTGGCCCGCTGTGTCGTTCCATCTCCTGATCCGACGCGATCCTGGTCGTCCGTCCGCGCGTGTATTAAATGAACGGCATCCGTTCATCGCCCCCAGGCGTCCTTACCCGAGAGTCGTCCGTTTTCTAGGCCTAATATCTCACTCGATACTTGACCAAATTTAACGTTCTTATGCTCTATGGATTCGTCTCGAGAAGACGAACATATCCATACAGTTTATGTGGCATAAAATTGACTCAATGAAAATGGAGAATGTTCAGAAGCTCGGGAAGAAGAGTGAGGCCATACCTTTGCTCAAAGAAGTGTGGCTTTGATCTGAGGGTTGTGTTACCTTCTATT
>JAKZJZ010002525.1:0-15805 GCA_022702705.1 Papilionanthe hookeriana x Papilionanthe teres
AACGTACTTCGTTCAGTTACATTATTGCTAACCTTTATTTTATTTTTAAATTAATTAATACTCCAAAACTCAAAATAATTATAATAAAAATAATATAATTCAAAAAATCACCAAAATTGGTCCAAGTGGTCCTCTGGTAATTAGGAATGTCCCATAATTTTCTTAAGGACAGAAACTTTTCCTTGGTCATATTATTAAATTTTCCTTGGAAATCCTTATTTTCCACCAAAAATAATTACATAAATAAATTAAATACAGAAAAATCACATTTTCTCCTCTAATGTCTTTATTGACATATGAGTGAAGTTACATAAAAATTTCAAGTTCATTCGAGCTCAATTTAGTGAGTTATGAAATTATTAAGCTTGAAAAACAAAATGGTAATTAAAATTTTAACCCTTAATTAAAACTTTAGGCTTAATAAAATGAAAGGGTAAAATATTTGATCTTAATCTGATTTAGATGATTGAAATTTAAATAATTAAAGGGTAGGAACTTATTTAACAATTCAAAAATAATTGAAATGAACTTTAATTAAAAATAATTAATTAAATTTGGAAGAATAATAAATTTGGAATTATTAAAATAGGGATGTCATTAGGAAGAGATTTATTCTTTAATTTAAGAATCCCTAAATTAATCATTTCAATAATATTTAATTCCTAATTAAAATGATAATTCAAATTTAAGATTTAAAATGCTAAAAGACTTAATCATTAAATTAAATTAAAGTTAAATTATTTAAATCAAACCCTTTTAAAATAAAATATTATATTAAAATTAATAAATTAAATTAAATTAAATTAAATTAAATTAAATTAAAACACATTAAATTAAATTAAATTAAATCAAATTAAATTAAATTAAATTAAATTAAATTAGATCAAATTAAATTAAATTAAATTAAATTAAATTAAATTAAATTAAATTAAATTAAATTAAATTAAATTAAATCAAATTAAATTAAATTAAATTAAATCATATTATATTAAATTAACTTAAATTAAATTAAATTAAACCACATTAAATTAAATTACATCAAATTAAATTAAATTAAATATAATATCACACTAAGACATAAAGAATTCAAAAATAAATCTAAAAGCAACTTGAACAATCATTCGAACTTAAATCCATTAAGCGAAATTAAATCAAATCATAAGTCACTTGAACATCAATTTGCCCTCGAAAGCTTTTGTCGTCATAACTCCTAAATGGAATGTTAAGTGAAGTGTTACTTCACTCATAGGATATTCAAATGTCCTAGTTCACTGAGTAAGATAACAACAAAACTTAAACTCCCGGACGATTAATTCATTTGTATAATTAAATTCTCTTGGACTTAAAACAATCCCAGAAATATTGAAAAGATGTTTAAGACTCGTCTTAAGCACTTCCTCGATATGATAGGATATTTATAAGAACAATTGAACTTAATTGTTCTTTGATGAAGAAAATCGTCCTCGAACAAAATACGAGAACCTAGACGTCGTAGGAGATGACTAGTTATAGGATTAGGAACTTGGTAGAAAACCATAACCCTTCCCTTAGCTTTACCTAGGAATCTGCTTTAAATGCTTAAATATTCTAATTGTGCTTTAAGTGCGGCTTGGGATGACGGGAAGACCCTCACGAGTACGCTTTTATTTTATTGCAATTTACCTTATTGCAATTTATTTAATCGCATCGCACTTACTTTTCTTGCATGATAAACAAGCATGTTGCATGAAAACCCACACCTTTAGGATAGTCCCTAAAACTGAAACCAAAACTAAATTAAAAGTCATTACAAGATAAAATTCACCGCCACAACATTTCAAAATATAAAACAACTCGAAATTTAATCACAAACAGAACACAAAACTACAACTACAACTAAATTAAAACGTCTTGTTGGATGATCGGGAATACCTCGGATGATGTAACCTACGTGTTGCTAACGGGATTTCCCACGGTCTAAATGAAAGTGTGGAACTCATTCGGTTGAGTTTAGCAAATTCATACGGACTAAGTGAATCAGATAAAAATAACGATGCGGAAGGATGGAGCCGTGGGATCTTAGCAGGTGTTGTTATAATCAACTTTAAGATTTGTTTAATTAAAACATAAAAAACACTTGGATTTTAAGACTTCTCTAAACCAGAACACTTCTCTCATCTCCTGATTTATGACTTCTAAAACTAAACCTCTGCAACAACGAGGAGCTCGGAGCATGGTGGGCAGCACGGCCATCGTCATCGGCAAACACGAGTCTACTTGACAAAACTTTCTTAGAATTAAATAATCGAAGCCATAGGACTTCGAGGTAGTTTGCACTAGTGCAACATAAATCCTCGACTCTTCGTTAGGCATTTGCATGATCATATCATGTAAATTAAGCCCTAACCGGTCTTAGGACTACGAGGTAGTCGTCCGATACGACATAAACCCTCACATCTTCGAGGCTATTTGTATGATTTTATCATACAAATATAAGTCCTAATTAATTAAAATTGGCGAGATCAAAACATTAAATAAACATTAGGACTTTCCTAAATTCGAAGCGAAACAATAGGATAGTCGGGAAATTACCGAAGTTCGCTTCGAATACGTGATTTCTCCTACCTTTCTTCCTTTGGATTCCCAAAATAAAATGTTCCAAATTTGATCCATTCCCTATTGAAATTCCAAAATTCAATCCTTTGAAAACTTAAACTTTGAAATTCTTGAGAGCAGAACTACTGATTATTATCGAGAGTTTTCTTAGGTGATTCTCATCACTTAAGATGTAATTAACTATAGGGGCTTGCCCTTATAGGGAATTTTAAGAACCCGAGTAATATAAACCCTGTTTAATGTTTTCATATTAAACGAGGGAATTTGTCGGCTTATAAAATTGGTTCGCGAGACCAAACGGATATCACGAAATCTTCTAGTTTATTTAATCGAGCCCCATCATCGAAGCGGTGTGTCTATTCTTCGGGATAGATACACGGTTTGTGATGCGGTGCTCGTTTATATAAACTATTCGGGATGTGAGATCGAGTTTGATTTCATATCTTAAAATCTTCAAATTTAAAAAAATTATTTTTCAAAATCAAATACTACTTTTCAAATTATTTATTTAAATTAAATTAAAAATTCGCCGACAATTTCGTAGGCGACCCCTTTTCAAAATACAACACATAATCTAAAAATATGCGACAATTTACGGCGACTCACGTGAGGACAATTCCTCTCTCCATTTTTAATCGGATAGTTTTGCTTTCAAAAATCGGTAGTGTATCCATGTCCCTAATGGATCGAACTACCCTTCTTTCCGTTGGAATACTATGTTCATTTCTACCTTGAACGAGTATAGCCGACATTCTCTCGGATTTAGGAGCCATTGTTTAGACACCCCTAAACGAGAGAGGTTCGAGATCCTTTTACCTCATTTACGAGGCGGGGTGGACCCCCGATAGGTGTTAGTTTAGGAGTGATCCTTCGAGTCGAGAAGTCTTGCACAAGACTTTCCTTTCCTTTCCGACTACGAATCGGATTCATTACCTTCTCTACACCTTTGAACATTTCGTTCCTAAATAAACAAACCCTCCAATGAATGACTCTTTTAACAAATATACATGAACAAGAATGTGTTCGGACTCTTTTCGATTCCTTTCTTTTCGTCTGATGAGAAGAAGCATAACTTGGGATCGACAATCAGAATCTACCCTGTCGAAATGGAAGCCCCAAGCTGATTTTCTCCTTCACCAATGGATTGGACTTCGTCGTTTACAAGGATGAGCTGCCCGACAATGGGATCATCCGGTTTGGACGAGGATTCGAGAACACAAATGTCGAGATCGGCGACGTTACCCTTTTCGCAGCTGACGAACAAAGTGTCCGAAGTCGAGAAACCTTTGATCGAGTTCGACCTTAAGTCGACTCGAGAGTTTCCTCCTCTGCAAAGGGTTCCGGTTGAGAGGAATACTGTCGTCCAAAGGAGGACCGTTATCTCTACCCCCAGCTGGTCTAGTCGTCTCGCACCTACCCGGCTCCGCTGAGCTGAAGGGGAAGGAAGTTCGAATTTGTAACGAGCATGTTACCGTGGAGGGTACGGATTTCCGTGCAAGACCTTACGTTTTTGAAATTGGGTCCGGCTCGAAGGCTCCACCCTTAACACGGACTCGGAGGAGAAACGAGAGGCAGGGAAGATTGCCGGGAAGGCCGGAGGCTGCTGAAGTCGCTTTCTTAGAAGAAATCCACGAGTACACACCACTACTGAATACATACCATTGCTGAATATACACCCCTTTTGGAAGGAAGTAGATTCCATCCCCTTTCCGCCGCGGTGACGAGGAAAATGTCCGCGGGATTGCTTCTACATTACCTCGACCCGCATACTTATAGCGACAACAAAAGGAAAAGGGCTAGGGTTACACCATTTGCCCGACTACGGACTTGTGATTGAGAAGTTAGCAAAGAAAGAAAAATGCCACAGTATCGGAGATTTTAAGAAGGATAGGACGGGTGCGGCCGAATCCCGTCTTGGGCCACGAGTAGAACCTCGTATCATTGCGAGAAGAGCCGAATAAGAAGATGAAGGCTAGTCGCACTGTTGTTGTTTCGGGTTTACGGATCGGGGAGGATACCACCTTCCGAGCATTCGGCCGACGGACCATCCGGTCCTAGGCCTTCTGCTGCTAGAAGGATGGTATGGCGTCCCACTACCGGCCGATTAAGACCGAAACAACGACCGGAAAAGGAAAGTCTCGTCGGGAGACTTGAGTCCGAAGAAAGTGCTACCGCGGTAAAGGGGACTCATGAGAAGGAAGCCCGACGATTATCACATGACAAGCTGCAAGGATGTACGGAAAAGACCAGCTAGAAGATGCTATGGAAAAGCTAGAGCGATATTCGGCGACTAGCAAGGAAAGAGAAGAGAAGTTCGGAGATGAAGTTGACTCGTCGAGTTCATGGATGATGAATATGCGAGAAATTAACATGGTTGAAACGCGAGCTTCGTCGGCTTCACAAGGTGCTCTGCGGCCGCGAGGAAGAGAGGAGCGGAAGTAATGAGGAGGCGGCTTCAAGAGAAAGATGATACGATCGCCCAAATGGCAAAAAGGATGGAAGAAATGGTCGTAGCCCTAGCCACTCTCCGAGTCGAGTTCAACCCCGAAGAGAAACACCCCGGAAGTTATTCACATTGTAGACGGAGGAAAGGAGATTACATCCGTCAACGGGGATGATCGATTAAAGAAGGATGCAACACGAAAGCATGATTCCGGAAAAGGATATCAAGAGCTTGGTGGAACGGCGAGTGCGAGAAGCCTTGGCACAATCGAAGAGCGGGACATCCATTCGGACGGGTAGACCTTACCACGAAGAATTCGACGTCGTCCAATATCCGAAAGGCTTTGTACCACCTGCGTTCGAGACCTTTGATGGAACCGGAAACCCTCGGCGGCATGTTGCACATTTTCGTGCCGGTTGTTGCAATGCCGGCGGAAGTGATGCTTTACTCTTCGGACAATTTGTCGGCGACTCGTCGGGAATCGCCTTTGATTGGTATGCGGAATTACCAAACGGTTCGGTGAAGACATTTTCGGAATTAGAGAACCTCTTCATCAAGCGATTTGTCGGAGCTCGACACCACATCACTATAGGTGATTTAGTGGTAGAAAAGCAGAAACCCAACGAAACTTTGGTGGACTACATACTTCGATGGAGGAACCTAAGTATGAAGTGTGAGCCGCAGCTACAAGAACAACATGCAGTCAGCATTTTACTTAAGAGCATTCATGGCCCGATAGCACTTCTCCTCGAGGATTTACTATTAAGACTTTCGAGAAGTTGTTAAGCAAGGCCGGAAGCTTGCAAGAGGAGGCGAAGCAATTAAGTTTCACCGACAAGACGGACAAACGAAGCCGTAAAAACTTTTGAAAAGAAGTCCGGGATCGTCGCAGCGAGTCGATAAAGGCAAGCGACCAATACAAATATCATCGAACGGCCGCGGCAACCTCGACGAGATTACCGACGACCCCGACCCGGCTATCGGTCATCTCGACGGTATGAACAACCGCCTCGTCCACAACGTACGTTGAGGGAGCTTCGAGCGAGGAGTATCCGTTCAAGAATGAGGCAGTGCCGAAAATATTCCGCAGTCTGATGAAGACTCCAGATTTCCAACTGCCAGAGCCTAAAAGACCAGAAGAAGTCGACAAGAAAGGTGATCCCAACTTTTGCCCTTACCACCGGATGCTTGGACATAAGATAGAAGATTGTATTACCTTCAAAAGTTGGCTCAACGACAATCTTCGGAAAGGGAATATAACGATCCCGAAGGAGTACATGAAGGAACCCCGGAAAGGAGGTTCCGTCGATGTTATCTCGACGGATTTCATTGTTCCGATAGATCCCTATGCGGCCGACGATGGATGGACTACCGCTTGGACAAAGTCTTCGAAGAAGGTTTTAGATCACATCCAAACCGCTTCGGTGCGAGCCTCGATTCGAGTTCGAAAGCGTCAAGTCGGCACTATCACTTGCGATAGAAGAACCACCTCAACAAGAGACGACTGAAGAAAAGAAGAAAATTGACGAAGAAGAGAAGACCGAGGCTCCTAAGGCTAGACTAGGGGCTGCTTATCCTAGGATAGTTGTTTCCGATTCGGGGGAGAAATCCCTCGAACCTCTGACTCTGTATGATTATCTGCTCACTCCGGTGGGATCTTATAATGATGAGGGTTATGGCGTTGGCTACGTTTTGACTATTTCTAACGATTACGTAACTAGCGACAATCAACCTAATCCGGACGTCGATTCCGATACAAATGACAATTCTCAAATCATACACAAGCTCGACGATCACAATGACAAAGAAGACATCCACCAAGGAGGCTACGAAAGTTCAACAAGCAACGAATCTATTTGCGAGTTTCGAGGAGCTCCAGTCACAATAGAGTTAGAGCCTTCAGACTCCGAAGCTAATCCAGAAGAACCTGTCATTCCGATTCAGAAGGAGACACCAGCAAACTCAATACTAGATTCAGAAGAAATTACAGAAGTCAACTTAAGAAGTGGAAGAGTTCTACCTCCGAGAATGGGTCCGAAGGACAAAGGAAAGCAGGTGGTTGTTCGGGAAGAACGAACCGCGACGAAGAAATACCCATTCGGGAAGAAAACGAGACACATGAAAACAAAGTGGACTACAACGTGCTAGCCCATCTTAGGAAACTACCGGCCAAGCGAGCATCTACGACGCTCTCATCTTATCGAAAGGAGATGAGAGAAGCTCGATCGAGGCCTTACTTGATCCAGAAATTTTCTTAGCTCGAATGGCCGGAGATTCCTTAGATGAGGTTTGCTCGTTAAAGGAACGAGCGAGGTGTCACCTTCACGGACAATGATCTACTACTTGGGACGGCGGACCACAACCGACCGTTGTACATTTCGGTTACAATTGGGAAGTTTACACTCTCCGAGTATTGGTGGATCCGGGAGCATCAATCGATATAATGAATCTTCGAACGCTAGCATACTTGGAAATTGATGCTCGCGAGCTCGAAGCGGACAAAATGTTATTAAGAGGATTCAACCGAGAAAGGAGAAAGAGCCCTCAGATCAATAACACTGCAACTGAAGACCGGTGACTTAGCAAAGACAACCGCGAAATTTCACATAATTGATTCGAAACGTCATTCGATGCTCTCTTGGGCCGACCATGGATACATGAAAACCGGATGGTACCATCATCTCTACATCGATGCATCAAATACTACGATGGAGGGGAACGAGTGCATCAAAGGTGACTTACAACCATTCTCCGTACATGAAATTGGAATCCATGAAGATGCGGCTTATTACGCACCTCCGAAGAAAACAATCTTCTCCGGAGATACCATAACGAATGAAGCGAAAGGAAATTTGGGACGACGAAGAACACGAAGTTCTAGTCCAACGATCACTCACCACTCCCTTACGGCGAGATGGTGAAGGTTTCTCCACAACTCGCATCCGAGGTCGAGGCCGGGGACGAGGTCGTGGCGGAGACGATAGGACGAGTTGGACGGAGAAAACCGGCCATCAATGTTGAATGGGAAGATAGTTCTGAAGAAGAAAAAGAAATCAAGCAAAAAGCAGCGATAATAAGTCGGAAGAAGCCGCAATTCAGGATCTCTCTCGAAGATGAAAAGAACGAGTAATATAAATTGATGTACGGGAAGATTAACCACTATGTACATACTATGACCTTGACCATGATCCATTCTAATAAGATCGAGGGTATGGTGGTCAAAGAGGTACGTAGCGGCGGTGCAAAGCCCATCAAGTTCTACCGTGGTGCTCCTTCCTCAAAGCGAAAACAATGTACAATTTGAAGATGCTACTTCATCGGAATTAATGGAATTACCTTTTGAGTGGTACTCTCCCGTGTGTGCAAAATTTAATTCGGCGTGGTTTCTTACCTCGACAATGGACAAAAGGTCGATCACAACATTTTGAAAATTTATGGAATAACTCCGGTCGTCCACCCGATTCAAGGCATGGTCTCGGATTCGGCACGGTAGGATCGATTGACGATGCTGAATTTTGCTTGGTTGTCACTTGCGAGTCTAATGAAAGCGCATGGAAGCTACAGAAGAACTTGAAGATTTACAAATTGGAAACGCTCCACCGAGATTCGAAGAAGAGATCAAATCTACGATAGATGAGTTAACGGAAGTTAACTTAGGTACTAGCGAAGAACCTAGACCTACCTTTGTTAGCTCCTTACTCGATAAAGAAGACTCCGAAGAAATAATCAAGTTATTAATGGAATTTAAAGACTGTTTTGCTTGGAGCTACGATGAGATGCCGGGTTTAGCTCCGGAGGTCGCGATCCATAAGCTAGGAGTGGATCCTACCACGTCCGGTCGGACGAGGTTCCGAGAAGAATGCGTATAGAAATCGAACAACAAGTCATAGCTGAAGTTAAAAAGCTAATAGACGCCAAATTTGTCCGTGAAGAACAATACTCGACTTGGTTAGCCAATGTGGTACCGATCGGGAAGAAGAATGGTCGGATCGGAATTTGTGTAGATTTCGGAGATTTAAACAAGGCATGTCTGAAAGATGAATTCCCTCTACCGATCCCAGAATTAATGATTGACATTGCTTCAACACATGAAATATTCTCATTCATGGATGGATCTTCAGGATACAACCGGATAAAAATGGCTCCGGAAGATGAAAAACTTACAGCATTCGAACGCCGATCGGAGTATATTGCTACACGGTGATGCCATTCGGACTCGAAGAACGCAGGAGCGACCTACCGGAGAGCGATGACAAGAATTTTTGATGATCTCATTCACAATCAAGTCGAATGCTACGTGGATGATGTGGTCATCGAAAGCAAAGTAAAGGAAAACCACTGTATGATTTGAGAATTGTTTTCGAACGATTAAGACAATTTAACCTTAAGATGAATCCCTTAAAATGCGCCTTCGGCGTCACCTCCGGGAAATTCTTAGGATTCGTTGTCCGACATCGTGGAATTGAAATCGATCCGGAAAAGATAAAAGCCATCTTAGAAATGCCACCTCCCAAAACCTTAAAACAACTACGATCTTTTCAAGGGAAGCTGGCATATCTTCGACGCTTTATCTCGAACTTGTCAGGTAGGTGTCAGCCTTTCTCGGCATTAGTTAAAAAGGACGCCAAATTTATTTGGGAAGAGAAATGCCGAGAGGGCCTTCGAGGACATTAAACAATATTTAATGACACCTCCTGTCTTAGCGACCCCGAGTCTCGGGTAGACCGCCGATACTTTATACCGCGGCTTTAGACGACTCTCTCGGAGCCTCGTTAGCCAGGGTCGATGATGAGGGTAAAGAATATGCTCTTTACTACCTAAGTCGTCGTTTACTTCCGACGGAAATAAGGTATCCCGCCATTGAAAAGCATTGTTTGGTCCTGATCTTCGCCGCTCAAAAGCTCAGGCACTACATGCTTTCTTATAAGGTCAACCTGATTTTGAAATTTAATCCATTGCAATACTTGATGACCCGTCCGACGCTTTCGGCGGACTTGCCGGATGGTCGATGATATTATTGCAATTCGATATAACTTTCGTGCCTCTTCGTGCCGTAAAGGGACAAGTCCTAGCGGACTTCCTCGCGAGCACACCCTTTGCGGCGAATCGCCTCTCGATGACGACTTGCCGGATGAACAAATAATGAGCTTAGAAGACCACGATGATCGACGTTGGGAATTATATTTCGACGGAGCATCTTCGGCACATAAAGACGAAGAATCGCAAGTGATAGTGCCCGGTAAGGCGGGAATCGGACTAATATTTATAACACCGGAGCGGGGGATGTTAAGATACTCCTACCACTTAACGAGCCGTGTACGAACAACGAAGCGAGAATACGAAGCCCTCATAACGGGACTGGAATTAACTATTCGAATGGGGATAACGGACATCAACATCTACGGAGATTCGCAGTTAATCATTCAACAGATCGCCGGACAATACAGAATTTTAAAGCCAAGACTCGAGCAATACTTCCAGTATGCCATGAAACTGTTGGAACAAATTCCGAATGTGACGATCTACAAAATTCCCAGAAAAGAAAACGCTTTAGCAGATGCGTTAGCCGCCTCGCAAAAGAATTTGCCTGCTTGCAAGATGAATCAGTGGAAGTTTCAGTTCACGGACGTCGGGTCCTATCACGGCTCGACATAGACATAATACACAAATCGAGAAAAGAAGAAGAATCGGTTGCGACGGTGACGAGAAAATACGAGAAGATTGGCGACAGCCATTAATAGACTACCTGCAAACGGGAAAACTACCAGACGATAGGTCGTTAGCCCATCAGATCAAGAAAAGAACTCTGTCCTACGCATTAATAAACAATACATTATACAGAAGGTCTTTTGATCAAATGTGGCTGAGGTGCCTAAGCGGGTCCGAGGCCCGTGAAATTGTTAAAGAGGTGCATTCAGGACTCTGTGGCGCTCACCAGTCGGGTCCGAAGATGAAAATGAAAATTAAAAGACTAGGGTACTATCGGCCCTCGATGATGACCGAGCTGCATGAAAGTCGCCAAGAGCCGTCACCGATGCCGAGTGCACGGGTGGTTCTACACCAACCTCCAAATGTGCTACATCCGACAATTGCATCGTGGCCATTTGAATGTTGGGGCACGGATATAGTGGGTCCAATAGAACCACCATCTTCAAAAGGACATCGCTTCATTCTTGCGGCTACGGATTACTTTTCCAAGTGGGCGAGAGGCGGTTCCACTCGGAGAAGTGAAAGCACACCACGTGCTACAGTTTTTCAAGAACCAAGTTGTCTACCGTTTCGGAGTGCCGCGCGAGGATCATCTCGGATAATGGGTCGGCATTCGAAGCACACAAATCAACAATTTTGTCGGGAGACACGGAATCGGTCGGCGGTATTCAATAATTTACTATCCAAGAGCAAACGGCACTACTGAGGCTTTTAATAAAACTCTCGTTCAAATTTTAAAGAAAACTTTGGACGATAATAAGAGAAATTGGCACGAGAAGTTGTTAGAAGCCTTGTGGGCCTACCGGACAACCTTCAGAACTCCCACTCAAGCTACACCTTACGCTCTAGTGTATGGGTCCGAGGCAGTGTTACCCTTAGAGGTCCAGCTTCCTTCACTCAGAATTGCAGTTGCAAACAAAATCACAACGAAGAGAATGCCAAATTACGACCTGGAGGAATTAGAAAGCCTAGAAGGGAAAAGACTTGCAGTGCGGCGAGAATTTAGAACTATACCAAGCTAAGATTGTTCAAGCCCATGACAGGTCGAGTCCGCCCGAGAACCTTGAAAGTTAGTGACTTAGTTCTCGTTCTCAAGAGACCTATTCTTGCACACCGCAAGATAGGAGGAAAATTTGAACCCACTTGGGAAGGACCGTTTGTGGTTGAGGCAGTCTACTCAGGAGGCTCCTACCAGCTAGTGAATTGCCAAGGAGAACGACATATGCTTCCGATCAATGGACGATACTTGAAAAAGTATTACACTACCTGATGTTTCGAAGGAATGGATTCTCCATCCCTAGAAGCACGGGTGAAGTAATTACTTATGACCGGGTCCGAACCCAAAAAATAATAAAAAATGTGCTAAAATAAATAAAATCATGATAATAAAGTTTTCCTTGTTTTCTTTTCCAAATCAAAATCTCTTTCCTAATCTTATCCCACTTCATTCCTGTTGAATTTAAAAATATAAAAGGAATAAAAAAAAACTGTCTTTAATAAACATTTTCTTAATGTTCTTGTTCTTAGTACAGCCCCTGATCCTTTTCTTTGTCTTTTAGCAGGGAAATGTCGAACGGGCGGCTGGTCCTGAACTTTAGAAATGGCGTAAGCCTTGCTCTTGATGAAAAGAGGGTGAAAGATGGAGCGATAATAGAGATTGACTTAGACTTTGCACCAGCAGGCCTGCAATACGAGGAAAGTGGCCGGGTCCCACGATTGGCCAGAGGAACCGCCGATCGAGACGATAATGAAAGTGGGTGGCCCGAGCCACCAATCCGACGACAAGAAAAGAAAAACAAACACTGAAGAAGACAAGAGAATCAAATCCGTAGTCGCTACGACGGAGGGCAGGCTTGTCAGCGCCGCGCCCACAGAAACTCAGGAAGTACGAAGAGCTACTCTCACAGCAACCGAGCAAAGAAATAAAAATCACCGTATCCGCAAGATGTTAACTAAATTAGCAGCAGACCAGCGCGACGAGGCAGTTGCTACTGCCAGTACATACACTTCAAGGACACCAATTCACCAGGAACCTGAAGAAAGGAGACCAGCTCCGAGGATAACAGAAGAGACCAGGGAAATCTCAAGAAGAACAGAAGAAAGAAGGCTACAACGCCACCAGACAAAGCCACCGGTAATGCATAACCTTGTTGCAGAAGCAACCCCGGAGGATGTCCCGACGGACACCATCCCCGAGGAGCCGAGGTATGCGGGAGAACTTGAAGGGATTGAGCCATATATCCCACAATACGTCACCGAGCCTCGCCATTTGCAAATTATTCCGGAATACGAGCTAGAAAGGATGCGGAATGTCGAGAAGAAAACTTTTGAATACTTCGAGAGAATTAGAGGCGGGAGGATCAATATACTAGAGGGCCTCGAGCTACATACGGACGTGTTCTCGGAATACGAACAACAACAAATCGTGGACCGCATCCGGGATTTGAAAAAGATGGGCCGAGCGAGGTCGCTTAAGAGAAAACACTTACTCGGAACCCGGAGATGGATGCCGGGGAAGGGGAGAATTACAATACGATGTGGATGCTGCTACGACTTCACGGAAGACGGAAAGGGAAACCCACGGGGATACTCCGTCATGGCCAGGTGGATCCAATGTCATTAGTCATTAAAAGGATGGTAAAAAGAATGATAGCATGGAGGGTACTGCCAGCAGATTGCTTACCCAACAGTTGCATCATTAACATTTACAAGAAGGGTGACTGTATACCCCCGCACATAGATCACCACGACTTTGTCAGACCTTTCTGCACAGTTTCTTTTCTGAACGAATGTAACATCATGTTCGAATCTGACCTCCGGATAGCATGCCCGGGTGAGTTCCGAGGTACAGTAAAAATACCATTACCGGTAGGTTCCGTCATGATACTGAAGGGCAACGGAGCAGATGTCGCTAAACATTGCATACCAGGAGTACCAGTGAAGCGGATCTCAGTTACTTTCAGAAGGATGGACGACAGGAAAGCACCCTACCACTTCCAGCCAGACCCAGAGCTAGAGAGCCTCCGACCTTACGAGCTGTGAGTTGCATGGAAAATATCACACCTCCAACGTACATCCATACGGCATCCTTGCCAAGGATGGCTTGGAAGGTGATGTTATTGACCATGTACCTCACTTATTCGGACATGGATTTTTGACAGATGCCTTTTTGGATAGATCGACAAAGATCATACATAGTCCGTTTTGAGTCTATATGGATTGTATGAGATGTATTCCAGATCGAGTTGTATGATGTATCTTCAACATGATTGGAATGAAAGTGACCATGTCACATTTTTGGCCTTCACCTCTTTTGTGCAAGTTGACTGAGAAACGCCATTAAAGTTAAATGAACTTCGAACAAAGAACAGAAAAGAAACAAAAAGAATAAAAGAAAACTTTCCTTAAAAATCTAAAAAATGATGAACACCAAATTTACATGAACATTAAATAAACGATAAAATAAATTTGAATCGTTAAAGGACAAACAAAATGAGCACAAATTTTAAATCAAAATTCAAATTCAACCTTTCAAATTTCAAATCAAATCTCAATAGAACTCAAATTCGATCTTTCCAAATTTCAAATCAAACATCAATCAAATTCAAACTCAACCTTCCAAATCTGAAATCCAAACCGTTCTACTCTCTCCCTTGTCTGGGATGGAAGCGGTTGATTCCATTGACGCGAATCGAATCTGATGGCGAGGAATTGTATCCAATCCAAACCAGTAACTTCCGATCAACTCTTTTGAATGGGATATGTAGCACCTACATATTCCCTCCTAATCTATTTCCTTCCATGAAAGTCTTTTTACAACTTTCATGAAATTCTCAAAACACCAAAATTCCACACTTTTCAAATCAACATTACAAATCTTTGCAAAATCAATTACCATTCAAAATTAAACCTTTTGGGGTTGAGGATTTTACATCCGAGACTGCATTAATTTAGGATTCTTTCCCTATCGCAATGAAATACATCAAAATCAAACTTTTGGGGTTGAGGATTTTACATCCGAGACTGCATTGCTTTAGGTTCTTTTCCTATCGCAATGAAATACATCAAATTCACACTTTTGGGGTTGAGGATTTTACATCCGAGACTGCATTGCTTTAGGATTCTTTCCCTATCGCAATGAAATACATCAAAAAAATCAAATTTTTGGGGTTGAGGATTTTACATCCGAAACTGCATTGCTTTAGGATTCTTTCCTTATCGCAATGAAATACATCAAAATCAAAGTTTTGGGGTTGAGGATTTTACATCCGAGACTGCATTGCTTTAGGTTCTTTTCCTATCGCAATGAAATACATCAAAATCAAATTCTTGGGGTTGAGGATCTTACATCCGAGACTGCATTGCTTTAGGATTCTTTCCCTATCGCAATGAAATACATCAAAATCAAATTCTTGGGGTTGAGGATTTTACATCCGAGACTGCATTACTTTAGGATTCTTTCCCTATCGCAATGAAATACATCCAAATCAAATTTTTGGGGTTGAGGATTTTACATCCGAGACTGCATTGCTTTAGGATTCTTTCCCTATTGCAATGAAATACATCAAAATCAAACTCTTGAGATTAAGGATTTTACATCCAATACCACATTGCTATGAGATCTCTCCTCATTGTAATGATTCGATCCAATCAATCCAATTTTCTTTTGTGGTTGAAGATGTTACATCTAAAACCACAAAATTCCAATTTTCATTTCAAGTTCAAATCCCTTCAAATTAATTTTGACAAATTTCAATTTAAATTAAAACTCCAAATTGAAATCTAAGCTCACACATCAAAACTTAAACCAAAACAACATGAAATCTAAATCGAAATTCCCCCAGACCATGTGATTTGGGATTCACCTCCTTTTCCTTTCCCCAGCGAGAGTTCAAGAATCTCCAGTCCCAGAGATATACTTGACACTCCCCAGCGGAATTTCTTCTATTTCGTCCTAAGTTTGTCACTTGGACATCCGTGTTGGTTTTGTTGATCGCTTCGGTCAACACCAATACGCGCGGTGTGCTCCGTCAGTTCACCACACCTATTGGGGGTCCA
>JAKZJZ010002526.1:0-15794 GCA_022702705.1 Papilionanthe hookeriana x Papilionanthe teres
TGATAAACTGGTCCGCACAAGGACATTCAAAGTCGGTGACTTAGTTCTAGTCCTCAAGAGACCTATTCTTGCACACCGCAAGATAGGAGGTAAATTTGAACCAACTTGGGAAGGGCCATTCGTGGTCGAGACAGTCTACTCAGGAGGTTCCTACCAACTGGTGAATTGTCACGGAGAACGACATATGCTTCCAATTAATGGACGATATTTGAAGAAATATTACGCAACCTGATGTTTCGAAGGGTGGACTTTAAAAAGTTGAGTCTCATTCTTAGAAACACGGGTAGAGTAATCCTTTGTGACTGGGTTTGACACGCCTAAAATATATATGCTTTTTGCTATATCGTTTTACTCATTTTTTTATGATATTGCACTTTAAAGGAAGGTATTTTGTATGATTTTTGGTTTTAGGTACAAGAAATGGTGATTGGAGCAAAAAGAAGTAAAAACGGTGCAATTTGGAGCAAAAATGAGCAAGAAATGAAATTACGCACGACACCTTTCGATAAGTCTTTTGATGCTTAATCTCTTTTACACTTCTTGCATATTTTTGAATGAGATTACACTTTAAAGAAAGGTTGTTTTTATGCTTATTTTGTAGGGCTATCTGTTACGAACGCAACGCAACTCGAAATGGGGCGAAACGGAGTTGAAACGGAGCCAAACGGAGCAAAACCGTGGAGCCGCGCAGCAGCCTGCTCGCCGACGGCGAGGTCAATCTCGCCGACGGTGAGATTTACCCGAGAGCACCGAAATAAGCCCGAAAAGCTTGCCGACAGCGAGCTCGAACCCGCTGACGGCGGCCGGAAGCTTCTGGACCGACTTTTGGGCGGTTATGGCCAAAATTCGACGTATCTGGACGCTTTTTCGAAGGGGTGCTTATGGAAACTCTTCAAACTTCATCCGTACTCTTTAAAATGGCGAATATGGGTTAGATTAGAGAGGAATTTTAGAGAGAAACAATAGAAAAAATTGGAGAAAAACTTAGAGGAATGTTTAGGATTCTTAGATTAAGAGTAGAAATGTAGATTTCTACCCTTTTGGAGAGATTGGAGAGGAGATTTTGAGAGAATTTGTAAGGGATTTCGCTAGCATTGCATGGATCACCGGGAGACTTTATGGGAGAGATCTTCGTCTTTCTTTCAAGGGGAAAAAGCTAAGTATTGTTCTTCATTATCTTATAATTTTGTAAACATTTATTTAGTGGATTTGCTTTTGTTAAATGAAATTTCCTTTATGTTTTCTTCGTGCTTTGTGACGCATCTCTCTTACTCTTTCTTCTTCTTTGGAAATAGTGGCATAAGAAGATTATGCCATTGTTTTCCTTTTACTTTTCTTTTGTAATGAGTAGAAATCATGTTTAGGATTTTGTGATGCATGATAGAAGTGAATTTAATTATAAATGTGATGGTTTTTACTTGCACTTCATTTACATTGCAATAAGGGCCCATTGTAGTGTTAAAATTCGTTGTAATTGCATCGACCCGAAAGGGTGGTGTAATTCTCAAAAAAGTGGAACCACATTCAAATTCCATGGATGGTGAAGTTCATGGAAATTGAATGCAAATAAATAGGGAAATATAATTATCAGGCGTAGAATTGGAGATTTTAGAGTGACAGGCTAAAATCTTCAATTCGGTTCTATCGTTTGGGTACTGAAGTGTAGATGTTAGCCCTCAGGCGAGGGTAACGTGAGAGCTCCGAAGTGGCAGCCGGTATCCTCCCAGCCTAGCCGCAGATTCGCGTAACCAAGCATAGGATTAGTCAATGTTCTTTATGCCTGGACCAAAGGGTAAAGAATATGATTGCTCCTATTTGGCACATACAATATTAAATGCATCTCATTCCTATACATTATCTATTTCATTACATAAGAATTGTAGTTTTTAATATCTCAAAATTCTCCAAACCAACTCATCCAAAAGGGTTATCTTTAGAATTATTATTTGCATTTAGTTATAGTTACTATTACATTTAACACTTGCATTTAGGAGTAGTTGCTATATAAAACACAATTTTAATCGACATTCCAAACTAAGGACTATTAGCAGTAGACTAGAATTTGACTAAAGACCTCTTACTTCACTTCCTCGTGGGATCGATGTTGGGGTTTTTAAAGAAAACTCTATATTACTTGAAACAATACGTATACTTGCGTAGTACCCCTAATGTGTAAAATATTTTCTAATTTTTATATCATTTAAGATTTTGCACACTAGCCGCTATTTATAAATCGGGTCAAGTTTTTGGCCATCTTCTGGAAGTTAATTTATTGCATAATTGCGGGTCGGGTCAGGGTCCGAACTCAAAAACATAAAAATGGATGATAAAAATTGATCACTGAAAAATTTATTAAGAAATTCATACATATTTTTGATGAAATTGCACTTTAAAGAAGGTTATTTTCTTTATTTTATTGCAGGAATGGAGAATTTAGGTGATAAAAGCAAAAATCATAAAAAGGAGCGGATTTGGAGCAAAAAGAAAGAAAATAATGCAATTTGTCTTGAGTCGCCGACGGCGAGATCGAGCCGCCGACGGCGAGGTTACGAGGAGACATTTCCGAAGGATTTATAACCGTCTCGGCGACGGCGAGCCCGAGCCCGCCGAGCGGCGAGATAGCGCGGTTTGAAGATCTTCAGAAGCCTCGCCGACAGACGAGGTAGTTCGTCGCCGACGGCGAGCTAGTTCAAATGGCACGAATACATTGAACTTGGACACTTTTTGAAGAGATGCTTACACACCTCTTGAACCTTTGCTTACCTCTATATATAGAGGCCGAAAATCGATCTTTTGTGTGTTCTAAGTGTGTTATTTTTTGTGTTGTGTGCAATCTTTTAGTCTTTTGTCTAGTTTTGTGTGCGGTTGAGTGTCTTTAGTGAGTTTAGTGAGTAATCGGTGAGTCGTCTTAGTCTTGGAAGGAAGAGTCAAGGAACTACGAGGAGTCCGTTTGGGGATAAATCAAGATAAGTATTTGTATTTATTGTTTTTAACTTTAAATGAAATCCATGCTTAGTTTAGTTCCCATGCATTCGAGTAGTTTATTTAGTCTTTCTCCTCGTTTATGAAATTAAGTGACTTGATGAAATTAAAATAGAGATACTTTTATATATTAATAAATTGTGATAATTTTTACTTAAAACTTAATTTACTTTTCAAACTGGCCATTTGATTTGTTAAAATGTGTTGATTTACAACTATAGTAAAAATTACATCCGATATTCGGGAATTCAAAAGCCTTGGAAGGAAGGTGCAAATAAATAGGAAATAATATCATCGGGCGTAGAATTGAGCATTTTAGTGTGACGAGACTAAAATTTTTCAATTCGGTCCTATTGTTTGAGAGCTGAAGTGTAGATGTTAGCCCTCGGGCGAGGGAACGTGGGAGCTCGAAGTGGCGGTCGGTATCCTTCCGACTAGCTTGCGGATTCGATAATCAAACATAGGATTAGTCGATGTTCTTTGCACCTGGACCAAAGGGTAAAGAATAGGAATGCTCCTATTTGTCACAATACCTTAAAATTATCTATTTAAATTCATCGATCACTTAAATTTCTAAACAAGGGAAAGATACTTTCTCTAAATAGTTAAGACTTATTTAGTTTAATTTTCCGCACTTTTAATACGTATTAATTCTCTACTTAGTTAAGTTACTCGATTAGAATACTTAGTTTACTTTATTGCGCTTAAATTTAGAATTCCAAATTTTCGTATACTAGTTTTATTATTATTATTATTTTAAAATTAGTTGTTATTTAATTTTCTCTTTCCCCGTAGGATCGATAACTGAGACTCCACTAGAGCTCCGTATTACTTGATACGATACGTATACTTGCGTAACATCCACAACATAAATAATTACAATTCTATACATATAATATAGCGGGGTCGAGTTTTTGGCGTCGTTGCAATTAAATTAAAAATATCATAATATAAAATTGTGGGTCGAGTTTTTGGCGCCGTTGTCGGGGAAATTAAGAAAAATTTACTAGAGTAACTGATTATTTTAAAATAATCATAATAAATAAATTAATATCTATTCAAAAATTGTATGCGCAAATTTGGAAACGAAAATTTAATACCTTACGATTCTGAATTAGAGCGTACAATTAAAAGAATTAGAAAACAAAAGAAACAAATTATAAATTTAACACAAATGGAAAATATTCCTGAAATTCAAAATATAAACCAACAAAGACTATTAAGAGATTATGCCAACACTACATCAAATTAAATTCATTTAACTATTCAAAACCCTGATGTAGCTGCTAATTCATTTGAACTTAAACTCGCAATTATCCGAATGGTACAAAACAATCAATTTAGTGGTTCACCTATCGAAGATCCTAACTTACATCTTGCTAGTTTTTTAGAACTTTGTGCTACTTTTAAATATCAAGGAGTATCCGACGATGCTTATAAGACTTAGACTTTTTCCTTTTTCATTAAGGGATAAGGCTAAGCGTGGTTGAATTCGTTAGCACCTAGATCTATTAAAACTTGGGGAGAATTATCACAAAAATTTCTATCCAAATATTTTCCACCATCTAAAACTGCTAAGTTTAGAAATGATATAACTTCTTTTTGTCGATTAGATGGAGAATCAATATATGAAGCTTGGGAGAGATTTAAGGAACTTCTTAGGAAATGCCCACATCATGCGCTACCGTATTAGCTGATTATTTAAACCTTTTATAATGGATTAGTAGGATCTTTAAGATCAATCATCGATGCTTCTGCTTGGAGGTTCATTAATGTCTAAACCCTTTGATAAAGCTTATGCACTAATCGAAGAAATGGCAACAAATAATTTCCAATGGCCTGCTGATAGAGTAAAACCGAAAAAGATAGCCAGCATTCATGAAAACGATGCAATATCTATGTTAGCTTCTCAAATTGCTGCTATATCTAAGAAATTAGATCATTTTGGAATGAACTACTCTCCTACTTTAGAAGAAAACTCATCTCGGACAAATCATAGAATTTCAATCTAATTATGAAACTTTAAATGCTTATTAATAATAGAACTAATAACCCTTATTCAAACTATTATAATCCTGGTTGGAAAACTCATCCAAATTTTAATTGGAATAACACATCTAATCAACAATGGATGAATCAACCTAATCAAGCAAATCCAAACTATAAACCTAATTACCCACCTGGATTTAATAACAATAACCCTAAATTAAAAGATAAGAAATTATCTATGGATGAATTAATTTTGAATATGGGTCATCAACTACAAAATCAAGGAAATCAACTACAAATTCAAGGAAATCAACTACAAATTCAAGGAACATCTATTAAAAATATCGAAACTCAACTTGGACATATTCTATCACTGCGCTAAATAATAGAATACACGGAACTTTTTCTAGTAATGTGGAAATAAATCCTAAAGAGCAAGGAAAAGAACAAATTAAAGCAATACAACTAAGGAGTGGAAAAGAATTAGAACCTCAAATTCAAAAAGAACTTGAAAGCCAACAAGAGGAAGTGGAAATTGAAAAGGAAACAATTCAACAAGATTCAAACTTAGAACATCCTTTAATACCTATGAAAATTTACGTTGAAAAACCTCCACCACCATTTCCTCAACGACTACCTCAACATAAAAAAGACAAACAATTTGCTAAATTCCTTGAAATATTAAAGAAATTAACAATCGATATACCTTTTGTCGAAGCTTTAGATCAGATGCCAAATTATGTAAAATTTATGAAAGATATTCTAAATAAGAAAAGAAAATTCATTGATAATGAAACAGTCGCACTTAGTGAAGAGTGTAGTGCTATTATTCGAAGAAGCTTCTGAAAAATTGAAAGATCCTGGTAGTTTCACTATACCTGCTGCTATAGGAGAAAATTTTTATGGAAAAGCTTTACGTGACTTAGGAGCAAGCATCAATCTAATGCCTCTATCAATTTTTAAGAGATTAGGATTAGGAAAAATTACACCTACTTCGATAACCCTTCAATTAAGCTGATCGTTCGGTTACCTATCCTAAGGGAGTTATTGAAGATGTGTTAGTAAAAGTGGATAAATTTATCTTCCAGGTAGATTTTATTGTTTTAGATATGGAGGAAGATAAATAAATTCCTATCATTTTAGGAAGACCATTTTTAGCTACTTGGAAAAGCTATGATTGATGTTCGAAAGGAGAATTAACTATGAGAGTAAATGACCAAAAAATTACATTTAATATCGCAAAATCGATGAAATATCCTGCGCTAGAAAAAGATGATGAATGTTTTCGGATGGAAATACTTGAACATTTACAACGCGAACATTTTAAGGAATATTATGAAGATAAATTAGAAAAAGGAAACACTCGAATTAATTGAAGATAATAATGAAGAACTAGATTATATTCGGGAAAGATTTGAATTTTTGGATAATACTGAAAACACCGACGAGAATATAGTTTCATCGATTATTAAACCTCCCGAACTTGAGCTAAAAATATTACCCGATCATTTGAAATATGCTTATTTAGGTAATTCTTCAACTTTACCAGTTATTATTTCATACGCATTAAACGAATCTCAAGAACAAAAACTTTTGGAAACTTTAAAAAAATATAAGAAAACTTTTGGTTGGACTTTAGCGGATATTAAAGGAATTAGTCCTTCGATCCGTATGCATAGAATTATTTTAGATGATGAACATAAACCTAAAGCGGAGTCCCCAAAGGAGATTAAACCCGATAATGAAAGAAGTAGTTAAGAAAGAAATTTTAAAATGGTTAGATAATGGTATTATATATCCTATTTCGACGATGCTTGGGTAAGCCCAATTCAACGTGTTCCTAAGAAGGGAGGAGTGACCGTCATCTGCCAATGAAAATAACGATCTTATTTCAATAAGATAAGTTGCTTGGTTGGCGTATATTTATTGATTATAGGAAATTAAATACCGCCACCGGGAAAGATCACTTCCCTTTACCATTTCTAGACTGGATGTTAGATAGATTAGCTGGACATAAGTATTTTTGTTTTCTAGATGGATACACCGGTTATCATCAAATACAAATTGCTCCGAGGATCAAGAGAAAACTACATTTACTAGTCCTTATGGAACTTTCGCTTTTCGAAGAATGCCTTTTGGATTATGTAATGCACCAATGAACATTCCGAGAGATGTATGATGTCTATATTTAGTAAGTTAATTGACAATGGAATAGAAGTATTTATAGATGATTTCTCCGTATTTGGAACATCATTTGACACATGCTTAACTCAACTTGAAAAAGTATTAGAAGTATGTGAGAAAACAAATTTAGTTCTAAATTGGGAGAAATGTCAATTTATGGTTGCGGGCGGCATTGTATTAGGGCATAAAATTTCGGAAAAAGGCATGGAAGTGGACCTGCGAAAATTCGAGTTATAGCTAAATTACCACCTCCAACTACGGTAAAAGGGGTAAGAAGTTTTCTTGGACATCTTCGGATTCTACGGATGCTATATATAAAGATTTTTCAAAAATTACTAAACCTCTATGCCAACTTCTCAAAAGGACAAGAAATTTGAATTTACAATCGAATGCTCGAATGCTTTTGAACTCTTAAAAGAAAAATTAATTACAACACCTATAATAGTTTCACCTAGCTGGGAGAAACCATTTGAGCTTATGTGTGATGCTAGTGATTATCTTGTAGGAGCGATTCTTGGGCAAAGATATGAAAAGATTTTTAAAGTTATATACTATGCTTAGTAAAACTCTAAATAATCTTTGAAATAAATTATACGATTACGTAAAGAGAATTATTAGCGGTAGTATATGGTTTTAATAAATTTAGACCTTATCCGGTTGGAACAAAATGTATCGTGCATACCGATCATTCTAGCTATCAAATATTTAATGCAAAAGAAAGATTCCAAACCAAGATTAATTAGATGGATGCTATTAATGCAAGAATTCGATTTTGAGATCGTTAATAAGAAAGGAACTGATAATCGAATTGCGGATCATTTATCGAGATTAGAAAATCATGAATTATCCGATATTGAAAATGAAATTATAAACGATTTTCTCGATGAACAACAATATAATATCAATGAGTGGAAAATACCATGGTATCGTTGATATAGTAAACTATATAGTTAGTAATATTTTACCACCTATGCTAACTTTACAACAACGAGAAAAAATTCATCCATGATACGAAAACCTATTTTTGGGATGAACCATATTTATATAAGCAATGTAAGGATTTAATTATTAGAAGATGTGTACCTTATGAAGAAATCGAACCAATTATTCAAAAATGTCATGATTCGATTTTGGAGGACATTTCGGGATCGATAAAGCTGCTTATAAGATTCTACAATGCTGGATTTTCTTGGCCTACTCTATTTAGAGATGTATACGGATATATTAAAACTTGCGATAAATGTCGAAAGAGTAGGAAATATATCTAGAAAAAATGAAATGCCTCTAAACTTTATATTAGAAGTTGAAATTTTTTATGTTTGGGGATTAGATTTTATGGGACCTTTTATTCCTTCGTTTGGAAACTCATATATATTAGTAGGCTGTTGATTATGTTTCCAAATGGATTGAGGCACAAGCTTTACCTAGGTTTGATGCTAAGAGTGTTTGAAAATTTCGATGAAAAATCTTTTTACTAGATTTGGAATGCCGAGAGTGATTATCAGCGACGGAGGAACTCATTTTAGAAATAAATACATTCACAAACTAGTAGAAAAATACAATATTACTCATAAGATATCCACTGCTTATCATCCACAGACTAGCGGATCAGCTGAAGTATCTAATCGTGAGATTAAACGTATTTTAGAAAAATCTGTAAACCCAAATATGTTAGATTGGTCTATTAGATTAGACACTCTATTATGGGCTTATAGGACTGCTTATAAAACTCCGATTGGAATGACTCCTTACAGGCTTATATATGGAAAAACATGCCACTTACCAGTTGAATTAGAACATAAAGCATATTGGGCGATTAAATAATTTAATTATAATATGAAGGAAAGTTGGTGAGAAAAGATTGTTGCAATTAAATGAATTGGAAGAATTAAGAAATGAATCATATGATAATGATCGGATTTATAAAGAAAAGATGAAATTATGGCATGATCGGAAGATTAATCGGAGAAATTTTGAACTAGGACGGGAAGTTTTGTTGTATAATACTAGATTGAAATTATTTCTGGAAAATTGAAGTCTCGATGGTTAGGACCTTTCACCATAACTCAAATATTTTCATACGGAACTATAGAAATCGAAGATCCAAAAGCTGGACATAAATTTAAAGTTAATTGACATAGATTAAAACCATATTTCGAAGGTATAAGACCTAACTATAAAGAGGTTTTAATGCTTAGTCGACCAGATTAATAATTGAAATTAGGTCGGGTCGACGACGTTAAACCAAGCGCTTTATGGAAGGCGACCCATATTAGTCATCTATTTTTATTGTATCTTAATAGTTTGTTATATTATTGAAACTTTACTACTCAATTATTATTAAGAATCATCACATATTCGAACCATTATGATGAGAAAAGAAATTATTCGATTTAGAGCGAAATTGGAAATTATTTTGGAATCTCGCCGACGGCGAGGTCGATACTCGCCGACAGCGAGGTTCGCGCCTAAATTAGATTCAGTTTATTTATAGAGCTCGCTGACAGCGAGAAACATCCGCCGACGGCGAGAACACGAAGGCGGTTTTATAAGCGAGTCGCCGACGGCGAGAAACATCCTCGCCGACAGCGAGGAAGTTATAAAGATGAGTTATTTATACTTTGAATGCCGATTTGGATGGCTTCAACACCAATTCCTTTGTGAAAACCCATTCTTAAACCATTCTAAGTCTGCCTTCTTCACTAGAATTCATTCCATTCACCATAATGGCCTCTAAATTCTTAGATTCCTCTAAATGCGGAGTGTTTAACCGGAGGAAATTTGTGAGTGCGGAAGCACGGCGGATCTTCGACAAGGTTTTAATAAAGAAAGAGTTATCAAGGAACGGGGATTTGTCGATCGAGGATTAGAGAATTCCACTACGAAGATAGAAGAAACGATCGCGCGGCGCTACTGGGAGGTATTTTGTTACACTACGTCTGCCGTTGTTATTCCAGTTGTGAAAGAGTTCTACTCTAATTTACATGCGATCAACAATGGGAATGTCTACGTCCGAGGAAGATGGGTGACGTTTACTCCATCAAGAGTAAATGAATTATTCTCTATAGAAAACACCCGGTATGTCACTATTCAAATTTTGTGCCTTCTCGATATAATATGAATGAGATATTTCGATATCGGCGATGAACCGGAAGATTGGGAAATGCGTGAAGACGGGTATGTTAGTTTCTCCGCATCACTTTTGAATCTCGTCTCAAAGCACCGACACTTTTTCATCTCATCTAAATTGTTACCTACTATGAGGGTAAATAAGGTTTCGAAGGAATGCGCTATATTGAATTATTGTATTCAAAATGGATTGCCTATTGATGTTGGATCAATAATTGTTAAGTCTGCATTGGGTTTAATTGTGCATGGGTCAGTTCACGGACTAGGACACCCATCTACTATTTTTGCATTATGCGATCGGTATCGGGTTTCTTATGAAGCTTGGGAAAAGGTTACTGTTACCTTGGAAGCCGCTTGATCCTACGGATATGTTCCCTACTTTGGACAAAAATGAAGACATTACATTTATCTCTGATAGAGCTTCACAGAATAATCCTATAGCAAGGCCTATTTCGGATAAAATGAAGTTAATTTTGAAGAAAATTAAAGGAATGGAGAAAGAACTGCAGAAAGTGAGAGATTTAATCGACAATATATCTGATTTATTTGATCACATTGACTGGAGGATGAAGGAACACTTTGATCATTACGGACACCTGGAAGCTAGCTTTCTTCATTTGCGAGACGAAGGGTTGGATCACCGAAGAATCTGCTTCGGAATTTCCCTTCAGGCCTTTCTATAACTTATTTGTGCATCATCGTCATATCGGAAATATCAGAGAAGATGAAGATTCTGACCTTGAAGAGTAGTAGTAAAGATTTCCATAGTATGTTTGTATTGATGTTATTTGATTTGATTTAGATTTTATTATGTGTGGAGTGATGATTTGAATATCTCGAAACTTAATTAAGATATGCGTCATAGTTTTGTATCAGCATTTAATGTGTCGTGGATTGGTTTGCGATGCTGATTAGTAGTAAGGATTGAAGTTTGAAGTTTGATTATAGAGTCTAAAATTATGTTAGTTTGTATATCTCATGGATTTCAATATTAAAGTTAATTTGTTGTGTTGTGTGAATTTGTTTGTGTATAAGTAGTTAATCTTCATATTAAATTAATAAATAAATGATGTGATCGGAAATATAATATAAGGCAAATTAAGAACGAAAATGAGTGACGAATTTCAAAAATTTTAAAATTTTTGGAATCTCGCCGACGGCGAGAAAAATTCCGCCGACAGCGAGATCGATCTCGCTGACAGCGAAGAATTTCTTGCCGACAGCGGTTTTTTCCCGAGAGTTTTTGGTTCCGAAAAATATTAGCTCGCCGACGGCGAGAAAAATCTCGCTGACAGCGAGGTCGGGAAAAACATATATTTGATCGGTCAAAAACACTATTCATCATCCCCAACCTCTCATTTTCGCAAAAACCGACCTAGGGCTTGAGAGATCTTGGATTTGAAGCGATTTCATCACTCAAAAACACCGGATTTCATCTTCTCTTGGTAAGTGCTTCACTCCTATGCAAAAATTTTTATTTTCACCATGTATTTTCACCACATTGCAAATTTTGGGAAAATCAAAATATGGAAGAAATATTCGGTGGAAATCCATGGAATTTAATTTAAATTTCTTATAAATGTTGTAGGAAGCCTTCTTAGAATTATTTTTAAGTTTAGTGAAAATTTTCATGATTTTCACAGATCGATCGTATGGCTCCACGACAAAAACGTCGAGTAGAATTCGACGAAGACCGGTTCATCAATGCACGAGCACAAGCTAAATATTTTGAAAACATACAAGGAAGAAAGTGCATTACAGATCGGGTTTTCAAAAATCTGGGAGGAGAAGTAGAGCGGATTATTAAGGAACGAGGTTGGGAGAATTTCTGTTACGTTCAATATAGAGCAGCTGTAGAAGTGGTTAAAGAATTTTATGCCAATTTGATCGCCGCTGAAGATGCACCGATAAAGGTACGAGGGTTTTTTGTAGATTTCAATGCTTGCGAGAATTAACGCGTTCTATGAAGTTCATGACTCGCACTTTAGCAAGTATGAAACTTTTGGAACGATTGAAGGACCACTTGGAGGAAGTCATTAACTTTCTCACCGATGGGACCGGAGTTTGGAAAATTAAGCGACGGGAAAGAGTGAATTTTCCTCTTTCTAAATTAAATGCGATCTCAAAGCCTGGCATTACTTTATTTGTTCTACTATGTTACCCACATATCACCACGGTGAGGTAACACGAGATAGAGCAATTCGAATTTACGTATTCGGAATAATAGAAGCATCGACATCGGGAGAATTATTTATCAAAACATCCGCCGCTCCTCGAAATGAGAGTGGAGGCTGGATTGGGACACCGTGGATTAATTTTTACACTCGCCAACTCTCGGAGTTGAGGCTAGAGATAATGAAGAATGGGTAGAACCAATGAAACCACTCACAGTGCCAATATTAAGAAGTATGAATCTCATGAAGGGTGGAGAGCGGGAGTAAGAAGTTATTTCACTCGATCGATTAGAGATATACCCTCTACTAGCCATGAACCTCCCGAGCCTACCACCCCTACCCTACAAGATCCGATGAATGAATTGACAATCGCATAGGAGAAGTTTTGAGCGGTTTGGAGAGACAATGGGGAGAAGATTTGATCATTTTGATCAAAGAATTGATAACCTGGAGAGGAGACATGATTATGATAGCGAATATCTCCAGCGACATTCGGAATACGAGATTGCATACTATGAAGCTGAACGTCGTTATAGGTGTGGTGATTTAGATGTTGTCTTTCCTGAGTGCCCCCGATATTCACAGTATCATCCTGCTCAGTCTTCTCAGCCTACAGATCAGGGAGGAGATGATATAGCCTGGGACTTTGGTTATGAAGATTAGGACTTTATTTGTTTGAAGTTAAGTTATTTTAAAGACTTTATATATTTGTAATATTCAGTACTTTATGTTTTGAGACATTGGATGTATGTTAGATTATTTGCTTGAATTGTGATAATAGTTTAGTTATCGTTTTTGTGTTAGTTAATTGCATTTGTTTTTATGTTAAATAGGATGTTAGTTTTCTTTAGTATGTTTTTTTATTTTATTATATATTGTTTTAAGTTGTAAAATTGTTAATCTGTTAGTTCAATGTTTTTAATATGTTAGTAATTCATATGTGTAGTGTAGAATTAATTTTAATTGTTATATTTAATACTTATCTTAGATTTTATCCCTGCATTTTCTTTAAATTGTTATATATATATATGGAGAATACTAACGATACGGGTTCAATGAAAAATGAAAAAGCCTGCAAAAATTTCAAAGAAAAAGAAATACCTAAACTTCAAAGTTATGATTTATTTACTTTCCCTTTTTCATTATTTAGAATAGATATAAAAATTTAATTTTGGGGTGGGGGGGGAGTAAAATACAAATTTAGTTATTAACTTGTTCTCAATTTCTATTTTCAAATTATTATAAAATGATTTTTATAGCAAATTTTTCAATTTAATTAATATGAATTATTTTATTTAATTATTATAAAAGGTTAAATGAAATATTTCTAGTGCTTTAATTAATTAAATAGAATAAAATATTTGGTTAAAGGGAATAAGAATATAGTAAACTATTTTTAGTAAGGAAAACTATATTCTAAAATTAAAATTCTTAAGTATTCAAGTGAAAAGAAAAGATTGAAAATCAATAAAGTAAAAACTATGAAGTATATATAAAGCTAAGAAATATTCCTAAGTTTCGAATTTAGGAAGATGGAAATGAAGTTCAAAATTATTAACAGGCTCTCCAGATACAGTAATCATCATTAAAAAAAAAAAAAAAAAAAGAAGAAGAAGAAAAAGAAAAATGAGGAGAAGCTCGAGGAGATGTCTTATCAAAAATTGGCTTCATTTGAATTAACCTAAAAGGAAAAACTTAGATATTTCCAAACTTATGTTTATGGATTAGAATTTTACCTAATAGTGTTTTCTTGAATTTCTTATCATATGAATATCTTAAGTAGTTATTCTTTTAAATATAGTCATTCTCGAAATGAATAGTAAACTAGAAATCTTAGACACGATAACTAAATAATTTATTTCTATAAGATTAATTAAATTACATGAATTATTTTTATTTAACTTTATTATAATATTAATTAATCTAATTCATAGTTTATTTAAATTGAAAAATCTTATTATAGAACTCATTATTTTTATGTAGTACTAAAATTACTTGAGGACGAAGTAATAAGTACGTTTGGGAGATTTTGATCACTGAAAAATTTATTAAGAAATTCATACCTATTTTTGATGAAATTGCACTTTAAAGAAGGGTATTTTCTTTATTTTATTGCAGGAATGGAGAATTTAGGTAATAAAAGCAAAAATCATAAAAAGGAGCGGATTTGGAGCAAAAAGAAAGAAAATAATGCAATTTGTCTTTAGTCGCCGACGGCGAGATCGAGCCGCCGACGGCGAGGTTACGAGGAGACATTTACGGAGGATTTATAAGCTGTCTCGCTGACAGCGAGCCCGAGCCCGCCGACAGCGAGATAGCGCGGTTTGAAGATCTTCTAGAAGCCTCGCCGACAGCGAGGTAGTTCGTCGCCGACGGCGAGCTAGTTCAAATGGCACAGATACATTGAACCTGGACACTTTTTGAAGAGATGCTTACACACCTCTTGGACCTTTGCTTACCTCTATATATAGAGGCCGAAAATCAGTCTTTTGTGTGTTCTAAGTGTGTTATTTTTTGTGTTGTGTGCAATCTTTTAGTCTTTTGTCTAGTTTTGTGTGCAGTTGAGTGTCTTTAGTGAGTTTAGTGAGTAATTAGTGAGTCGTCGTCATCTTGGAAGGAAGAGTCGAAAGAGCTACGAGGAGTACGTTTGGGGATAAATCAAGATAAGTATTTGTATTTATTGTTTTTAACTTTAAATGAAATCCATGCTTAGTTTAGTTCCCATGCATTACGAGTAGTTTATTTAGTCTTTCTCTCGTTTATGAAATTAAGTGACTTGATGAAATTAAAATAGAGATACTTTTATATATTAATAAATTGTGATAATTTTTACTTAAAACTTAATTTACTTTTCAAGCTGGCCATTTGATTTGTTAAAATGTGTTGATTTACAACTATAGTAAAAATTACATCGATATTCGGGGAATTCAAAAGCCTTGGAAGGAAGGTGCAAATAAATAGGGAAATAATATCCTTTGGGCGTAGAATTGAGCATTTTAGTGTGACGAGACTAAAATTTTCAATTCGGTCCTATTGTTTGAGAGCTGAAGTGTAGATGTTAGCCCTCGGGCGAGGGGAACGTGGGAGCTACGAAGTGGCGGTCGGTATCCTTCCGGCTAGCCTGCGGATTCGATGATCAGAACATAGGATTAGTCGATGTTCTTTGCACACGGACCAAAGGGTAAAGAATAGGAATGCTCCTATTTGTCACAATACCTTAAAATTATCTATTTAAATTCATCGATCACTTAAATTTCTAAACAAGGGGAAAGATACTTTCTCTAAATAGTTAAGACTTATTTAGTTTAATTTCTGCACTTTTAATACGTATTAATT